>CM071925.1:53629990-53996532 GCA_016081115.2 Rehmannia glutinosa | reverse complement strand
GTTATGCCCGTTTAATTACCTGTGCTCTCGAATCTTGTGATTTTTCTTGTTTACATCATATCTCACGAGTGACCATTATCCGTACTCTGCGGAATTCGCCCGCTTTCGGCTACTCATGAACTGCGTCAAGAAATCCGTTTTTAGGCACCGGTAACATGCGAGTCTTTGAGATAATCTTTATAAGATGCTCCAACTTGACTATAGCGAATATTACCACGACTACAAGTGATTGCCGTCTCTCCCGATTACCATGTCATGGTCATGGCATTAGCAAAGTGCTTGAGTTTTAGGATCATACGATTTGTCTCTTTTATGCATGCATGTGTGTATGCTTTATGCAATTGCTTTCTTGGGCGATTGTGGTATTTACGGAAGTGTAGTGTTTGTGGTGCGTGTTTTAACATAGTTCTATTGAAAAATTGTTAAATCTCTTGACCATGAGACAATCTCCTCACGGTCTGTCATGGCTTCGCTGGCTGAAGGCTCTCTTTCATGGCCAATATCTGCAAGCATCTTTGTCAAGTCTGGTCTCCTGTGCTCTTTCATCTTAGCTCAAATTCATAGGCTTTGAGGTCGAGAATAGCTCATGGTTTAATGTCTTTGAGAGGTCCATTGAGTGTCTTGGGGCCGTGACCTCCATGTCCCATTCGGATGGAAGGGCTCTTAAAACCTTCAAGCACATCTCTTTATGAGTGCACTCCTTTCCAAGTGAAAGCTCATTTGTAATATCTGTAAATCGGCTTCCAGTGATCCGAGTTTCACCTAAAAAGCATTTTAAAATTTTGAACTTTTGTGACAGAAGCAGTTAATTTATTTTCCTTAATTTGTTCCGATCCTTCACAAATTAAGGTAAACTTATTCCATATCTCTTTCTTTGATTTGCAAGACTTGACTTTGTTGAACATGGTTTTGTCCAACGTCTTGTAAAGTATATCTTTGGCCACATTGTCAGGTTATATCTCTTCTGTCTTCATTTGTCCATTCGGTTCTTGGTTTTTTTTTCAACCAAAGGTACGGTCAGGATCAGGTCAAGACTTCAACTCCTTTTAGCCGTAGTCTTGCTCTTGGTACAACCGTGTTTACTTTGAGTACTGGTGGCCCATCCTCTATCACAAGCCATCTCATCATGTAATGGATAGATAGATTCGCATACAAATTTTCCAATCATCAAATTCTTCAAGGTGAACATAGGAATGTGTGTTAGATTTGCTTCGATGATAATAACATTCAGTCGGGATTGTAGAAAGGTTCAAGGTCGAACTAGATTCAAGTTTGTTGGAGGACTTCCCGTGATCAAATCCAAGAACTTGAAGAAGTGATTATCGAGTCTTCATTCAATCATGAGTTGACTTCTTGTAATCTTTGACATAGGCCGATTTGACTCAGCACCGATCTTATCTATTACAATACAAATTACAAGGAAAATAGGGTGCCAACTTCCTTGTTTAAGTTTTACATGGTATCATCAAAATCTAACAAATAAATTTCCTAACACATATAATAAAAACAAATACAAACATGTAATCCTTCCGTTTTCTTGAAGATATCTTATCTTTCTTTTACTGACTCTCCGGTGGTCTATATGCGGATTACTCGATATCTTTGATATTCCAATGACAAATGCAATGTCGGGTCTTGTGCGAGACTTGAGCATACATTATGCTTCAAACAAAAAGCATATGGAATATTTTTCATTTGTTCTCTTTCTTAATCATTTTTTGGAACATTGGTTCAAATTGGAACTTATCACCTTTCACAATGGGAGCTATATTTGGTGAACAATCTTTCATCAAAATCTTTCTAAACTTTATTAATATAGGTTTCTTGTAGCGAGACCTAAAATACGTGATCTGTCTCTATTGATCTTTATGCCAATTACATAAGATCATTACCCATATCTTTCGTATCAAAGTTTTTAGAAAGAAATTTTTTCACCTCATGTAGCAATCCATATCATTGGTTGCAAGTAAAATGTAATCCACATATAGAATAAGAAAACAAATTTTACTCCCATGACCTTATGGTATATACATTGATCCATTATGTTTTTCTACAAATCAAATAAAAAAATAACATCATGAAATTTAAGTACCATTGTCGGAAAGCATTTCAATCCATATATGGATTTTTAAAGCTTATAACAAATGCTCACCATTACTAGAGGTGAATCCTTCTTGTTGTTTCATATATACCTCTTTCTCTAAATCACCATTAACAAATGTTATTTTTACATCATTTGTTGCAACTCAAATCAAAATGTGCAACTAATGCCATAATAATATGCCAGGAATATTTCTTAGATACGGAGAAAATATCTCCTTGTAGTCGATTCCTTCTCTTGTGAGTGAATCATTTGTATGAGTTTTGTTTTATATTTATAAATATTGCCCAACAAGTCTTTCTTTGTTTTAAAGACCCATTCACACCTATGGCCTTTGCCGTTGGGCGATTCAATAAGATCCCAAAATTCATTAGTTGTCATAGAATTAATCTCATCTTTCATGGTATCGTACCATAAATTTGATTCTTTACAACACATGACATGTGAAAATGGTTGAGGATCATTTTTAGCTTTAATATTATAGTCCCTTTCTTGCAAATACACTATATAATCATCGAAATTGATGGTTTTCTTACTCTTGTAGAACCGCTTTCTTTGTTGGTTCAATATTTTCTTGAAGATCGTGTTGTTTAACGGGGCTGTTCAACAAGTTAAGTATTTGTGGGTCGTTTGATCTAATGAATTATCAAAGCAACATCCAGGACATCAATAATTGATTGCACAACATTTGTTGAAAATTGAGAGTGTAATGTCACGTCAACCGATTTTTCACTTGATGTGTAGGTTGATCTCTTTCCCGGAGATCGCTTTCTGCGTAATTGATCATTCCCACTAATTAAGTCATTTTCAAGAAATTTTGCATTTTGTGATTCCTGATTCGATGTTATATGATGGTATGTATCCATTAGACCTTTCGGCATATCAGAAGAAATACCCATTTAATGTGCGTGGATCTAGTTTATTTTCTTGTGGATTGTAAACTCTTACTTCGGATAGGCGTCCCCAATCATGTATATGTCGTAAACTCGGTTTCCAACCTTTCCATAATTCAAATGGCATCTTTGAGGCGACCTTAGTTGGAACCCGGTTTAATGTATATACAACCGTCTTAAGAGCTTGTCCATAAGGACTTAGGTAGTCTTGAGCTACTAAGCATAATCGCACCATGTTTAATAGTGTTCTTTTCTCTGCTACACCATTTTGGTATGGAGAACCAGGCATCGTGTATTGAGCAACTATCCGTGTTCTTGAAGAAACATTGCAAATGGACACGGTGTTTGTCAAATCCCGATTCGGTAGCTACCATAAATTCTTCACCTCTATTTGTTCTCGATTTTTATTTCTTTACCACAATGTTTCTCTACTTCGACTTGAATACCTTAAAGGCATCAATGTTTCGTTCTTATTATGAAGCAAGTAGAGATCGTGTATCTGAGTAATCATAAGCTGAAAGAGATGAAGTATTTTGGACTATACGAATCCATGCTCAGGGACTACAAAATCGAATGTATGATCTCTAATATGAGAACTCCTCTTGGCACCTTTGTTTGTCTTGTTGGTGTTTTCCCTTATCTTTGTCCACCACAAGTCTCGAAATAAGTAAAATCCAAAGTATTAAGTATAAAGTCATTACTAATCTCTTTATTACTATCTATGGAGATGTGACATAATCTCCGATGCCACAAATTTTGAAATTTCATTCATAATACATCATTTATTACCAGTAAACATAAACATGCATAACATTATAAGTATGATGATGTAAATTAATCTGAAAAAGACCATCACATAATATTCCATTCCCAACAAGTTCAGAGTTATAAAATAAAGTACAACTTGACTCTGAAAAGCGGAAGAAATGTCCCAACGTGCAAGTCTTGATCTTGAAATTAAATTTCTAGAGAAGTTTGGAACATAAAAAATATTTTCCAAATTTAAAACATAACCATTATTTAATATTAAAACTGCATGTTCAATGGCCTCACATGTGAACTTATCTTGTTTAGGATAAGATGTTTTGTTCTTCTTCTTGGTCTCCTTAGGTTTAAGTATACCCTACAAGGTATTTGAAATATGGATTGTAGATCCAGAATCAATCCACCATATATTATGATTTATATCAACCATATTAGATTCATAACAAACAAATGAGATAGATATGACTTTCTTTTCAAGCTATTCCTTAAATTTGGAGCGATTCTTTACGGAAAAAACACAGGTTCTTTTTAATTCCACCTTGAGGTAGAATCTCTCCTTTCCCCTTATTTTTGGCTTAATTCTGATTCTTTTTCCTTGTTTGTTTCATTTTTCACTAAAAATGCACTCTCGACTTTTCTATTACCAACCTCCATTCCTCCGGACACATATAGTCAAAAGTTCATTTATTGACCATTTATCTTTATGTGTGTTATAAGAGATTTTGAAGGTCTATAAACATTCTCACAAAAAGAAAAGCTATGGATAAGATCAAAATAGTATGACAATTTGAATGTAGAGATGCGAAAATCATTTGCAATGCGTGAATAAATTGGAGGAATCTTTCTATTATATTCCCGTAGTAATTAGGTAACACGTGTCCCGAATTAGCTAGAACATTCTTATCTCTTCTATATATAGCACCAACAAATCGATCAATAATTGTACAATGTATCTAAGAAATATATCAGCAATCATTTTCATATATGTAAAGTTTCTTTTTATGGATTTATTCTACGATGTTTTCATTCTATTGAAATAATGAAGAATGTCTTTCTCCGTGGTATAAAAGGCTGGTTAAGGGCAGTCCCACGAACCATTTTCCCATTTTTTGCATTTTTTTCTTTTGTTTCCATCTTTTAATGGCTACACAAGGAAATGCAACATTGATATAGTCATTCATCCTCGAGTGACTAATCACCACCAAGCGTGGAGACAACAATTACTTGGTATGGAGACACCAAATCGGAGAGCTGTTAATGGTTATGGACTCGAAGGATTCCTCGGGATAGATTGTCAAGCGAAAAATACACAAAATGTGCATCGGTAGTAGTGCAAGAACCATTAATCCTTCATATACTTTATGTAATGAGATATAAGATCAATAATTGGTTTATTGGCTTCTTTCATCTCTTTCTAATTTTTTTGGTAACCTTTGTTGGATTAAAAGCGCAAGGTTGATTGGGAAGGATTGGAAATTGAATATGCCACTAGAAACAATGTTAAGATATGTAGTTTAGGCTCGATTATAGAGAAAGGGTAATATGCCAATGAAAGAAATAACTTAATAAGATAAAATCATCTTGTGGCATTATAAATTCTACCAGGGAAGAAATTTTAGAGAAATCTCAAATCCTTTACATCTTAGGTGGTCTTGGACCGGTATGACTACGTAATGGTTTCTATTCTTTGCAAGAAGCGAGCTATGTTCCCTAAGAGAGGTTCATGTTATTCTCTCTTTTGAAAATCGATTAGAATCATATGAAACAAAGCAAGTGGAGATAACAATCGGTTTCATGTGAATCTCACTACTCAATCATCGTCTAATAACTTCAAAAGAGGTGGTTTCAATCGAGGAGGAGAGGAAGAAGCTCAAATTTAAGCCAGTACTATAGGCGGTGCATGAATAAATGGAGGTTCTGAGAGGAAGAGGTGGTAGATTTGGCAATAGACCTATATGACAAATCTATCTACAATAACCATACCAATAGACAAGTGTTTCTACAGGTTTGATAAGACTTTTGTGCCGAATTCTAATAATAGCTATGGGAACATCTCCGGAGGTTCGATGCGTCATTCAAGGGGCAACACCAATCCATCCGTCTATGTTGCCAACATTGGAGGTAATTTAAATGAAATGTAGCAAGATTAATGTTGGTACCTCGACTCGGGGCCAAAATCATGTGAGTGACTTAGGGAATCAGAACATAACAAGTGAGTATCAAGATGGAGACAGAGTGCAACTTAGGAATGTTTGAATTGGCTATTTCTCATTTTGGTTCTTCTATGGTAAACTCACCTAGCTATAAATATTCTCATGCTTTCAACTTGAATAATATTTTACATGTTTTTCAAATCACAAAAAACCTCAAAAGTGTCTTCCAATTTGCTATTGCACATGCCCTATCCCTCAGTAGGCGCAGTTTGTAAAATAAAATAAATGTTAAGCAGATATTTGAAAGATTTCTTATTTTTTTTTATAATTAGTCTAAACTTCGAGAATAATATTTCTAATTAACTCCAAATTAAAAAATAAAACAAAATTTGAATCAGGTGGATCTTTTTTCAGATGCACAGGACAAAAAAGGATCCAATTGAAAAATACTCAATATGCACATGGTCAGTGGCAAAGCCACATTGATGGTTAGAAGGGCCATCCCCTGAATTATTCTTTTTCTTTACTACTTTATGTGAATAAACATGATATAATATGTTTTTATATTGCTTAAAATATAATTATATGTTCTTATGTTGATTTATCTTATGATATTTAGTACAATCATTTTCCACTCATTCTATTCATTGTTTTGTTGAAATAAATTAGCAAATTACAATCGGGCATCATTATAAAGTAGATATCTTTTGTAGGTCCCAAGGGGTGTGAAGTAAGGTTTAGAAGGGGGTTTGAATAAGTCTTACCAAATTTTTGATTTAGTCCTTTTAAAATAATTCAACAGAGTTGACTCAAACAAATGTGTCCTTGATGGACAGCTAAGTTGGCTTTTCAGCTAAGTTACCCACTCAACAGATTTCGATAGAACTGTTGACAAAAGTATCACTCATTTGCTCAAGCAAATACTTAACTTGGCTGATTGGTTTTTAACAGTTGGAAGACTTAACACCCTTAGATTAGATTTTAGCTTGTTATAAACACTTGATTTTAGCACTTAGTATTTTTCGAGTTGGATAGCAAATATGATTCTAACATCAAATATAATGTAAATATGCATGAAAGTAAATTTTTGAGAAAAGTAAATTTACTAAAAGTAAATGACACAAATATTTTATAGAGGTTCGAAGATGGGGTAATTCTTCTAATCCTCTCTTCTCCAACTCGGAGGAATCACTATGTAATGGATCGGTTTACAAAGCGGTTATGATCAGCCCCGGAGAGCGACGCTTGATCACACAGTTGGCTTCTCTTGCGACTCGGCTTCTTCACAGGGGTATTTGTCTTGCTACTTGACTCACTTCTCAAGTTCTGGATTTGATCACGAAGCCCTCCAACAAACTTGATAATGGTTTGACTCAGAACCTTTCTACAATCTAGCTTGTATAGTATACCCTTTGATTTCTTCAAAAGTTTCCTCTTCATGATTTGAAGTTGTCTTTCCTTCACACTTTGTGGTGGATCGATTTTCTTCGAGTTTGGGATTGAGGAATTGCTTGCTTGTTCGTGAGACTATTGCGGGTTAAATCTTGAATATTTCTTGTTTTTTTGGTTGGGTAACCTCTTCTCAATAACCCCTTCGACCTTTTATAGTGCACATTTTAAATTTTGCTCGTTGAAGAGATAGGCTAATTTCAAATGTCGCTTTTGTTCATTGGTTTTGTCTTGTTGCGGTTCTTGATGTTGACATTTCCTCGTATTAAATGTCTTTGCGGCATTGCAGTGCACGACACAAGAGTGCGGTGTTTCCCATTGGTTTATTCCTTTTGCACAATTTTGAGACTAACACTTTAGGCGGCTTTGACATATTACTATATTGAGTAATATTCTTGACTTTAATCAACGGATCTAAGTCGGTTGTCTTGATTTAGGCTATTGTCTTTACCCCAGTGACTTGAGTCGACTCCGGTCATTGGATAACTCAATTGTCACTTCAATTTTGAGACTTGGATCCTTAAGTTGACTTGACTAACACTTCTCCGCAGTTGTTCCTCGGTGACACTCCTTGATCGAGTCTCGGCTTTGCTTCTTGGCCATACTCGGTGATCGTGGATCTTCAATCTAGTGCAGATTGACTTCTTGTAATTCTTAGCATAGTGACTTGACTCGAGCTTTTCCACCATATCTATTATAATACAAATTACAAGGAGAATGGGGTGCCAACTTCCTAGTTTAAGTTTTACATGGTATCATCAAAATCTACTCAATAAATTTCCTAACAATTTCCCCTTTTTGATGATGCCAAAACTTAAAATCATACAAAGAAAGTAAGTAGCAAAGATACATCGAGACAATGTAGTAACAAAGAATGTATGCTTAAAATAGATCTTTTATTGGTCATAGCATTCTTGTCCTTTACTTTGCTTACAATCGGTATCGGAAGCGATGCAAAATGTATACATGTCAAAACATGGTATATCTAAGCTAAGATACATAAAGAGTGAAAATTACAGGAAATTCACTAAGCTTATTATAGAAGACTTTCATAGATGTATTACAACAAAAATACATGAATGGTTTTGCAGCAACACTTCACCGCCTTTGTTGCTTCCTTTTTCTCTCTTCTTCATCTCTTTTTCTATCAGCTTGACTCTCTTTCTCTTTCTTTTCTCTTCTTCTTTTCATAGGCCCGTTTAGCACAGGTCATCCTTTGCTTCCTTCGAGCCATTTCTGGTTTGCCTTTGATTTTCTTCTTCTTGCCTCCTTGCGACTTCAACGTTCTTTCTTTCAACCTCCCGGTTGGCAAGGTGATCATATCCGTTGATAGATAATGCCTTTCTTCTCGGGATCTACATACGATACATCCTTTGGTTTTGGTCGGAGGGGGAGCCTCTTCCTCTACCACTTCTTCCTCTTCCCAACTCGGCTCTTCCACCTCAGGTGTGTCTTTTGTCTTCGAGTCTTCTACTTTCGGCCCAGTGGCCATTTCTTTTGGATGTCTGCACGCTTATCGGTTTTTTGCACAAGGCTAATCATTTCTCCCGATCAAATCTCGGGCTTGAGATAGAACCATTCCTTGGAAGTAAACACGATTCAAGAGTCTTAAACTTATCAATTAATCTAAGCTCGGATCCATCATCGTGTATTGCATCCTGGTCCTTTCCGTTTTGGTAGACCACCAAATTGTTTCATGATTTCTTGAGCGAGCATCTTGCTTTTACCTAACTTCTCAAATCGAATTTGCAATGATTTTTCTTTTGTTTGCCATTGACAACTGACTTTCTCAATTGGTAAGGTCGCGGGAAGTTTCTTTGAGGATAAGCGATGACTTGACCTTCTTTGAGGGTTTGGCGAACATCACTTCTAACTTCTTTGAACTTCCTTCCCCCACCAATTTGCATCACTTTTGTTGACTTTTCTTCTTTCAAATTCTTGAGGATTCCTCTTCCCCCTTTTGGCATCATCAAAGGAGAGAGGTATCCCGGGAAACATACCACCGAGGATAAAGTCCAGTTGGCTAGTAGTGGAGTTGTGTTTGGAGTAATTTTGCATCATACGTTGTTGAAAGTGCCCGAGGCGTGTTGCCTTAGCTAAGGTGATATTATCTTCATTTGACCGAGAGAAGGCTGAATTTGTCATTCATGGCATTCTAAGTCGACAATTTCATTCTTGTGGAAATGTTCTGCGGCGACTCTATCTCGACTTGTGGGGCTGATTTATCCTTTCGATGTACTCCTTCATTCTCTTCGATATCTTTGAATTATCGCACTCCACAACTTGAGTATTTTTGCAAACAATGCTTTAAAGTAGCGGACTTGCTCAGATCTCATAGTTGTATGTTGCGCAGCCCATTCCCTGATACGCACAATAATCCCTCATAAATCGGCTGTGAGGGTGGCATCACGATTGTCCAGGCGGAGATCTAAATATGCTTGATGGCGTTCCATTTTCTCAACCTCTTCGCAAATAGTCTTGAAAGTTTTTCGAAACTCAGCTGCGGAGACGGACTCGGCTGCTGGCCATTCTGCATCAAAGTCAAAATTCATTGGAACAATCGTATCCTTGGGGATGACTAGCTCTTCACGCGACTTTGTAAATTTCCTTAATTCACATGATTCAACTTATAAGTCGACAATTCAATGTTGAAAGGAAAGTCTTCCTCAAAACATCATCGCAAACAAAGGGGATCTCGAGTCTCTTGCATGCTTTGCCTTCGTTGTTTTGGATGAGTGGATTCGACTTTCGATGCCTCATTGCGGTAGCTTCATCGGCGTGTTGAGTTGTGGGAGCTGTGTGGAGCTGAGAGAGTCATTCTTTTGTTGTAGTTGTGGGAGCCTGCGTAGATGACTCGTTTCCAGCTGGGGCATTTGAGATATTGTGTCCAGCTGACTGAGCCTCAGCTGTCTCAATAGCTTCCTCGGTCTCAGTGGGTTTTTCCAATTGAGTAAACGTGTCCTCAGTTGTATCATCAACGTCATCGGAGGATGATGAGACTTGTGGAGTTGGCTCATCATCAAAATTAAATCTCATGGGAGCCGTCTTTACACTGACTTGGCTCTGAGACATTCTCAGTTGTGTCCTTCGTAGGATCATCATGTTGAACAGACTCAGCTTCATCTTTCGACCCCAGAAATGATGTGTGAATGTTTTCTTAGGAGTCTTGAAGGGCAACAATGACTTCTTCTGTGGTAACACCTTCAATTTGAGGGATGTTCTCAATTTCAGCACTTTTACCAAGGGAAGTCTCAACCTCCCGTTGGCCTTAAATACCCCCATGTCTCTCTTCTTTGCGGGGCCTTCAGCAATCCCTTCGACAGTCTCAATTGTATTAGGGTCTTTTATTCTCCCTTCGACAGACTCAATTGTCTTAGGGTCTTGGACATTGGCATCCAAAGGAGTCTCAACCCCTTGGATTGCACTTTCAGGGCCCAGAGTGTTAACTCCCGGGGCTTCACCATCCTTTGCCTCAACTGTGAGAACAGTGTCATCGGCCTTCAAAGCAGTAGACATTTTAGCTGAGACAGACTCAACTGTCCGAGCTTCGTCAATGTCACTCTGTTGTTGTTCAATTTCTTTCTCACCTTCGCCTCCTTCCTTCATTGATGTGTCTCCCACAACAACCTCCAACCTAGCTGTGGTGGAGAGAGTTTCCCCCTCAGCGGGCACACCAGCTGAGTCACTGATTGTGGGGTCACTCTGCTCGAGACGCAACTTTGTCCGTTGAGTGTTAAATTTCCAGGGCGGTATGAGAACACCTTCTTGAGGGTAGGCTTAGCTTGGGTGCCCAACTTCCCGATTCATCGCCATCTCCTGGGAACCATTCTCAGTTACCGGGGGGATGGGCTGCGGCAATGACCGCGCGTGCAGCCGTGCCACTCCCAAAGGATCGTCTCTGAGAAGAGTTTGAGATGACTCTCTGGACCTTCTAACAAATGTTGCTCATGCATGGCTTTGGATTCCTTCAAAGCTTTGCATCTCAACTTCTCATTTGCGGCGAGGATCAATCTTCATCATTGTGCGAGAGCATATCAAGATGCGTGTGCGTATGCTCTAGAGAGCACGTAAATTGGCACATCTTGGATTTATCCAAGGCTTGGGCTTGCTCGGAAGCTCTCTCCTTTTCTTTCTCTTTGAGAATGCGAAGGGCGTCTAAATAGTTTTCTTTATTTAGGCGGATCGAACATCATTTACGCAGGAGGAATCGGAGAAGCTCGTCTTCTTCTTCAATGAACTCGGGGCGAGTGAATTGTACCTTGAGTGATCCGACTTCCATGCTCTCCATTCTCTTAAGAGTCGTTGAATATGCGGATAGAGTGGAGAATACATGACCACATCATCATCATCATCATCTTCACCTCCGGTTTCGGAATGGGAGCTGGGGACCTTGCTCATCCTCGGATGCGGCATCGATTATAGGAGAGACAATTCTTTCAATATCGAGGTTGATTGTCTTAGCCTCTTTGCTTTCCTCGGCTATCTTTTCTCAACCGAGTCTTGACGGATCTCTGTTGATCATCATCAATGACCGCATCAACTCATCAACAATTTCGGAGAGGCTGCTTCTTCACGAGCATCGGCCGATCTCAATTTCTTTCTCGGTTAGTCTTAGGATTAATTTGTCTTTTCAAGCTCAGATTGCACGAAACGACTTTCTCTTCTTGGGATGAACAGTGGAACTTAAGTTCAATTTCAGCAATTCTTGAAGTGGGGACTTGGGCACTCTTCTCGGAGGTAAATGCCTTTCTCGACTTGGCGGTCCTCTTCTTCTTTACGATTGTAGAAGGGAGTTGGGGTTCCTTCGAGTCTCTACTACGAGGCGGGAGAATCGGGCTCGGGCGGAGTAACTCCTGCGGGCGGGGAGCTTTCTTTGGCTTGGCTGCGCGGGAGCGGCGAGCGGAGCTTGGATCTCTTGACTCTCTTCTTGGGGAGAAGGTATCATTTGTGTCTTGGTCGGTGATTCCCCCTCACTTGTATCGGCTTTCTTAGCATGAGCTCTCTTCTGGGCACCGGAGAGATTTGCCCTGAACATCTTCTTCTTCACGTTGAAAGGCTTGCCATGACGAAGAGCAATTCCCTTTACCTCCATAAGATGGCCAATCACAAGACCATAGCCCAATGAGCATCCAAAGGACTCATCCTTCTTGAAGGTCCTATTCAACACATTCTAGCAGAGTCTGTTGTAAACAAGCTCAGCCCAGTTAACCTTCTTTCCTTGCATAATCGCAGCCATCACGATCAGTTTAATTTTGGACAGCTGATTGAAGCTTCCAAATTTCATGTCAATGCATTTCGAGCGACACCCATCGACTGTGATAGTCATTCTTGAAAGAATCCTTCTTGGCGTGTAAACCACTTTCGTACCATACTCGAGGGCTTGGAAACTTCCTTCCAAGTAGCACTAAGTCGACATCGGCCCTCATAGATCTCTTTCAAATCCTCCAGGGCAACAACGAGTGCTCAACAAGGTCTTTTTTTGAGTTTTATGACCTTGCTATGGGCGGAAGATTTGATTTCATCGTCTTGCACTACCACGTTTCGTAGAACATGGCTACCTCCCCGAGTGCGTATGAGAGTATTCCATTGTCAAAAAGTCCTTGGCTGGACTTCTCCAACATCGCTGACTATCTTACGAACCAGGGTTTCATCGACACCTGTTTGATCATCCCGTCAAAATCACTTTGAAAACCCGGTGTGGATTTGCTTTGAAAGCTTCACAAAATCGTACTTTGGGGCCATTTTCGAGGACGTTTCTACCGATTGAAATAAAAGAAACTTGCTTGAGAAGAACTAGGGTTCGCACAGTTTTGAGAGATAAAAAGACTTTTTTGCTTGAAGATGAGCAGGTTTGCGTGATGAGAGAGAAGTGCAAAGTTTGGTATATAAGGGGCGTGAAATGACATATTTTGATTTTGAAATTTTTGATCAAAATCAGCGGCTAAGATTAAAAGCGTCAAAGACGCATTTAATTCCCGCATTAAATGCGGCGACATTTATATCCAATCATATGGCTTCTTGTGTGCAGCTTTTTCTTTGTGACCATCATTATTATGTCGGCGTCATCCTTAAAAACATTCTCGCTCAATTAAAACAAGCTGCGTTCTTGTCACTTAGCTCATAAATGATTGAAATTATATCACGTGACTTAACTCTCGCTTCTCTGCTTATGAAGTAACTCAATTTTGTCAACTTGATCGATTGACTTCCCAATAAGACTATTTCACTTGGCTGAACTGTGAAACTTGCTCTGCTTTGATTTTCTCATCTTCTTTCTCTGTTGGTTGAGTCTTCTGAGATTCAACTCAGCTCAATTAACCCTAACTCATTCTTGAGCTCTTCAAATCTAGATTCACATAGAGGCTTTGTGAATATATCACTAACTATTTATCGGTTGAGATGTATTCCAAGGTGATGTCTTTCTTTTTTCAACATGATCTCTTATAAAATGATATCTGACATCAATGTGCTTTGTTCTTGAATGCAACACAGGATTCTGAGTGATTGCAATAGCACTAGTGTTATCACACATAATTAGAATTTCTCTTTTTTCAATATCATAATCTCTTAGCTGTTGTCTCATCCATAAGACTTGGGCACAACAAGCTCTCCGCACTATGTACTCTTGGTGTGGATGTGGCAATTGAATTTTGTTTCTTCTTGAACCAAGAAACCAATCTATTTCAAGCATTTGACATGTACACGAGGTACTTTTCCTATCAACTCTAAATCTAGCATAGTCAGAGTCTGAGTAACCAATCAGCTTGAATCCACCTTTCGTTGGATACCATAAGCCAACTTCCTAGTGTCCCTTCAAATATTTTAGGATTCTCTTAGCTGCAGTCATGTGGCTCTCTTTTGGTGCAAATTGAAATATTGCACATACACCTACCGCAAAGGTGATGTACGCTCGCTTGTTGTTAGATAGAGCAAAGATCCAATGAGTGCCCTATATCGGTTTGATCTCTGACTTTTCCATCCGCATCCATGTCCATCTTGGTGATGTATTCATTCGAATTTTTGCGAAGACTTCTCTTCCATACCAAATTTCTTCATCAAATCTCTTGTATATTTTGTTTGACTTATGAAGGTTCCATCCTTCATTTTTTGACTTGAAGTCTAGGAAGAAAGTCGGCTCTCCCATCATGTTAATCTCAAATTTACCTTGCTTGAGGTTTGAGAACTTGTCTGACTCTTTATTTGTGGAACCAAAAATGATGTCATCCACATATATTTGAACAAGCGTTATACTCTCTCCATCTTGAATTAGAAGAGTGTTCTATCAACCTTGCCTTTGGTGAATCCATTGTCAGTTAGAAATTGAGACAATGTATCATACCATGCTCTTGGTGCTTGTTTCAATCCATATAAAACTTTCTTGAGCTTATAGACTTTAACTCCAATGGTTTTTGCTCAAAACCTGGAGGTTGTTCAACATAAACTTATTCCTCTAATAGTCCGTTTAGAAATGCACTCTTCACGTCCACTTGATACAGAGAAGTTCTTATATTCAGCATAGGCAAAAACATCCTTATTACTTCCAATCTTCTTGCAGAGCAAAGGTTTCATCAAAATCTATACCTTCTTCTCTTGGCAATACCCTTTGGCTACCAATCTTGCTTTGTTTCTTACAAGGATCCTTGCTCATTCATCTCATTTAAAACCCATTTTGTGCCAATAACATTTTGATGGGTTGGCCTCTGCACTACTTCCCATACTTTGTTTCTTTTAGATTGATTCAGCTCTTCTTGCATGGCTTGAATCAAATGTGTGTCCTCCAATGCTTGAGACACATCTTTAGGCTCTATCTGGGAAATAAAACAAGTGAATATAGCTTCATGTTGTGCTCTTGATCTGGTTCTTATGCCATCTCTAACATCTCCAATAACTAATTCTGGCGGATGGTCTCTCAGCCATCTCACATCAGGTTGGAGTAAGTCTGCTGGATTCAGCCGTCTCGCGGCTAAGTTGTCTTGAACAACTCTTTCATTTTCATTCAGTTGTAGACTTTCCAGTTGTCTCTGAGATTCAGCTATCTCATCTTTTATCTGGGTTGAGTGCTCTCACTTTAGCTTCATCATAAGGACTCTTACGCATAATTGGTTGATTAAACATCGGCTAACTCTTCAATGTCTTCTCCATTTACGTTAGGTTCATCAAAGACCACATGGATAGACTCTTCTGTAACCATAATCCTTTTTGTTCAGCACTTTATAGGCTTTACTCTCAGCTGAGTATCCCAAAAAGATACCTTCATCAGCTTTAGCATCAAAAGCCTTTAAATTATCTTTGTCATTGTTATGGATGAAACATTTACATCCAAATATCCTGAAATATCAACATTTGGCTTTCTCCCTGTCCAAATTTCATAGGGAGTCTTGAGCAATTGCATGTTGATCATGAATCTATTTTGAGTGTAGCATGCTGTGTTAATGGCTTCGGCCCAAAATCTCTTAGCAATCCAGCTTCAGCTAACATGGTCCTTGCAGCTTCCTTGAGAGTTCTATTTCTTCTTTCACCACTCCATTCTCTTTGTGGAGTTCTTGCGGTGATAATTCATGAGCAATTACATTTTCAACACAAATGCGAGTTATTATCCCATTGACAAACTCGGTTCTCGTCATATCTTATTTTTATAATGGTTTGACTCTTTTCATTTGAACTCTTTTCATCGGCTAAGGTAACATCGCAAAGTTTCTTCTTTTACACATGAAGATTGTCCATGTATATCTTGAGTAGTCATCTACCACCACCAAGGTGTATTTATTTCCACTTATGTTGGCTGGCTCAACTGGACCAAATAAATCCATATGCAACAGATGTAATATCCTTGTTGAAGGAGGACTTGGCTTATCCTTGAATGAAGACTTTATTTGCTTTCCCATCTGGCATGCATCACATACACTTTCTTTCTTGTACACTGAGTTTGGAAATCCTTCTAAAAGATGACTTCTTGCAAGCTTGTTGATTGTCTTGAAATTCAGATGACTCAGCTTCTTGTGCCACAGCCAACTTGATTCGGTTGTGCTCTTTGCTAGCAAACAAGTGCTTAATGTAGCAGTAGACCAATCTACCACATACATATTCTTTTGTCTTGATCCTTGCAGCACTATTTCATTTTGTTTAGCATCTTTGATCTGGCACACTCCCATGTTGAATCCAACATTGTAGCCTTTATCACAGAGTTGGCTGATGCTTACCAAGTTGAAGTTGAGGCCTTTAACATAAGCAACATCTGTGATTTCCAATTCATTCTTCTTTATGGATATTGTGCCTTTGATTTCCCCTGGAGCTTCATTTCCTCCAAATATGACTTTTGAACCTCTAATCTCCTTGAATCTTGACGAGGTTTTTCTTGTTTCTGTCATATGTCAGAACAACCACTATCCATGTACCAGGTTCTTGGCACTTTTGTTTCTTGAACTGCAATCAAGAAATCGGTTTTTAGGTACCTATACTTGCCTGGGTCCTGAGGGGTTAGTGCTATAAGATGATCCAACCAACCTATAGCCAAAAGACTTGACTCTAAGAGGTTGCCATCTATCAGTGCCATAATCATAGTGCACATTAGCAAATTGCTTCGGGGTTTTAGGTTCATACAGCTGTCTATTTTGTCTGTATGCCTGTGTTTGTGTTTTAGCAATTGCTTTCTTGGGATAGTTGTGAAATTTCTCAGTGTAGTGCTTGGGTGCGTATGTGTGCTGATAATAGCTCTTTGCCTTTAGAATGACCTTTGCTGAGTTTTAGGTCTTTGCCATCTTGGCTTGTATTCCATAGGTCTTTGCTGATGTTTCACATTATTCCAATCAGCATAGTTCGGATAGTTTCTACCATTCCCAGCATGTGTGTTCCCATCGTTTCCACGGTTCACCTCATCGGCTATATCTTTTGATTATTTTAATGCTTGTCTAGATATCATTTCTATCTCCAAATCAATGGGTTTTAGCCCGGATTCTTGGCGATGAGCGGATAACCATGCATTACCTTACACTCAATAAGAACAATGTTAAAAATTGATAAAAAAAAAATTGTGCTTGCAATAAGATTGAATTACTTATTATTATATTTATGTTGAACCTTTCAATTTTCGGCAACAACACCAAAAACTTGATCATGAAAATCTTTTCACTGAACCGCAAGTGTACGGTGTAGCTAGCAGATAACAGTGGACATTGTCATATTCCTTTTGAATACGAAACACATAAAGTGCAGTAAATGTCGTACTTCAATTTTATTGAAGTGACCGGAAATCAAAAAGTTGTTATCTAAACTAAACCTAAATTTATCAACTAAAATATCTAAGTATTGTTAAAAACCCAAACTTCACAAGATTTCAAACAATTACGAAATTAATTCTAGAAATATAATCTCAACATGCTTCATCAATATTAATTCCAATTAATGTCTCATCAAAACCAATTTATGTGTGTGTATGGGTTCAATTCCTAAAGTAGTTTATTCCATCTCCCAAGTGCAAACAAATCATTGATTAATAAACATTGCAGGTATTCCTACTCAACAATTAATATTAACTTCCAAAAGTACTTAGAATTGAAGTAAACCCCCACAAACATTTATAGGTTTCCTGACTCAATACCCGTTTATGTTATGAATTTGTTTATCATAAGTTGGATCTCATCTTCCGAATATTGAACTAACAAATAAGACATGCAAATTAATGGCCAGATAATCTACAAGAAATTAAGCATTCGAATTCATAAATAGATGTTTTGCATGTTTTTGTGTGTGATTTTTGTGCGATTTCTATTTTTCTTGTGTGTGATTGTGCATATTTTTGTGTCTTTTCGTCCTGTTTTACAATATAGTATGTTACGTAGGGTATTTTTGTCAGCTTCGTAGGTTTTCGTAAAAAAAGAATCTCGAAAATGGGCTAAAACAGGCAAAACAGGCATTGCGGGCGGACGGCGGTCTGGAAAAATACGCATGTGCGCGCGCGCAAGGGTGCGTGGTGCGCACAAAGGACAATAGAGGAAACTCAAGTGCGCGGCGCGCATCATCAAGTTTGACGAGATTGTGTACGGCGCGCGGGGGTGCACGGACATACACCCTAGGAAGCTAAGACGCAAGGCGCGCGTGCAAGAGGATACCCCACCAGCCAGGTGCGGGCCGCACACCGTTGGAATATTCCAGATTTATTTTATTCGATTTTCTTCTCCTTTTTGGATTCTTCCATCTTGCATAGGGTTTTAGGCTTATATATAGCACTTGGGGGATCCATAATTTTCGTACACTTTCATTACTTAGCACTTTTAAACTTTAGTTTTTGTTATTTTTCTCTTTCATTCATCATTGTGATTGCTTGGATTCTTCTCATTGAAGTTATTTTTGTGGCTTAATCAAAGCGTAATATTTCTTCATCTCTTTTGTCTGATTTCAATTGTTGGGTGATTATTGTTGTTGCATGATGATGTTTATGATTGTTTTCTTTCCTTCAATTGAGATTATGATCCCACCCCCAAGCATGAACTTACTTTCTTGTTCTAGAATTAGGATGAATAGATTCAAACAAACAAGCATGAGTATTGACTAATTGATTTGCTTTCCTGAATAAATTGATTTACTTATTGATTAATTGTTTGGCCAACTCTTGATTGTTTTGAGGGAATAATTGAGATCGAGAGAAGCTATTATTCCTGGCTGAATTTATTCAGTGGGTTTGATATGGATCAGAGATGTATTATCTAACTTGGCTTAATAAAAATAGCAAATTATGTTGGGATAACCCTAATATGTGAATACGTGAGTTATCAGATCTAGGCCTAGTTTTTACATAATTGTTATATTCGTTAACCACATGATGATTCTGAAATTCTAGACTTTCGTCCATACCATTTTTTGTCAAGTTTAATCGTGTTTAGTTTTAATTTATCTGTTTACTCATTTTTCTTTAGTTAATTAAAATCACAAATCTTTTTAGAGTGTTTAGGATTTATTTTCTATCAGTTGTGTTGCATAATAATTATTTGTCGGCTAAGTCTTCCTTGAGAGACGACTTGTGGTCAACTTGCTACCCTATGATTGATCTCGTTCTATTGCGAGGATTACTAGATTTATTTTAGGTGTTTAGCGGTCGAACAAAATTTTGGCGCCGTTGTCGGGGAAAGCTTTGGGCGTAATAATTATTGTATCTATTTTCCGTGTTTTTGGTTTAGGATTCTTTTTATTTGTTTTTTGATTTTTTACTTTATTCCATAGGTTCGTTTGATTTGTTTTCAGAGTGTTTTTTATGCCAGGACGTGGAAATCTCAATCAGGACCTTGTGTCATTCGTGGACGACATCCATCGAGTTGCGAGACGTGCAAGGAAATAAGGGAATCATTCTATAGATAGTAGCGAGGATTCTCAAGATCACGTTCCAAAGGAAGAACAAACAGACGAACCCGCAATGGGTGACAATTAAAACGGAAACAACGCGGAGGCACGACAACCTTTGATGCGTGAGAACTGCGACCTCTTGCATCACTTTAGGACAAGCAGCACAAAACTATGAGCTAAAAAAACATACACTTCAACCAGTTACCGTCTTTTTACGGGATGCCCAATGAAGATTCTCTCAACTTCATTCGGGAATTCTATTATGTCAGTCAAACTTTTTCTCTATAGGAATTGAATGAGCATTAGCTTAGGATGTGTTGTTTTCCATATACTCTGAAGGATCGGGCAAAAACATGGCTTATGTCTCTATCTCCCAACTCTCTTACTAATTGGGATGCGGTGTACAATAAGTTCATGGGCAGGTACTACTTTCATCAGAAAACTTCAGATCTGCGAGGTAAGATAGCTACTTTTAGTCAAATGGAAGGCGAGCCTTTTCATGAGGCCTGGGATCGGTTTAAGGATTTATAGACTAAATGCCCACATCATCACTACCCACTAGAATTGTTAAACCAACTCTTCTATGATGGATTATCACATAATTATCTATATATGGTTGACAATGTTGTTGGCGGTGACATGGGCATACATACGGTCCAGGAAATCTACGATATTCTAGAGATGATGAGTGATAACTCCTAACAAAAAAGTGCTAGAGGCAAATGGGCTGCCGTGAATGAAGTAGCTCTGAGTTACGATGTCACAAAATAATTGGCAAAATTGACTAAACAAGTACAATTGTTGGCTACAATGGGGCATCCACCTACTGCCCCTCCCTCTGCCGACTCATGTGGAATTTGTGGTGAATTTGGTCATGGGGCTAATGTTTGTAATATGGTGATTGAACAGCAGGTTGAGGACATTAACGCTATCCAGGGTTATCAGCAAAGGCCTCGTAATGATCTTACACTCAAATTTACAACCCAGGTTGGCGAAATCATCGAACTTTAGTTGGGAGAATTCGCAAAATCCATCTCAAATCTATCACGAGGCCACCACAACCCCAAGGTCGGTCATTAAACCAATCTCGACCACCATCTATTGAGGATAGCTTGAGTTCATTCATCCAGGTTAGTAAGAAAACTCAAGAGGCCAACATTCAGCAGTTTGAGTCCATGGAAGCTTCGTTTAACGTCTTGAGACCCAAGTTGGTCAATTGGCCACTCAAGTTGGTGAAAGTTCTCAACATGTGGTAAATAAAGGAAAGCTACCTAGCTAACGAGAACAAGCCCAAGCCATCAGGTGTTACGAAGTGATAAGGTTACTGATAACAAAGTTGAAATTCTATTTTCTACTACTTTGACTAACCCTGTAGATAACGAGGAGATAGATAAGGCCCCAGATTCAAAAGATATGCAAAAGGAGGAAGAGGGGAGTAAAGGGTATGTCTTGCACAAAACCAACAATCCTTACAAACCTGTGATTCCTTTCCCAAGTCGCCTTCGGAACGAAAAATAGGATAAGCAGTTCTTGGATTTCTATAACATGTTATCTAAGGTTAATGTTAATTTACCTTTGCTAGATGTTATTAGAAATGTGCCAGCTTATGTCAAATTCTTCAAAGAACTCGCATCCAACAAGAGGAAGTTCGATGACAACGAGAAGGTAATAGTTTCAGAAGTGGCAAGTGCGATTCTTCAGCACCAATTGCCTCATAAATAACGAGATCCAGGTAGTTTTGCTATTAAAATTGCAATGGGAAATGGTAAAGAAACTTTTGGGATGCTCGATTTGAAATTTGGATTAATCTGATGCCTTATTCTATTTTTAAACAACTTGATTTAGGGGAATTGAAGCCCACTAGGATGTGTCTTCAACTTGCTGATAGGTCCATTAGATACCCTAAAGGTATTATTGAAGATATTTTGGTAAAAGTGGGTGGTATCATTGTCCCTGTTGATTTTGTTGTATAAGAAGTAGGGGAAGTACAAAATCAAGGTAATGAGCACACACTTCTGTTGGGCCGTGCATGTATGGCCACCACGCACACACTTATTAGTGTTAAAAATGAACGCATGACTATGACTGTGCTTAGTGAAACTATGACTTTCTCTATTTCTGACACTAACCCCATTCCCTCGTATGCATCACTTGAAAATTGTTCTTTCGTTGATTTCATTGATGAAGCGGTTGAAAATATATTTTTGCATGATTATAGTCTTGATGCTTTATTTCCTGAGCATAATGATATTTTTGATGTCATGGAAGACGTATGGGCAAGCCTTAAACGAAGAGGGGTGATGGAAATATTTGCGTTAGAAGATGTTGATAGTAAACCCCAACAAAAACTTGAATTCAAAGAACTCTCTAAGCATTTAAAAGATGTGTTTTAGAAGAAGGTGAGCGGCGGTGATTATCGCTATGCTTTCTAAAGAAGAAGAGGGAGAATTGTTGGTGGTACTTAGAAAATTCAGAAATGTGATTGGTTGGGGGTTGAGTGATATCAAAGGGATTAGCCCTGCTACGTGCATGCATAGAATTATTTTACAAGAGGAGGCTAAGCCTAGTAGAGAAGCTCAAAGGAGATTGAACTCCATTATGATGGAGGTAGTGAAAAAAGAGGTATTGAAACTCCTAGCCGAATGGGTGATATACTCGATTACGGATAGTGAATGGGTGAGTCTGGTGCATGTTGTACCAAAGAAGAGTGGGATAACAGTTCCAGAGAACGAAAAAGGTGAAATTGTTCCCACCAAAACCACAACTGGATGGAGGATGTGCATAGATTATAGGAAGTTGAATGCTGCTACTAAAAAATATCACTTTTCCCTTCCCTTTATTGATCAAATGCTTGACAAACTTGCAGGACATAGTTTCTATTATTGTTTGGATGGTTTTCAGGTTATTATCAAGTGGCCATTGCATCGGAGGATCAAGCAAAAACTACTTTCGCATGTTCGGTAGGGACTTTCGCATTTCGGCGAATGCCGTTTGGACTTTGCAAGCCATCGACTTTTCAAAGTTGCATGTTTAGGAATATTATGTGACATGATTGAGGACTTCATTGAGGTATTTATGGATGATTTTTCTGTATTTGGGTCCTCTTATTCTGATTGTCTTAATAAATTGACTAAGGTTCTTGAACGATGTATTGAATGCAACTTAATTGGGAAAGTCATTTTATGTTGACAAGCGGAATTGTTTTAAGCCATATGGTTTCAAAAAAGGAATTGAGATTGATAAGGCTAAAATTGATGTTATTGAAAAAGACCTCCCCCTATTATTGTTAAGGGCATTAGGAGTTTTCTTGGGCATGCTGGATTTTATAGAAGGTTTATTAAGGATTTTTCAAAAATTAGCCAACCCCTTTGTAAATTACTTGCTCAAGATGCCCCTTTCGATAATTTTGATGAAAAATATTTAAATGCTTTTAACACATTGAAAGAGAAGTTGATAACTGCTCATGTTGTTGTTGCTCCTGAATGGTTATTGCCTTTTGAAATTATGTGGGATGCGTCTAATCATGCTGTGGGGGGCTGTTTTAGGCCAAAGAATTGATAAATTGCTCCATTGATTTACTATGCTAGCTTGACTCTTAATGATGCACAAGTAAATTACACTATCACTGAAAAAGAACTGTTAGCTGTTGTTTTTGCCTTAGATAAATTTAGATCTTACATTGTTGGGTCTAAGGTAATTATTCATAGTGATCATGCAACCCTGCGATATTTGTTGAGTAAGCCGCAAGCTAAACCTAGGCTAATTCGGTGGATTTTGATGTTTCAAGAATTCAATGTTGAAATAAAAATAGAAAAAGGTGCGAGAATGTAGTGGCGGATCAGTTGTCTCACCTTACTCTTACTGATGACACTCTTGATTCTCATAAACACGAGCACATAATTGATTCTTCCCCCATGAGCAGTTATTTGAGGTTACTTCAATTCCTTCGGTATGCCGACATTGTGAATTATCTTACATGTGGAATTGTAAGAACTAACCTTTCGTTTCAGGAGAAGAAAAGATTTTTATCTACTTGTAGGTTCTACTTTTGGGATGACCCATACTTGTTTAAAATATGCTAAGATGAAATTATCTGGAGATGCATTCCTGAAGACGAACAGAATGATGTTTTGGCTTTTTGTCATGAAATGCACTGTGGTGGGCACTATGGAGGCCGTGAAACAACCTTTAAGGTTCTCCAATCAGGATTCTATTGGCCATCATTGTCAAAGATGCGCAAAATTTTGGGCTGACATACTATATATGCCAAAGGACTGGAAACATTAGTAGGAGGAATGAGATGTCTCTGAATAATAACTTGGTAGTCGAAATATTTGATGTGTAGGGTATTGATTTTATGAACCCTTCCCTAAGTCTTTTGGTTATGAATATATACTTGTTGTTGTTGATTACATGTCCCGGTGGGTTGAGGCAATCCCCACGAGGACTTGTGATGCTAACACTGTCATCAAGTTTTTGCAGGAAAATATCTTAAGCAGGTTTGGATTCCCGAGAGGTATCATTAGCGATGGGGGAAAATATTTTTGCAATAAGTTATTCGAGAAACTGATGAAGAAGAATGGCATCACACATAAGGTAGCTACACCTTATCATCCTCAAACATCGGACAAGTGGAGACTACCAACAAGCGGATAAAAAAGGATTTTGGAGAAGACAAGTAAATCTATGAGGAAAAACGGGCTACAAGTTAAATGATGCGCTCGGGCATCTGAACATCTTATAAAATGGTTTTGGGAATGAGCCCCTATAAACTAGTTTTTGGGAAAGCGTGTCATTTACCAGTTGAAGTGGAACACAAGGCATATTGGGCCATCAAAGGAACAAATTTCGATTTGGATAAAGTAGGAACTGAAAGAAAGTTACAAGTATCCGAACTTGATGAGCTTTGCAACGACGCATATGAAAATACGTGAATATATAAGGATAAAGTCAAACAATTGCACAATAAAATGATTATCCATAAAAATTTCGAATCAGGAATGAAGGTCCTTTTATTTAACTCACAGCTGCGGTTATTCCCAGAGAAATTAAATTTGAGATGGAGCGGACCGTTTGAGATCGAAGAGGTATACCCTTATGGCATGGTACAATTACTTAATCCATGGACGCATGAATCTTTTAAGGTGAATGGCCAACAAGTTAACCCATACTTTGAAGGGGTATCTCGGGCTGAAGGAGTCGAGAGCATGAAGCTCGAAGAGGTCACTTAAGACCGTGCTCAGGTATCGTCAAGCTAAGACATTAAATAAGCGCTTTTCGGGAGGCAACCCAAGTTTTTTCCCTTTTTATTATTTTTTCCTTTCTTTATTTTGTTTTATTTTCTCGACTAACTGTATCTAATGGTTTGATTGAGTTTTTCATTTTGTATATATATATATAACATTTAATTAAAAAATTACCGAGGAATAGTCTTGTGGGACGCGCATGGGAAACAAAAGACCAAACCGATCGCGCGCGAGAGGTGCGTGGCGCACACCGAAGTCAATGCGACCGACTGCGCAAGACCTTAACATGAAGTGTTATTTCAGTCGCGATTTTTGGGGTTTTCTCTCACAATTTCAACCCCAAATTCACGAATTATCCCTAAACTCTCCCAAAATCCGACACCCACTTCTCCCAAACTCCAAATCTCATCTCCAAACATCAATTGCACTCCGATTACGCAATTCTCCTTCACCAATGGCACGCCCACGTAGAAGAAGATCACAAGAAGGGTCATCTAGGGCTCAAGAAGACATCCCAATACAACCGATTGATTTAGCCAAGCAATTCAATGCACCCTTCCTGATTTACTCCGAGGAGAAAGGGCAACGGTATACACGGATAAGTTCACGCAAGGTACCCATCTCTTATCCTCTCTATTTACCAACTTTAGATGAATTGGGTTTAAAAGATGAATTTATGGGATTTGTTGATGCTTTGGGTTGGAAAAAATTGATTAAGACTGCGGGTGTAGTGTATTCTGAGTTGGTAGTCGAATTTTACACCACTCTACGTTTTTCTAATGCACATGTGATGGATTTTACATAGGGCTGCAATCGAACCGAATCGAGCCGAACTTTTGAGTGTTTGAGTTTGACTCGTTTATTATCGAGTCGAACTCGAGCCTGAATTTATCGAACATATTGATGGCTCACGAACTTTTTTTAATCGAGCCTAAACGAGCTTAGTAAATATTAATTATAAATTAAATTATTCTTCAATTTATTACAAAAATAAAATTATATATATCTAAAACGCATAATATATTTACTAAAACTTATAATTTTATTCAAACAAATAAGTTTATTGAAATATTTTTATATTATCATAAGTAAAAGTATGAAAAATTAAAATTAAAGTCAAATTATTAGTTTAATTTATACGAGCCTACTATCGAGCCTATACACGAGCTTACTAACGAGCATGTTCACGAGCTAACGAACCGAATATCTCTAAGTTTGAGTTTGATTCGTTTATTTTAACGAGCCTCATTAAACGAACTCGAACAAGCTTTTATCGAATCGAGCTCCGAATAGCTCACGAGCGGCTTGGTTCATTTGCAGCCCTAATTTTACATGCCAGTTGGTTGGGGTGGAATGTAAAGTAGATTACGAGGTGATGAAATCAATTTTTGGGTTATCTACTCGCGGGTTTCCTTCAATCCCAAAGTCGTTTAGTCTGAGAGGATTTTGGTTAGAATTGATAGGATACAATAACTTTTTGACAAAAAGGACATCTAGTGGGTTTATTCAGGAGCCTGCCACTTATCTTTTCCACAAATATTTAGCCCATCAGATATTTGAAAAAGATTAGAGTAATAAGGTGACGAGCCCGGAGTTGTATTTCTTATTTTGTGTTGAATCCCACACCAAAGTTTGTACCACCGCTTTTATTTTTGATACATTTAGTCGAATTCAGAAGAAAAATACGTACAAATTAGGGATGGGACATTTTGTATCTCTTATTACATTATATGTTGGGATTAATGATGTAGCTAGACTTAATTATACCGCGGTGGATAAAATCTACATCAATAAGGACAATTTGATCGGTACCAAATTCGTGACTAAGGAAGGTGAATTTTGTGATCCTACCAGTCAAAAATGCTTCCATAGTCATATTTGGAATCCAGTCGCCACCCATCTACCCCCGTCTACTGCCTTGGGAGCGGCAGTCACAGAGAGGATGATACCGAGATGGATGACCAACATGGGGCGCAACCTACTGATCCTTTTGCCCCTAGCCATTCTTCGGCCCCAAGCCAAGCCCCCGTCACTGCTTGGGAAGCCGTTCTATCATGCTTAGATTCTATGCAAGGCAACTTTATTCATTTTCAACATCAAATGACTGATATGCAAGAACAGATGAACGGTCTCCACAACCTTATGTGAAATATGAGCGTCCAGATGACTCCATTGATAGTCGGGTGCAAAACATCGAACAAAATTGGGTCACCATGTCCTTCTCGCCTTTCCCGACTCCGCCACCGCCGATAGATGATCAGTGACATAGCCCCGTAGTGTTTGTTTTTTCGGTTTCTCTTTTCTCTCTTCTTGTGTGTGTTAACTTTGAATGCGGATGTTTGCTATTTATTATTATTATTATTTTTCACTTCTCCAGTTTTATTTTTCTATTTTGGTTTTGTGTTTTCTTCTCCGTGTGGCTTTTGCAAAATCGTAGGCGGATGTAATTATGGCAGTACTTATCCATCTTCACAACTTTCGAGGACATATTTGTTCTTCTGTTTATTTTTACACATTGAGGTCATTGCGTGATTTAAGTGTGGGAGGGGGACAATTCGTCATTGATAATATAAGTTGATTACTTGTGATTATATTTTTACTTTGCCTACTGATTATCCCAAGTTTAATAATAGTGATGTTTAGTTAACATGAAATAGATGCATTAATTTGAGCCTCAATTAGGAAATGACATTGTGAATTTGATGCGTAGGATTTGACTAAGTCGTGAATTAATCATTGTGATGTATGAATTAGGTAATGGTTCAACAGTAATCCAGGTTGTGGGGTATGAATTACGAGATTTCATTATGTGAATTTAGTTAAAACCCTATTTTTGATTTGTGTGTACACAAAATTGCTAGCCTTGTGGAAAAAAAATACATTTATGAGAGCTTAAAAAAATTGCATTATAGAGCTTTAAAAAAAAGGAACAATCGAGATTATAATCCGCTGGTTAGGCTGCTTAGTAACTAGGAGCATTCATGAGCCCCATGTTTGACTTTTACGTAAAACAGTGGCTCAAACATGAGTATGGGAAACCACCCTAGGAGCCTTTCGAAAACATCCGAAGTTTATACCTAGTGGAAGAATATCTTGGGAGTTCTAGCGAAAAATAAAAACTAGTAATTGCGTGATTTGTTGTGTGAGTAAAAGAGTTGCAACTTTTGATACAAATTTGAAATTTAGTGAGGAAAGCCAAACACTTTGATTAATGTTTAACTTTAGCTGAGTGAGTCTATTGCGAAGGTTGGGGATCGATGAGGAATAATCCGAGGTGGATGGAACTTGATGTTGTGGAGTAATTGATTCTCAAAATAAGCATAATATTTCTTGTTGAGTTTATGGGCATTATTATTTGCCTGGGGACAAGCAAAAGGCTAAGTGTGGGGGGAGTTGTTTTGCATGTTTTTGTGTGTAATTTTGTGCGATTTCTATTTTTCTTGTGTGTGATTGTGCATATTTTTGTGTCTTTTCATCCCATTTTATAGTATCGTATGTTACGTAGGAATTTTTGTCTATTTTGTAAGTTTTCGTAAAAAGAAATCTTGAAAATAGGTTAAAACGGGCAAAATGGGCATTGCGGGCGGACGACGGTATGGAAAAACGCGCATGTGCGCGCGCGCGCAAGGGACAACGGAGGAAACTAAATGCGTGCGCACTTGCGCGCGGGTGCATGGACGGGCACGCTAGGAAGCTAGGACGCAAGGCGCGCGTGCACGCGCGAGAAATGCCTCACCAGCCAGGTGAAAGGCGCGGCGCACACAATGTGCGTGGGCGCGCACCATTGGAATATTCCAGTTTTTTTTTCGATTTTCTTCTCCTTTTTGGATTATTCCACCTTGTATAGGGTTTTAGGCTTATATATAGCACTTGGGGGATCCATAATTTTCGTACACTTTCATTACTTAGCACTTTTAAACTTTAGTTTTTGTTATTTTTCTCTTTCATTCATCATTGGGATTGCTTGGATTCTTCTCATTGAAGTTATTTTTGTGGCTTAATCAAAGCGTAATATTTCTTCATCTCTTTTGTCTGATTTCAATTTTTGGGTGATTATTGTTGTTGCATGATGATGTTTATGATTATTTTCTTTCCTTCAATTGAGATTATGATCTCACCCCCATGTATAAACTAACTTTATTTGTTCTAGGATTAGGATGAATTGATTCAAACAAACAAGCATGAGTATTGATTAATTGATTTGCTTTCCTGAATAAACTGTTTTACTTGTTGATTAATTGTTTGGCCAACTCTTGATTGTTTTGAGGGAATAATTGAGATCGAGAGAAGATATTATTTCTAGACTAAATTTATTTAGGGGGTTAGATATGGATCAGAGATGTATTATCGAACTTGGCTTAATGAAAATAGCAAATTATGTTGGGATAGCCCTAATCTGTAAATACGTGAGTTATCAGATCTAGGCCTAGTTTTTACGTGTTTATTATATTTGTTAACCGCATGATCAATTAGTTGTTATTCTGCTTGCAAGTTTGATGAGATGATTCCGAAATCCTAGACTTTCGTCCATATCATTTTTCGTCAAGTTTAATCGTGATTTATCTGTTTACTCGTTTTTCTTTAGTTAATTAAAATCACAAATCTTGTTAGAGTGTTTAAGATTTATTTTCTGTCAATTGTGTTGCATAATAATTATTTGCCGGCAAAGTTTTCCTTGAGAGACGACTTGTGGTCAACTTGCTACCCTACAATTGATCTCGTTCTTTTGCGAGGATTGCTAGATTTATTTTAGGTGTTTAGCGGTCGAACAACATACACAAGAAACCAATTAAGAAGAAACAATCAAATTAGAATTAACAAGAATCCTCAGTTTTGATCATGCCCTAGGATCAAGAAGTTTAGCCTAACATATTTGATTGCAAATTCATAAACAAATCTGAAAACAAATAGTTTGGCGTCGAAATAAGTACAGAACAAAAGCTCTAAACTATGATGGTAGAATCCTTCTTGTGAAAATGATTCATTCTTCACAATCTTGAACCTTTGTGCCTTCGTAGATGGAAAAGGTATTGTGTTGTTCTTTGTTGTATTGCATTTTTTTCTCTTTGATGTATATTTTCTTGTATATCGAATTGTGTCCTAGCTTTAGGACTTGATTTTCCTTTTATAGATATTTTTAGAGATCCCTGGTAGAGTCCCGACAACATTAGGAAACAAAAACAATCACAGGACACAATACACACCCGTGTATTTTCACACGGTCAGACCGTGTACTCTGTTTTGGTCTCTGTTTTTGCCTCGAACCCTTCACACGGCCGTGTATTATTACATGGGTGGGTCATGTACTTTATCTCTGAAATTCTTCCCCCAAACAAATCGCGCGGGAATGTAGATGACATGGAATCAAATCACACGATTGTGTATTATTACACGGGAGTGTATTTTGTCTTTTGTCTTTCATCATTTTTAGCATTTGGCATTTCGGTCATCATCCTCGATATCTTCTCATCAAAGCTCTGTTTCCTGTAAAAATATACAAGAACACGCAATATCACGCCAAACAAATGAAACTAACCAAAAGACCCTAAATATCCAGGCAAATGTATCAGATATATATCAAAATAAGCCTCTAAATGCACGTATTTTTTACACTTATCAGCGCGAAATATCTTTTTTGACGTTTATTGCCCCAAAACTTGTTTAATCCACCAATACCCAGAGCAACAATAAAATAACACATCACACTAGAATATGCAATATGCAAATAAAACACACCAAAAATATGGACAATCCGTCATACAAAACATGCAAAACATGTCGATTATGTCCAAGCTAGGATTTAAAGCAGCCCTAGCTATAAACATAAAAGAATTAAGAGTTAATTCCAAAAATACCCAACTTTCCGGTAGAAAAAACACTAAATATGATCCCTGCTCTTTTTTGGATATTTTTACGCTCCTGCATATTTTTTGATATTTTTACACTTTTTCGATTTTTTGGTCCGTGAATTGTTTTCTATGTTATTTTTGTTGTTCGTTCTTGTTTCTATGTTGTTTATTTTGTTCCTTGGTTGTTTCTATATTATTTTTATGTTGTTTCGATGTTTTAATGCAATTGTTACCTATTTTTACGCTCTTTTATTTCATATGTATTTTTATATATTTTCTGTTGTTTTTGGGTTGTTTCTATACCGTTTTAATGTTGTTATGATGTTTCTTTATTGTTTTTATTTGTATTTGATGTTTCAATGCAACCTTTTTACCTATTGTTAATTTGTTTTTGTTCATGTGTTATTTTTATATTATTTTAGGATTGTTTCTATATAGTCATTAATGTTGTTTTGTTGTTTATTGGTTGTATGTATTTTTGACGTTTTCCATGTATTGGATCAATAATTGGATTGTGTTTTCTATTTATTTGTTGTTTCTATACTATTTTCAATGTGTTGATTTTAATGTGTTGTTTTATATGTATATTTCTAGATTGTTTATTAAATTTCGAGTATAAAATTAATTATTTAATGGAGGTAGAAACTTTTTCATCGAGAATTTATTACATGAAACATGTTCGATACAACCTTAAACCAACATCGTCACTCGAAAATTTGGCGGGAGCATAAAAATGTCCAGAAAAAAGATGGGAGTGTATAAATATCCACAAAAAGGACCCAGAACATAAATATATCATTTTTTAAGGAATATTGGGTAATTTTGTCATTATCCCCAAAAAAAATTGCTTTCACAAATCTTTAAGGCTCCACTTGGATTGATGGATTTAGAGTAGTGGCGGATTTAAGGGGAAAAGCCCCCCCCCCCCAAAAGAAAAAAAAATATTTCAAATGTATTATTCTTCTTTAATTTAGTTGATATTTTCTTATAGAGGAAAAAATACTAAACCCCCAAAACAATGCGGTTTTGGCACTTTACCATATGAACGAATTTTCTTTACACTTTTCCATACATACTACCCAAGTTTTGCACTTTGAAATACAACAACCATCGTCATTGGAATATTCTCCAAATATCCCGGCGCGAGTCCCTCACGTGAGAACAAAATCGTCTTTGCCAAAAATTCAAACGACTTACTTTACCATATGAACTTTGTTAAGAATTTCAATTTGCCATATGAACTTTACACAATTAATTAACTTTGCTATATCAAAGGGAATTATAAAAAAATATGTGTATATTTGCATATCTTTTTTTTACTTTCAAATTTTCATTCAGAAATAATAAATTAAATTAATATTTACCTCATTAAAATAATATTATGAATTATATTATTTTAGGGTTTACATTTATGATTTATGCGGGTATAGACATCATTGATATTGATTTATTTTTGGCGGTTTAGATATCTTTGAATTATTTTTGGGTTTAGACATTTTTTATATTAATTTCATTCCAATATTCTAATGCATTGTTGCTTTAGATATATACTTTTAATTCTTAGTTTAATTCTTAATTGCATGTTCAAAACTTGATTATAGTATTTAAGGATTATTTATGTTTTTTGAAAATTCATATAATTACATGCTTGGCTAAACTTTCATTGCGAGATAGCTTTGGCCGATTTACCATACTGCATTGCTCTCGTACTCTTACACATATCGGTTAAATTCAATAGGTATTTGGTGAGCGAACAAAAACCATAATTGAACCAAAATTTGGCTATGCATCGGTGTACTCAATATTGTACCAAAATAATTAGTTTGGGCTCAAACTTTTATTTTTTTTTTTAAAATCCGATTGGTATTTTAGTAAATCAAAATTTTGAAAAGAAAATAATAATAGAAAAATAAATATTGTAATCATAATTATAATATTTATTTATTATTTTTTTAATTTTAGTATGTAAAGAATACATTATAATAAATAAATAAGTAATATATATACGAGAAAATATATATATAATATAAAAATAAATTTGGTATGTGCTATTTTCTATTTCTGTTCGGCTCACTATATGGTTTAAACTTATTTTTGTGATTTGTATGTGTTAAATAAGACAAAATAATATACATAATCTTTTTAATATTTTTAAATTGATATGACAAAGTGAAATCGCACAAAGTTCAGATGTTAAAGTGAAATTCTTAACAAAGTTCATATGGTAAAGTGTAACAACTTCTATTTGAATTTTCGGCAAAAATAATTTTTCCCTCACATGGAGAGCACCTGCCGGAATATTCAAAGAATATTTCACCGCCAATGTCAGCTATAGTGCAAAGTGCAAAACTTGTGTAGTTTGTATGGTAAAGTGTAAAAAAATCTAATTTATATGGTAAAGTGCAAACAACCGCATGGTTTAGAGAGTTTAGGGAGTGATTGCTTGACATTTCATTCCGCTCTTTTCTACTTTTGGAGATAATAGTGTGAAAAAATTATTTTGAAAAATGAAAATAATTTTTGAGAATGTGATTGGATATAAAATAAAAATGTTATGATGAGAGTTGTTTTTAGTATAATAGTGATATGATTGTGTTGTGATGATAGTTGATGTGATATTTTTTTGTTAAAATGATAAATAGATGTGATTGATGATTGAAAAAGTGAGAATGTGATTTTTTTGAATATTTTCACAGACAATCGCACGTTCGGTGAAAAATTCGTCCGAAATATGAAAGGGATGAGAAAACTTTCATAAGCAAGCACTCTTTAGTGTTTTTTCTTCTTTCTTATATGAGTTGGTCTCATGTCGGATAGTCTGTTTTAGTTAGATGGAGCCCCAACAACCAACCAAAATCCATACCCCACTACCGACTTGATCCAACCCCTAAAAAAACTCGAATGTTTCCGTGTCTTTCCCTTTCTTCTCCTACTTGAAGCTCGTGAAGACCCACCGCAACCTTTTAAAATCACTCCTCTGTCTCTCACCCACCGCAACTTTTTCAACATCTATTTAGTTGGTAATATTTTTTTTTTTTAAGAAACACTTAAAGTTTTGCAGCTTTTCGGAGAGATTTTAATATTTGGTGATTTAAATATAAGAAATTCTCATGACCACTAAGAAAACTAATTCAATAAAAAAAAAAAACTTATTAAAATCAAAGATCCAAAACTATTGAACTTTTCGGATCTAATCGTATTTTGGTGCGAACATAATGTTGTCTTCATGTTAGCCGCATATTAGCTCCCTAAGCATCTTTAAAAAATCACCCCTTTCATCGAAATTTCCTAGAATTTCAATTATTTTTCTCCCCCAAAACAAAAAAATTTGAAGAAAGATTCTTTTTTTTTTTTCAGGTTTGAGAAAAAAAGAACAATCAAAACTTGTTCTCCTCCATCCTTACATCCAAATGCAAGAGGCCCAAATTGGCTATGACTTCGGTCATTTATCTCCTTTGTCACTCTACCTTCCCTAGTCACCGTTCTTGGTCAATCTTCTTTTATATTGTTTTGAATTTGGTATAGATTGATTTAGCCATACCATCCAAGTATTTGATAATTTGACTGAATCGATTTGGAAGCATTCCATGGAACTACTAATATTTTTTATTAGGAAAACTAATACTTTTCAGAGAAATTACTAAAAACCTTTCAAGGGAAAAACTTATAGTTTTAAGGAGACTACTAATACTTTTCGGAGAGATTTATAATACTTTTTATTGGAAAAACTAATACTTTTTAAGAAAATTACTAAAAACCTTTTTAGGGGAAAAACTTATAGTTTTCAGTGGGAATACTAATACGTTTCACAGGAAGTACTAATACTTTTGATAGAAAAAACTAATACTTTTTCGGGGGAACTATTAAATATTTTCAAATTAATTATATACTAATATTTAGTATTTGTTCACACTAAAATACAAAAATAAATATAATAATTTTAAGAAATAAAAAAGTATAAAAATTTTAGATGAACTACTAATACTTCTCGGATGAAAACCTAATACTTTTCAGCGCTCTCGTGATGCTATGTCACTATCTAATATTACAAAAACTAATACTTTCAAGTAAACTATGTACTAATATTTTTCCAGAAAGACTACTAACACTTTTGGAAGAATCTTTGATAATATCATTTTATTCTTTATTTTGGTACCTACTAATAAAATAAAAATACCATCGGGTCAATTTTGGATCCGTCTAACGGATTTGACCCATTAGACGGTCTGACAGGAGTTTTTGCCTTCTATATTTATTTATAAACTAAGGGATTAAGTACATTCTCCCCCCACCCCCACCCCTCCCCCAAAACAAAAAAATTTGAAGAAAGATTCTTATAATTGTCTTCAAAAATAAATTTCGCCCCCTCCACCCAATTCTCAAATCGTGCTTTTGCCACTGATTTGAATGTAAGAATTTCAAATCCATAATAACATTCATTGAGGTTGTTCGGATGAAGTCATTTTATAATGAATTTCAAATCTTTATAATTTCAATTAAAATCTATATAACTATTTTTGGAATCATTTAAGAGGACTTCAAATCCATCTTAGATGGATTCATTTGAAATCCTTCCCCCAAAGTGGGCAATAGTTCGGGTATGGATAGGTCTAAAACACGTTCCACTAAGTTTTTAAATGATCCACCTAGACCTAGGGATAGATCCGCTAGCTTGGACCCACTAGAATTATTTTCTAATTTAAAATATATGAGAAATATTTAAAATAATGGGTGAAGTCTTAAAAAAAAATAGCCGATACTCATTTACACTATTAAATTCCCACCCAAAATGAGTTGGTTCCGATCTTACACCGACGGGTTCCCATCCATCAAAATGATTCAATAAGATAGAATATTATCATCCACTTTTATTAATATTTAGTAGTATAAATGGACTTTTCATAGCGTTTAAATTGGAAAGGAGTTGCATTCAATCACATTAATGAAAGGTTACAGTAGTCCAACTACAGGTGGGGCAATAGGGTAACTTGCAATTATATGGATTAGCCTAGGTTATAACGGTGCCAAATTATTTACTTACTCCTAATTTAATTTGTGCATATTTTCTTGGCAAAAACTTGCGTGAGGAGTCTCACGGATTTGGTCTCCGTGAGAGGTCACGTTCCACTAAGTTTTTGACGGATTTAGATCCGTGAGTTTTCTTACAGAGAAATATTCTAAAATAATGGGTGAAAAGTTTTAAAGTTTTTTTTTTTTCAGATTTTATTTTTCTTAGGGTTTATATTTGTTTTTTTAGGGTTTATTTTGTTTCTTGGGTTTATTTTTAATTGATTTGGGTTTTTAGGATTTTTAGTTTTTTTAGGGTTTATTTTTTATTTTTGGGTTTATTTTTGTTTTTCGGGTTTATTCTTCATGGTTCATGTTTTTAGGGTTTATTTTTGTTTTTTCATGGTTCATTATTATTTTTAAATTTATTTTCATGGTTCATGTTCTCAAGACGGAGCCCTTAGGAGGTCCGTCTCACGGATTTAGATCCGTGAGACCGTCTCACAAAAGACTTGCTCTATTTTCTTTGTTACCTAAATTGAATAATTTTGTGAGTATATTTTTTCGGTTCCAAGTGTAACAATACAACTGAAATTTCAAAGATTAAGATACAATATTATTTTTTTGTTTTTGATATAATGTCAATCATGATCCCATTGTGAGAATACAATTTCACTCTGAAGTAGTAAATTTGTTAGAAAATCAGAATAAAAAATTAATGCATCCAACAAACAAAGTAAATAAGAATAATTAACTAAAGAATCAATTTATTGGTCTTATGGTTTATATGTCTTTAGTTTAATAACACTACAAGAACCTCTTACATAATATGGAACATAAAATAAAAATCAAGCTTTTAATACATGAATAACACGTATGGGCTCTCAATATATGCCCTATCCTCTGCATAAAATCACTATTTACTTGATTAATAACGTGATTGGGTGCAATGCAGACAGGATAAATGTGATGAAATAAAGTTTGAGGATCAAAAGGTAGCAATTGCTTACGAAAATTTTTCATTTTCGTTCTGCTAGAGAAAATTTTGTTACCCCAAAATAAGTGCTTATAAATTTTTGGAAAAATACATTATTCATTCACTTTCATTTTTTTTCACTCACCAATCACTTCTACCAATTTTTTAATAAATCTATCAAATCACCAGTCATTCTTAGTTCTTATACATCATCCCACAAATTTCGTTATTTACCCACTCACAAATTTCTAAATAACAATTATATTCAATCATTATTTTACTCTTTTATATCAAATCAACTTTCATCACAACTTTTTCTTCTCATACCCAATCACAATCTCAAAATTTATCTTTTTTCTTCCAAATATTTTTTGCCACTATTCTCTAAAAAAAGGAAAATTTTCAAAATGAAAACATATCCAATTTGAAAAAAAATATTAAGATTATTTTGCATTAATTTTGAAAGAAAATATGAAAACACTGATTATGCAAATATTAATTATTAAAGAGATATGTTTTATATTCCATATCTTGTTCTTGTTCTTTTTTTTTTTAACTTAAATATGTAGTTTCTGTAATATATGATTTTTCTGTTGTAAAAAGGGATTACAATACCCACCACCCAATTTCAAAAGTGCTTTTGTATCAGAAAAATGTCTCGCGCTATATAGTCTGCTAACACGACTCTAGTTCAAAAGGATTTGCCAATTTTTATGGAGACTCGTTTGCCATTATTTATCTATTTCAGTATATTTCGGCTCTCATTGTCTCTCTCTCTCTAAACTGAAAAAGGGTAGACAAATTTTCCAGAAATCCGAAAACCCCAGATCTCCCTTCTTCCTTTCATCTCTTAATCGGCCTTGCTATCTGCTTAGAATCCGTGCTTTAAGTGAAGCTCCTCCGCCTGGAAAACGGTCTGACGCCGCCGGAATTCGCCATATCCTCAATTATCCGGCGGACATATCGGCGATCTTCGCAGAAATGAGTAACGGCGACCTTCTCCAAATCGAGCCCATTGAACTTCAATTCCCATGTAATTAACTTTTTTCTTCTGTGTTTATGTCCTTATTCTAGAATTCTGTTTTGTTTGTGGTGCGACTTTTTTGTATGATGGTTACTTGTAGGATAATCTAGTTTTGACTGGAAATTTTAGATCTGTGTTTTAGATTTTTTTCTTATTTTAATGTTTCTTCTATTTACTTTTTTCGTTTTTTTTTTCTTGTTTTTTAACAGTTGAATTGAAGAAGCAGATCTCATGTTCCATGCAATTGTCCAACAAATCCGATAATTACGTTGCATTCAAGGTATAAATTATGTGCTTCAATGAGATTCTTCATTTTCAATTCATGGAAAAATATCTGCAAACGGAAAAGAGAAGGAAAAGAAAAATGTTTGTGAGCATGTCTGGTTTTTACCTTCTTTTGCTTATAATTTTCATTGATATATTCAGGTGAAGACCACAAATCCAAAGAAGTATTGTGTGAGGCCAAACACTGGAGTCGTGGCTCCTCACTCTACCTGTGATGTTATAGGTTTGTCTCTTATATGTATTAATTTTTGTCTGTGTCTGTTTGTCTCCTTTTTGATTCATTATTCGACTAATTAACATTGTGATTGCTGATTCATAAGTTGTTTGGTCATTCAGTTACGATGCAAGCCCAAAAGGAGGCTCCACCAGACATGCAATGCAGGGATAAATTTCTTCTCCAGAGCGTAGTTGTGAGCCCTGGATCCACTGCAAAGGATGTTACTGCTGAAATGGTATACCATTCTTCACTATTTACTATACAGTTTTATTTGGGATGTAAGATTTTACTGAAAAATCATAAAATTTTCATTCCTGTTCTGTTATTTAGTTCAACAAAGAGTCGGGGAATCATGTTGATGAATGCAAGTTGAGAGTTGTCTATGTTCCGCCCCCACAACCACCTTCACCAGTGCGAGAGGGTTCAGAGGAAGGCTCCTCCCCAAGGGCTTCTGTATCAGACAATGGAACTGTGAATCAGACTTCTGAATTCAACATTGTGAGTAATGGGATGTATGTGAGGGTGTGCTGTTTTTCACCATTAACCATATTCTTTAAGAAGTCTATAATTATTCGTTTTCTTGCATGGCTGCAGATGTCAAAAGGATTTGTTGAGCCGCAGGAGAGCACGTCAGAGGTTTTTTTTCTTTTTCTTTTTATTAAATTGAGTTTTATGCATGATTCTTTAGTCAATATCTTCATTCTACTTTGCATAAGTTGGTTCTAACTGTTTTTTCAGTTTCTTTGTATGTCATTATTTGGAGCTTAGGAATTATTTTACATTTCATTGACACAATGTTTATTTTTCTGACACTAGGAAAGCATAATTAGTTTCAAGTTTTCTTTTAATGTTGGGGTGGGTTGTTCTTTTTCTTGATTTTAATCATGAATGAGGTTATTGATTAGCTCCTAATTAACATTTGAAGGAGATTTAAATGCTTGGTATTTAAGGGCATTTAATGTGTTCGCTAATGGTGAGTGGCTGCAGTAAAAACAATAAAGAGTGTTGGTACATGTATTTGATATCTATCACAATTTAAGATAGTAAACTTTATAATTACAATGAAGCGATTCAAGTAGTAATTAAGTGTTCGTGTGCTTATACATGTTTTGTGCTTTTAATGGTACTAATAATTACTAAACCCAAGAAACTATGCTTTATACCTAATACTTGGAAAATGGCATTTGTTTGTATATCATATTAAGGTGGTTGAATCTGGTCCAGGGGGTATTGTTGGGGGAAGTGATCAGTGGAGAAAAAGTAACATATGTTGTAGTTAACTAGTCAGTGACTGTGGTTTTGGAAATTGCTTCCTAGATGCATTCAAGGGGAAAAAATATGGATCCATATGATATGATAAATATAGGACTTTGGAGTCAGCTTGTTGTGGATGAACTTTTTAGGTGAGTTCCATAACATTTAGATAATGCTGCTTAGTAGCAAGTATAAACAGGCACAGATTCTGGATCATTTGGGTAAGAAGCACTTGAGGAGCGAGACTTGGTGCATGCGATATTGGCAAACTTTTTAACCATTCTACATACTGGATTAATGCTTGATTAGTATAAGGAAATTACATCTCATTTTGAGATATGGGGTGAAGTCATGGATATCTGTGCCATCAATGTGAATCATGTGGAGAGGTTGACACTATATCATGGAGTTCCGGTGACTATCGAGATTTTATAGTTTATTTCTCCATGCTTATTAGGTTCCATATCCAAAAGCTATGATGGCATTACTCAGCAGTTTAAGTTATTTAATATCAGTTTTGAAACTATTGACCATTCTGAATTCTGAAACCTTTTTTGTCCTCATGTTTAGTTTTATACTTGTGTGAATTCATTTTATCGACTAACTATAAATTTAGTATTTCCAAAATATGGTGAAGCTTTTATAGGTTTGATCATTTGATCTGAATTAGGCTGAGAAGATTATCATGTGAATACCAGGAGGAGCAATTTCTGTTCTTGGTGACAAATTTAAGTACAGGTCCTACATGACTGCTTAATAATTAAAATGAAACAGTCTTGTGGAATTGTTATCGGACCCTGAATACTTTGGACTATGATTATTATATTTTGAAAGTCATGATTTAGTTCATTTCAAGAATTTCAAGAATGTCTGATTCTGGAACTCATATTTGTGAACTGATAGGTCTTAAAGATATACAGAATTTTGTAAGATATTGATTGGTTATTGGTATAGCACTTTTTTTTTTGTATCTAAATGACATTGAGAAAGTGATAGATACATTTTATTTTGTTTATTCTTTTGTTAGTGATTGAAGATATTGTTATAAGCGATATAATATGGATTCTTCCGGTGCGATTAAAGGCCATAGATATGTGGTTTAGTTTAGAAAGTTGACAAGCTCAGGAATATGAGCTCACTTTTTAAGGACCATAGATATGTGGTTTAGTTTAGAAAGTTAACAAGATCAGGAATATGAACTCACTTTTTTTTTCTGCATTTTTATTTAAGGATCATACCCATAAGGTTAAAGCATAGAAAGCAGAAATGAATACATATAGTTTTTTCTTTTCTGGTTTAGCCTGATTTGATGTTATATTTAAACTTTATGTGTAATTTGAGTTGCATGTATGGTTTTATCCATTGTTCACTTTGTAAGTGTTGGATCTCATATATGGATAAGATTGTCTTGAAATTTTGTAAATTCTTGAATTTTTCACGAGACTGTGAAAGCAGTTGTTACATTGTTGCGTATTATTTTTTGTTTCAATTGTAGGTTAAGGCCCTGATTTCTAGGCTGACTGAGGAGAAACGTTCTGCTATTCAGCAAAATAACAAGCTTCAGCAAGAATTGGTAATCATTTGTGTCTTCTGATTTTTGATCATTGGTTTTTGTGAATCACTTCTATTAAGAGTAATCTTGAAATATCCACGCAACTCCAACTCCCAACCCCCCACCACACCCACACGCAAAAATGAAAAGGAAAAGAAAAAGAAATGAGTAAAGAACTAGTAGTAAATATTTTTAATATGTTTTCCCTGCCGTTTTTTGAACAGCAATTTGGGCAAATGGGAATAATACAGAACTTTATTTCTTTTTCTATGTGCTCATTAGTGCCAATGTGAACTCATGCGTTAAGCGACTCAATGTGCGAATACTTTTTCTCTGTTTCAATTTGTCCTGTCACCTTGGCGATTCCCTGAATGTATTTTGGCCAACTCTAAATTGAGCGCCAGACACGTGCTGTGTGTCAAGTATCAACTAAACAATATCAGTGTCAAATGCCATGCTACGATCTCATCAGATGCACAGAAATATATAATCGCTACCATTTCGTTCAGTAAATCTCATTTACTTAAGCTCCTTGTACATAAAATTGTTTTCAATGACCTGGCTTATGTGGCCTTCGCATACTAAATTTAACTCCAGATCTCATCCACATAAGCCAGGTCATTGAGCGCCAGATCTGGAGTTAAATTTACTATTTTGGCCAACTCTAAATTGAGCGCCAGACACGTGCTGTGTGTCAAGTATCAACTAAACAATATCAGTGTCAAATGCCATGCTACGATCTCATCAGATGCACAGAAATATATAATCGCTACCATTTCGTTCAGTAAATCTCATTTACTTAAGCTCCTTGTACATAAAATTGTTTTCAATGACCTGGCTTATGTGGATGAGATTTGGAGTTAAATTTAGTATGCGAAGGCGGCTAGGGGTGTGCACGGTCCGGGACGGTTCGGAGATTCATAAATCTCGAGAATAAGAAAAAATTAAAAATGAATGTAAAAATCATCAAATAATTGTAGTCCCGAAGTTCGAACTAATTTTAACGGTTGATCGGGATCAATTCTAACGGGACGGGACGGAATGGTGAAACGGAGATTAATCAAAAGTAAAAACACAAAATAAGAAAAAATATAAAAATGAATGTAAAAATCATCAAATAATTGTAGTTCATTCCTTTTTTACTGTAATCTCAAGATTAATACTACAATCATAAATGGCAACACAATCTCAAATTATAAATTCATCATAAATAATACAATCCCAACTAGAATTATATAAAAAATATGTGTTCTAATAACACATATACTTTTACATAACTCCATTCGAAACATCACTCCATCACTCCATCGGTGAAACATCATCAATCCATCATTCATTAACCATTAATTATTTGATTGATTGCAATTCAACCAATACCAAAATATAATTAACCATTGAATAATTTAGAAAATTTTGTAAATCTAAAGTCGATGGTTTTTTAATTTACTATGGATCATTGATGTGTAATTATTGTATTTCGGATGTACAAAACTTTTAAAAGTATAACATATAAGTATTGACAATAACGAAATTTAATATACATGTTGATGTTATAGCAAATAATGAGAATAATTAATCTCCTTAATTATTTTCATTAATTCTCCTATAAAGAACTCAATTTTCAGTCATGGTCAATTATATATTGTTGTTTCACGAGTCATGTATCATAAGAGTTTGAAAAATATTAGTTTGTGAAGACGGTAAAATAAAATCAAGCAGACGAATAATGTTGTGTATAAAGAAGTATTCCAAAATTTATAATTTTGAAATGTAGTTAACTTGATTTGTTAGGAGTTGTATTTTACTTTTTTGTATTCATTAATATTGTAACTCTTATATGCATGCAATTTACGTGCCTTGATGGAACACGCCCGCATTGCACGGGCAAAAGACTAGTTTAATGATATAAATTCTTAGAAACTAATATAATAATTAATTAATCATATCGATAATTTTCTAGGTTAATTAAATGTGGGGTACCACAATATCAAAATATAAATAAGATAAAAATAATATATATGTATGTATTAAAAAATTCTTAAAAATCGGTTCTATCTTCGGATCTTTCGGTTGAACGGATGCGGTTCTCGACGGATATTTTAAAAATCTAAATTTAGAAAATTTTTCGGGACGGTTCGGTTCGGAGAAAGTCAAAAAGTCAATGGATATTTTCGGTTCGGATATTTTTCGATTCGGGTATCGGTTCGGTTCCAGTAATCTCCAAGTCCCGTGCACAGCCCTATGCGAAGCCTAATGAGTTCTTTGTTTAAGTGTTAAATGTCCTATAAAATGGGCATCAAAGGGGGTGCTTCCCATTTACATTCAAAAGACTTAACTATGAAAGTGAAAGCTTTTATTTGATGTTGAAGTTATGCATAGCTTTCTCTGTGCAAGTTTCTTTGCTCTTTATAAATACCAGTTACATGAAGCAGTTCATTTTATTATGTCAGTGTGAGACAAACTTTTTATCCTATCAAGTCCCTCTATCGCTCTCGATTTTTAAATCACATTCTGGAGAAAGGTAGGTGTTTATGCTTTGCATAATTTGTTAGTAAGTGCATAGAATACTGAGTAGATGTGTTTTATTTTGTTTGTCAAATCAAAGTGCTTGGAATGTTTCATTCATATCTTTTTTGTGGCCCATTTGGATTTCTTGTCTTTCTTTTTGGATCTACTTTTGGAGGTGAGAATGGGGTATTGTGCTTTTTAATTTTTGAACTTAATTGTGATCTTGCACATTCGTCTAATTTTGATTTTGCTGAAATGTGAGTTTGTGTCTCGTTGCTTGATTTGTGCCTTAAAAGCAGCTTAATATTTTCATTTGCTTATGCTATATAGGAACTGTTGAGGCGTCAAGGTAACAGAACCCGTGGGGGCATTCCGTTCATGTATGTTATCATTATTGGCTTGATAGGCATCCTATTGGGGTATCTCTTGAAGAGAACATGATCGATGGAACATGGTCTGTGCTCGTCGTGTTTAGATATCTCCGTCGGCTGCCTGTTCAAAACATTTAGGACATTTGAAGAAAGATTGTCACTGATAAGAGCTTTGTATTCAGTTTAGCTGTTTGTTTGACTGTAGAAAACATGCCTAAATGGTTTGGGTGGTTTTTGTAATTGCTGGAAATGCATTTATTATGTGACTAATTGCTTAATATCTTTTAGTTATGTAACTTAAGGATACATTTACAAAATCATGTTTGTCATTTTAATTTCCCTTTTTTTCACAATTTTGTGGTACTGAGCGTTTCTGAAGCTTTAGGAGCTAACTATAAGCTTTTGTTTCTCAGATTTCGGTTCCTTTTCTTGATATCTGATATTTCTTTTTCTTTTTAATAACTGAATGGAGGGAGTGGCCAAGCTTTTGGACATGGATCTTCAGAACAGTCGTGGAATATAGTTATAAAATAGAGGATAGAGATATATGTTTTTGATGGAAGATAATTTTTTTTTAGTAGTGAAACTGTTGAGGTTTGTCTCAATAGTCTGGGTTACAAATTGGCAACTAAGTTACAATCAATTTCTTTTGGTAGAAGATAATTGAAAGATGCATGCATTGGGAAAATTGTGATAATAATGTTGTGAGTGCCATAGAACTTACACAGTCACGAAAAGAGATAGAACCGATGATGATTCAGCTAACTGCATTTGTTGACTGTTAAGTGCGATATTTACATGAGCAAATAATAGGGTGGCGCTATTAGCACCCCTTTTTTGATGAGTACACCCCTTTTCTAAAATTTTAAAAATGTTATTAAGTTAAAAGACTATAATATCCTTACTAAAAGTCAAGTTCTAAATATACCTCCCCAATTTTTAAATACACCCACATCATTCACCCATATTTGAAAAAGTTCAAGAAAAATGGTTTTTTATACAAATTCTAGATTTTTCCAAAAAAAGAGGTGTCAATAGTGCCACCCCAAATAATATTTAAAATTTTACTATCATTAATCGATGTTCTCACATGACCAAATAAATTTAAAATTTTACTATCATTAATGGATGTTCAGAGCACACATGGAATATAACGATTAATTAGAGAGCAAGTCTCTTGTGAGACGGTCTCACGGATCTAAAAAATTGAGACGGACCTCTTAAGGGCTCCGTCTTAAGAACATGAACCATGAAAATAAATTTAAAAATTATAATGAACCATGAAGAAACAAAAATAAACCCTAAAAACATGAACCATGAAAAATAAATAGAAAAACAAAAATAAAAAAAAAATAAAAAATAAACCCTAAAAAAACCTAAAAATCCTAAAAATCCAAATCAATTAAAAATAAACCCAAGAAACAAAATAAACCCTAAAAAAACAAATATAAACCCTAAGAAAAATAAAATTTGAAAAAAACTATCGTTAAAACTTTGACCAAATAAATTTAAAATTTTACTATCATTAATGGATGTTCAGAGCACACATGGAATATAACGATTAATTAGAAATAGGATAGAGATATATTTTTCACCGAAAAGATGCTTAAATTTGGAAATTTTTGTATAGTGTTACATTAACTACATCTTTAGAGTAGGTAGAGATAATTCATATGTAAGAGTTGCAATTAAGACTGCGACAATTTACATTGTAGAGATAATTCGGATGTTTACACCAAATATCTCATTAAGACGACTAAGAGTTAAAAAAAAAAAAAGGCTTTCCAAATACTTTCACAATTTCCCCATTTCACGCATCTTTCAAATTTATTCTACGAAAAATAAATATAGCTGAACACATTTTCGTGAAAAGATTTCGTCGTCGCTCATTTTCAGTTTTAACCATTTTAACAAAATTTGTTCCTTTGTAATCATCCACACTCACTCGCACGCTCATTATTTTTATAATTTTTTGCATCCAATCCGTTGAAAATTCCGAGGCAAAGTATTACCGTCACCGCTAAAGCTTAATCCCGAACGGCGGCGCCGCTCTCCGTACGTCCCAGCCATTTCCACTATGCACCTTAATTCCACATAAACCCTTTTTACCCCGAAACAATTTTCGCTTCTCAATGGCTCCGCAGATAGTAGAATTCGATAGGATTGCTTTAATTCCGGTATCTCTCACCTCACTTTGCTCATGCCGCCACTCTCACTCTAACTTACGCCGTGGGCCGACCTTTCTAAAATTAAACACTCAACGGAATTTCCACAAATTGAGGTTCAAATTAGAGGTGAGTCCTAATGGGGCACAAGGGATTTTTAGAATTTCTAGGGGCGTGTTCTTGAAACACCGGCGGCGGGTGATTTCAGCTGTGGCTAGGGCCGAGCAACCGGAGCCATTTGGCGACAGTGAAATAAATGAGGTAATCTGTTATGAGCTTTACGCCCAAAAATGTCATAATATAGTTATTGGCAAAGTTTTCTTCTTGGTGACCTTTTTCTGAATACACACACAGACACACATATATTGTGAAAATGTTACTGCACAAGTTAGGGGAATCTAACAAGAATTCACTATAGTGGATTAGAAATGCTAAGATGATTGCTATAGCATATTCCGTTGCTATTAATCATTAAAATTCATGCATTCCTTTTTTGTGTCGGGTTCAAGTAAACGTTGCTCTTATATCGAGTTCAAGCACTAAAACATGGCCAATGGATAGTAAATGAATTATCTTTTCCCAAGGCTTGGTATGTGTTCTGGATTTGGTTAATCAATATTCCATTGAGGAAACTGGTTGGCATAAAAAGATACTGTTACAAAGAATTTTTGGAGGCGAGGGAAATGATGGAAAAATGATGAAGGTTGAGAAGAAAAACAAAATGAGAAAGATGAGACATTGTGCTTCATTTTGTAATTTTATGGCTGCTTTAATGTTCTGAGTTTCTCATTATAAGCTTAGTCATAAGGTATAATCTTGATATTTGCGAGAGTACATTAAACTTTTCAGCGGTGCTCGTTAAGGCACATATATCATATTTGACTAAAAGGGTGAGATGCCAACAATATTTTCTTACTTGCATAACCTGATCCTAAAAATTCATTTAGATTTGTTTTACAGTTTTTATGGTATGATTCTTTTGATGCTGTTCAGATTATTTGAACTGGACCACTGACATGGATGTCCTATAGGAAGTTAAAAGTGGCACTCAATTATCTGAGGAAGGCGGTTTAGATTCAGAACACCAGCCAAAAACAAGTCAGTTGAGGAAAAGGATTATTTTTGGACTTGCTATTGGAATTTCGGTTGGAGGAGTGGTGTTGGCTGGAGGATGGGTTTTCACTGTGGCCCTTGCTGCAGCAGTATTTGTTGGTGCCAGGGAGTACTTTGAGCTGGTAAGAAGTCGCGGAATTGCCTCTGGAATGACTCCTCCTCCTCGATATGTATCACGAGCTTGTTCTGTTATCTGTTCTCTAATGCCTATACTCACACTGTAAGGTTTGCTTACTTTTGTAAATCTGGAAATTCGTTTAGCTATTCACGTGGATCTCAGCTTTCAATTCCTGTAGTGGAACGAAAACTTGTCTGACTATTTAGTCTGATTATGTGAGGTTAATAGTTTATTGTAATCGTCATTGAAAAAAAATGACATTAGGATGAAGCTTTTTCCTTCATTGGTCTGTAAGCTCCTGTTAGAAGGCAATAATTTGATTTAGCCGTTGTTGTCAGTACAAAATTTATAAGCTTCTGATGGAAGAATGGGTGTCTGGTGCCGAAATGATTTGAATGTCTAATGTAGGGGTGAGAAGATTATTGACCTCAACTGGAAGAAGAAATTAATTTAGGAAGGATCTCAAGACTGAAGTAAATGTTATTCCTATCTACAGTTTATTCATTAGTGGTATGTCCACATATCCAATGTTTGCATCTCAAAGTTACTATGAATTTGGATTCGATGATTTCCATTTTCTTATTTATTTCATGGATTATTGGATTATTTGTTCCTTTTTCTTAGTTTAATTCCACAAATATTAAGCTTATGAATACGTGATGCTTATTAAGAGTTTTCTGAATTTAATCTAAGTGCGTAGGTTGAACGAGCTTTTCCAATTCCTAAACTTTACCGTGTGACATTAAGATAACCCTTTGTTAAGGAATTTTTTTTCTCTTGTTTTTCCTTGGAAAGTACAAAATTTTATTGTAAGTAGAATGAGGTATTCCAATTCCTAAACTTTATGTCGTGACATTAAGAATACTCGTTTATTTATGGAATTTTTTTTCTCTTGTTTTTCCTTGGAAAGTACAATATTTTCTTGTCTTTTCATTGATTTGAGAATTTAAAGGACCTCCAAATTGAAAGCTTTTATGTGATTGGTGTTGTTGAAAAGGTCTAACTATTAGACTGTTTCTGGTGGCTGAGGCCTTTCATATTTATTCCTTCCTTGCATGATTGATGTAATATAAATGATCACTTTTTTATGCATTGTGTCGATGCATCAAATTAACGGAAGCAGTAATTTTATGACTCCACGAGGAGATCACATTTTTAGTTTTTTTCCAATTGTGTTCGAGTGAGTGAAAAGGTTATAAGGGACAACTTGAATAGGATTTCAGGACAGCTGCGGAGGTTGGGAGGTCATTCAAGCATTGACTTTCTCTATAACCGTTGAGGCAATATCTGGTTTCGTTTTGGATTGTTTATGCTTAAAAATATTTTGAGAAAACGTATTGGGAATGTGCAGTGCTTTTGGTTTTATTTTACCGTATCTGGGAAATGTATGGTTTTGATTTTGGAATGGTTGGTTGATGTATCTCAGAAGAAAGATATGTTTGGTTTTATTTTAGGAGAGAGATTTTCCTATTATAAAAACGGGCATAACAGTAAAACAGGTCACGAGGCTCCCACTATTTTGGGGTCTGGAGACAAGATAGATGTATGCAAACTTATCTTTACAAGCAGGGAGGCAATTTTCATCTCATGAACCTGTGACCTTGGGGATGTAGTGAAACAACCCCAATGTTATGCCAATTCATGCCTTTTTTAAGGGGAAAAAAGTTACTAGCATAGATAGGCATTGTAGAACAGGACTAAATTAGGAAAACTTTCAGAAAATTTCTTGAATGAATAACTGCAGAGTGTATATTTATGGTAAACTTTTTTCTAATCAGAGTTTGAGTGCCTCTTTTGCCCAGTATGTCCTTTTAAAAGAATTTTGCTTTTAGCCTGTTAAAATTATAGAGTTAAGCTTTCTATGGATTTTATTTGTGGCCTTCTTTTGTGATTCCTCTTGCATGTCCCCAGTTTTAACTTGTAAACTTTTTACCTTTTGATAAGTTGGTTTGGCTGATGACTCTTTTATCTTTCTGTTAGATACTATGGGAATATTGATGTGCCTGTGACATCCGCGGCCTTTTTCATGGCTATGGCCCTCCTTCTGCAGAGAGGAAATCCTCGTTTTGCTCAACTTAGCAGCACCATGTTTGGACTGTTTTATTGTGGCTACCTTCCTTGTTTCTGGGTTAAGCTACGGTGTGGTTTAGCAGTCCCCGCGCTAAATACCAGTAAGAGTTTCCTATTTTGTTTTTTATTGGATAATCGTAATGGTTTTACATGACGTGCAGAATGGCATGTTTGGCTCTGGTGTTGGTGCATGTTTCAGTCTTCTGCACTCACTGTTATGGAATCTGTGACATAGACCATATGGCAAAAAATTCATTCTCGATAAGCTTCAAGTTTTGATACTTCTGCACTAATCCATTCATTGTTTAATTATTTTATGTGTGTGAAGATACATGGTGCATGGAGGGATGTCTGGGTGGCTAGGTGGTAGGGTCAGTCGGCAGGGTGAGGTGGGTGGGTAGGGGTGTAGGCATAGACTGGGTTCAACTGTTTCCAGAAAGGTTGCCAAACAGGGCAAGGAGGGGCAAGCTGAGTGGGTTCAATATTTTTTTAATGGGAAACTGGGCATTCCTTTGGGTTTGGGTTTTAGATTTTGTATGAAAATTCTGATTCATGACACCTTATGAGTTTCAGTGGACAGGGTCTGTGTGGGACTAAATACAGAGTCGTTTGGCCATAGTCCAAACATACGACCCAGTTTGATTCTGGGTCTTAAGGTGGATCATTTTCAGGTCTACGTGTATTTAGAAATACTTTAATTGTCCAATATGGGTAGTTTGATTGCCTTTTTTTCCATGGTGGTTGTGAAGTTGTGGAGGTTATTTATCATTATAATTGAAAGATGCATGACTTGATAAATAGTTATACATATGGCATAAATATATGCTGGACTTTTTCTTTCCACATAAATTTCATGTTATTTGTTCTTGCTACTTATTCAGAGATTATGAGAATGAGTTTGCACTTTATTTATTTAGTTTTTATATATTATTGGATTAAAACATGCAGGAAAGTATTAGGATGAAAAATGGAATTAATTATGAAAACACACTCGGAGAGGAAAGAAGGAAAGGAGCTACACAACAATAATTCGTGAAAGAAAAAAGAATTTTAAGGAGTACAGACTATGATCAAAGTCTGATGAGAATAGTAACATGAGATTTAACTGAATATCTAGCTGAATTCATCTTTGAACTCGATTTATAAAAGCTCTCTATTCAAACTCTCCAGGTTTTCTGCACTATAGCATTCATCCCATGGTTCAGTTGGTATGTATTTTTTAAAATAATCTTTGAAGAGATTCGTAAAGATTAGTCATCTGTATGATCATCTCCAGGCAGTTAAGCTTGGATTCAAAAGTCAAGCATGTGGATGATCTGAATTGTAATCACTTACTTTGTTTCACGATGATTCTGGAAAGTGAATGCAGAAGTCTAATTAATAAACATGAAGTTGATTTCCATTTCATTACGGTCTTCCATTTCTCTAATGCTCTTAGTGAATAGGCTTTATGTTTACAGCGTTTTTGGTTTGAGGTAATTTGTAGCATTTGCCTCCAGAACTTTCGCAAATCAAAGCTGTTAATGAGTTTTTTGCGGTGCCAAAAAATGAAGGAAGACAATTAAAATGAAGGTAAGAGTAATAGTTAAAAAAGCCTATGTTAATTAAGTATGTTCACACAAGCGGCCAGTAGAATATTACCAAACAACCTTTGTATTTTTATAGCTAAACCTTTTCTTGGGTATAAAGTGAACAGAATTTATTGGAGATGCTAGAAGTTTAAAGACGCAGCTTATGGTAGAAGTTGAAATTAAACCTTAGGTCTGTAGCAGTAACCCACTGTACTACTGCTACTCTTTCTGTACTCTTAAATCGGATGCTATGTTGAAAATAGCTAGTGAAGTCTATTTAAGCTCAGGCAATGAAGCTTCATAAATACCCATAATCATATGCCTTGTATTTGGAAAATACTTTCTCCTTAATTTAGATCTCTGATTCTGTCGTCATTTTTTTCCCCAAGAATTAGTCATGTTATGTGATGAAACATGTTTCTGTGATGTTGTGAAAAATTTCTACAAAGTACTAAGTCAGCATTCCATGGTTACAACATTTAACGTTTTGAATTATGTCTATATTTGCAGGATTGGTCGCGTCTTGGCCTTATCTTCTTGGTGGCCAAACTGTGTGGACAGTGGGTCTTGTGGCCACCTTGATCTCATTTAGCAGTATCATTGCAGCAGATACATTTGCTTTTATTGGTGGAAAGGTACTTTTTTTTTCTTGGGTTTTGTATTTTACATTATTTTTCTATTTTTAATCAAACACGGCCATAAAAACCTGAGTTCAACCCGGCAAGATATATTGTGAGATGATATGGTGTTTTAATGACAAAGGAGCTTTGGACATTGATATATTCTGTCAGGGCACGAGGATAAAATTTTAACCACTTCTTGTTTGTCTACTTACATATTATCTTCCAATGGATAAATTCATACGAAAATCTTTTTCAGCTTAGCCGCCATTTGTTGAGTCTGAGTGAACATAATCATGTGTAATCTGATATAAGTGCATAATATTTTATAAGTGAATTATTTCGTTTAGTTTCTTCTTAAGCTTCCAGTCTGAAATAAACTTCACCTCTTGGCCTTATTTGTTCGTTTTTTTTCTTGCTTTGTAATCATTAACCGAGTAAAGATAACTACCATGTGGATATATGGTCTAAATGAAATTTCATGCAGGCTTTTGGTCGAACACCACTCACTTCAGTTAGTCCAAAAAAGACATGGGAGGGAGCCCTTGCCGGATTAGGTGGTTGTATTGCGATCTCTGTCTTATTGGCCAAATTTCTGTGCTGGCCTACATCTGTCCTGAGGTACATTACTTTTATCACTCACACTATACTGCAGAAACTTGGTTTCTTGTTTCTGTTTCTTGAGTTCTTTTTTACTGTTTGTTCCTGGTGGAACACATTTTATGGTGTTAATATGAATATATTTCATCGTTAGAAGTTTCTCTTCATATAAATTGATGTGTTCCAAATAATTTTCAGCGCTATAGCTTTTGGGATACTGAACTTCTTTGGGTCACTTTTTGGCGATCTTACTGAGTCCATGATCAAGCGTGATGCAGGTGTCAAGGATTCAGGATCACTCATACCTGGACATGGTAAGGCCTATACTTGCTGTTTATTTTCACTTATTACACAGCAGGCTGATACTCCCTGTTGGCTTGTCCTAACTTGGGTTAAGTAGCCGGTTTCATTCAGTTGCCTATGATCACATTGCAACACTGCTGTATAGTTGGTGAGAGTTATCATTAGAGTCTAGGAATGACAATTGGGTGGATCCGAACTCGACCCATTTTTAAAATTTTTATTTTTAAAATATATATGTATCTATATTATATTATATTTTAAATATATATTTAAAGTACTTTATGAGTGTTAATATATAAATATTTTTAAAATTATAAACTGCGTCTGACAGGTCTAGTGGGTCTAGACCACTTAAACATTGCCAATAAAACTCGGTGATCACCTCATTACCCCGAATTGGATTACAAACTCTCGCAGTTGATGATAGCTCAACCGTGAACAGTTGCATTTACATCCTACATATTTTCTATTTCATGATCAAGATTTTGAGAATTTTCTTGTATGGTAGATGGCTTGAGGCTCTTTCATGTAATGTTTTAATAAGAATTTTTCTGTAAGCAGGCGGGATACTAGATAGGGTCGACAGCTACATCTTTACAGGAGCACTGGCTCACTCTTTCGTGAAAACATTTCTACCGCTCTATGGAGTTTGATAAAATGCATGGGGTTATATAGTCAGATGAGTTGTTGTTTGCCATTTTACCTGGGCAAAATCTGGTGGTAACTCTAAAAGGCATTCGTGGTACCTCTTGAGCATCAAGAGGCAACTGAGAATACATATGCAACTCTACCAGGTTCTTCCGATAATCATGTAATATTATCCTTGTCTTGAAATTATTCCGTTTTAGCAGCACATGGATAACTGGGGACCTTTACTTGGTGCCCTAATTGGAGTTTGGGTTATGTATCCATCTGCAAATTAAATGGTTCAATATTGGTTCTCAGGAATGTTGCCTAGCTTGTCAAGGCATTGCCGAATGTTAGCATAACTTGTATGTTCATTTATCGAGTACAATAATTGATTAATAAGATTATTCAAATTTCAGTTTTGAATTGAGTGAGGCATTTTTATAACTAATTTTCAAAACTCAAGACCATTTAAGAAGTGAATCTATAACTTGTATGATATGTGTAAAGAGATACAAAAGAAGACAGACATCTAGTAACTAAAAACAATTTAGAGCTGAGGGATTGGAAGTGAAGGAAAAAGTCGATTTATTTATCTGAATATACTCAATTATATTATTGAAAAAAGCAGAAATTAATAGTTATAATTACAAAAACTATCCATGAGGTTTAGTCTACCCTAATGATAAAAAATATCCCCTTAAAGTGGTACAAACAACCCTGAAGTTTGTATTTACCCGATAAATATCAAGGGTGTTGGTAATTTTGAAGTTTGTATTTACCCGATAAATATCAAGGGTGTTGGTAATTTTAAAAGATAACATGGCTTTTTTGTAATTAAGATAAACCACATGGGTATTTTTTTTTTGTAACCAACCCAATTTAATATTTTGAAACTAAATGTTCAAAGAAAGGTAATATGGGCTTGATAATTTATCAAGTTAAGATTGGAACAATTTGGGGTGGCAATTCGTGCAGTGTTTGGGTTTGCGTGTCGTGTCGAGACATAAAATTCGTGTTATTTGTATTAGATTTCTCAATTCTAACTCGATCTGTTTAATTATTTATGTCAGATTTTTCAACCCTAACCATAACCCAAAATGACTTGTATATTTAAAAATCTATATAACTCATATATTTATATGTGTTTTATTAGTTGTTTGAGTTAATTTCAATCATTATACTAACAATATATTCAATCAATCAAAAATATTGCAAAAAGAAGCATAATAAAAAAAACAATCGGTTAGACGGGTTAATCATGTCATGTTAAGTCACCCTAACCTGAAAATGTTTATTGTTCGTGTTATTCGACCCTAACCCTTCAAGCCTCAATCCTAACTCTCTCATAACCAGTGGCAGATCCATATGGGAACAAGGAGGTACAATTGTACCCCCAATTTTTTTAAAAAAATATTCAACCAATAATATTTAGTAAAAAAAACAGATAATAATAACTTTGTAAAAGAAATAATAACAAATTTGTACCCCAATTTTTACAGAAATAATTAGAAAATCCGATCTAAACAATACAATAATAAGTCCTCACAACAAAATTTCAAGATATTGGCTTAACAATATGAATAAATAAAATATATGGCACATTAAAATCTGCAAAAAATAAAAATATCCCCCCAAAAAAAAATATAATAAAATCAATAATATTACCAAAACTACGTTTTGTTGTTTACTATTTTTTTAGTTGCTCTACTTAATTCTTATATATATGTGTATTAATTTTTCTTTTATTATTACACGATCAGCTTTTGTGAAAATCTCTACCACCAATTTATACATACAAATAACTTTTAAAAAAAATTGCATTCGAATTTACTAGTACATTCTTTAAAAGAAGTATGGCACCAATTTTCATACTTATTAAAACATAAACATGATTAAAGGCAATGGATGATGAAGTTGTGCGTTGTGAATGTATTTTTCATAATGCTTATGTATGATATTTTTTCTTACTTAACTTTATCCATGAAAAACTTTAAACAATATTCACCTCCTTTTATCTAATGCTATTTTAAAACTATTACAATGCGGGAAAATAAAATTTATAGAAATATATATTAGGAACACATGCTATAGTACAAAATGGAGGCCTCTCTCTCTCTCTCTCACACACACACACACACACACACATATATATATATATATATATATATATGCAGTCCGTGTATTGCATGGTGTCTCATGTAGTTATACTTTAGCCAATTGCAATTGTACTTTTTATTTTAATGTTGTGTATTTTCTTTTTTATTTGCATATTTTGAGTTGTATAAGTTTAAATATTAAACAATGTTTATCATGTGCATATTTTTTTTTATTAATACCTATCGACTATTGTATCCCTATTTTCAAAATCCTAGATCCGCCAGTGCTTATAACATGTTAGGTTCGTGTCGTGTAGGAAATGTACACCCTAGCTAGGAACAATCAAGTTAAGATTTCGTGTAAAAGATAATCAAGTGAGTGGAATATTGGAGGAAATGTTATGTGGAACATGGACTAGATCAAGCAACAAGTGTCACTTGTACATTGTTTGTGTATTGAAACTTCAATGAAACAGAATGTGCTAATTAAGCCTCAAAATACCACAAAATCACTTTCACCCCACGTCTTCAAATCTTGATAAGTTGTTGACTCGTAATATTTAAACTCCACTTGGCACTTGACAGTGATGTATTGCTAAAAACATGTCAACCAAAGCTTTTCTAAAGAGAAAAAGGTTGTTCTAACTGCCCAAAATGTATGATCTAAACGGCTAAACCTTTGTAGTCCATTTATCACCACGAATCATCATCGATCGGTTCTCAACACTTTGTGCCGTCCCAACTAGTCCATATTTTTATTCTGCAGGAAAAGACATTTGTCGCTTAGTATATAATTATTAAAAGAGATGATCTCAAACAAAGAAAGATAATATATGGGCCAAACATTTCTCAAAGCAACCAGCAGACATTCAAACAAGAGCTTGCCAAGGTCTCTCTGTTTTCACGTGGATTTGTCTCTTCAACCTCTCTTAACACATTTGCACCTGTCTGCAAATGTGGACTGAATGTCCCCAAATCCATAAAAAAAAAAAATTTATAATAAAAAATTATATTGAACATTTAATTTATGAAGACGCACAAATGTAATATGCATTTGCATATAGAGTTTCATGTTTGTGATTGTCACTTAAAATGTGTGCTAGCACTTGTTGGTCTATGAAATGCTTAATTAGTACATGTTTGAAATTCAATTACCTCTAGTGAAATCAAAGAAAATAAATTAAGTACTTGAAAATTTAAATGTATTTTCATTTTTATTGGCTTTATGATTTCAGCTCGATCGCAAGTGGATATATATTTTGTTAGAAGACTCCAATTTTAGCAATTTCACCACACATGTATGAGTTACTTTTTTCCTTCTTTATATCCTCAAAGAAGTTATATATATATTTTTGATCTAAAGTTGCCAATTTCCGTGCCTACAATCAAGCAAGACCCATTCATGCTAAGTGGAGAATCCACTTTTCATGAAGAAAAATGCCTAGATAAAAAGAGAAAAAATGAAAGAAACAAAGTCCACTATTTGAGATAGGTTACATGTTTTTACGGTTTTCAAATATCGCATTGAAGAATTAAATTTAAAGCAAAGAGAACCACTAAAAATGGGCTGTCACATAGTGCATATTTGGGTTTGACCTTGATGAGACAATTAGACGATTAAGATACATATATTTTTTAAAGTCATAAAATTCAGTGAAGATAAAGGGAATTTAAAAAGAAAAGTTGTTGGAGATAGAAAAGGAAGTAAGACCACCATGCAAATGGAGGCAAATCCCATCTCATCCATGCAAAGAAGTTTGTAGAAATTAAAGAGAGTTTATTTGAGTCTTGAGATAGAAGAGAAAAGGACCAATTAGAATGCATGTTGTGTAGTTCTTATTATGGGTCCCACCACAAGTGGCTTTTGGACAAGAATGAGTGCTTACTTTTGGGTTTTGGTATATAACCAAACAAAAAATATGTGTGGGAAGGAAAGAATGCGTTGTTTTAAAGCAGACTAAGAAAAAACACAAATAAAAAACCATAGGTTGAGCCAAAAAAATAAAATAAAAAATATTGCAAACAAATAGAGAAAACTTAAAAGAGTTGAAGAAGATGTGGTGCCCCAAGCATCTACAAGATAGCTTTTAAGATTGTAAGAGACAAGTTTTGATTTATGACAACCCTAACTTTTTTTTGGCACACGCACACCCATGTAACTCACATACATTTTACACATACTTACATCATCACCACCCCCTTTTTACTTTACCTTTTTGTTAATTTTCTTTTCTTTTCTTTTCTTTTTTTTTTTTTTTTTGCCTCGGATGCTCTTGTGGTAATTAATTTTTTATGTTTATTTCTTTTTCACATTTAGCCTTGATCTTTTTTTTTTTTTTTTTTTTTTGGGGGGTATATCATGATTTTGCTTGTTCTTTAGTTAAGTCCCAAAAATGGGTTTTAGTCCTAAAAAGTGAATTACATTTCAAGAAAGATACAGAAATTGCACCTCATAATATCACTCTAATGACATGGTTAAAGTATGTATTTAGGTTTCTTGAGGAAAAAGGAGCACAAGATAGTGAATATTTATGATGTAACATTTAATTTGAATTAGCGAGAATGATCGTTAATTATGACTTATCAATAAAGGTAAATACTGAAGAATATATGGTTGCGTGTTGTAAATCAGTCGATTTTTTATATATGCTATTTTCATGACAAGAAGTTTACTGAAAATCGCTAGTATAAATATGTGGATTTGTAACGTGAATAAAATAAATTATTAATTGCCAACATTATCAAAATAATCAAGAAATGATCATACAAGCTTATTTCTGATTAAGCTAGTAACATTTAGTGCGTTTGTTTCTTAAATCTTTTATTGTATTTCAATCACTTGGTACATGTAATATCTTCAACTTTTCCAAATATCTTTTGAGTTATATGTCACATTCCACTTGTAATTTAAACAAGATTAATTATGGCTTTAATTGATTCAAGAAAGCTGAATTTTGGATATAGGGGTTGTTCTTATTAGTGACCCATCCATCCCAAGTTGGTATTGTTGGGGAGCATACCGTAGTAGTAGTAATAATAATAATAATAATAATAATAATAATAAAATAATATCTTTTCATGAACATTACGAAAAAGAAAAAAAAAAGCTGGCAAAAAATGTATGAATTATTATGTGAATGTTCTTTCCTCAAATTCAATGCCCCAAAATCCCTAACTCCTAGGAGAAGCTTGTGCTTGACAAAAGTCTCCACTTAAAATTCCTTAATGAAAAGTTGCATATCATTATACTTTCCATGGAAGGGTGTTCTTTTGAGAACCTGTAAGAAAAAAGTGTTTTGCTTTTTAGTCCTATATATAATCTTTTTCCCTGTTTTTCTATTTTTTTTTTTTGTCTCCTTTTAGAATCTGCTTTCAATATATGTTTATTTTACTTGTGGCGACCAAAGGCATCAACATTGGCTGGTCCGTCAAATCAAAGTATTTCATTTTATTTTGGTTTTGTGGTGGAGCCCTTTTTCTCCATCCCATTAATTGTTTTACATCCATTGCTAGCTCTTCTCATTTTGAATTTGACATGTTAACATTCTTTTGGGCCACTTGTAGCTAATCCATAGCATCATATAAACTTGTTTTCTACACTAAATGGTATTTCTATTCGTTTTAAAAGTATTAGTTTGATGCATATATATTCTTATAATTAACTTTTGGTCACATCAAGAGTTGTTAGTAAAGAAAAAATTGCTGATTATAAGCTTTGGCTTGTACATGCATGTTTTTTCGATATGGATTGGCTTCCTAGTACTGATTTAAGTGTTGTACTTGATATTAGTCGGGTATTTTCTCATGTATTATTGATTTACCATGTTAAAGTTGGATGTAATACGAGAATATAAACAAGATATATTAAGATTTTTTTTAATTGTATTTGATCGTATATGTTATCATTGCAGTCATAAATATTATAAAGGAATAATTACAAAAACGCACCTTGAGGTTTAGCTAACTATAAACAAACTTAGTTATCTTTCAAAATTACAAATACCTCATAGTGTTACAAACACACTCCTTTGGGGTTTGTATTAACTTAACAAATACCCCATTTCTAGGGGTATTTGTAAGAGAGAAATAAATGTTAAGGGTCCGGGTATTTATAATTTTGAAAGATAATTGAGTTTTTTATAATTATGCTAAACCTCAGGGGTGTTATTGTAATTATTCCTAGCTATTATAGATGACAGTGCATCTTCAGTCAGTCTACATGCAAGTGGACATTTGAGGTGCAAAGGATTACTATTTGGACCTATCCCACAGACAAATATGTATGGTCCAAAAACCAGTATAATTATTAGGCAATTCTTACCCTTCTTAATTTCAAATGAGTTTGCAGAACAATACTCTGTCAGATTGATGTGCGTCATGTTATATTTTGCACAGCAATTAAAGACTATAGTATTAATACTGGAATATGACTATGAAATTAATAACAAAACTCTAATTACGAACCCCTGGAACTGCGACTTTTGAGACAATCACAATCGTTCATGTGATGTCTTGAATCAAATTCATGATAACTCTAAGGGAAGTTTCTTTTGTTTAGTAAAAATTTTGGTTACAAATTAAAGATTTTCAGAATTTATTGGTATTAATACTGGAATATGTTTGGATAAGTGAATAAGAATGAGTTTTACGAGGTTTGGAAATGAGATTTAGTTTTGAAATAATATTTTATGAATATAATAATTTGAAATGTTGATATTTGAATATTTTAATTGAATATATATTAAATTAAGATATTATAGTATTTTAAGGATAAAGTTTTACTTTTGTTGATGGGATTTGTAAAATTGGAAATGATGATTCCGTAGAATAGCACAATTCATAGATTATATCATTTGATATAAATGGTGTTTGGGTATAAGATTGAAATATTTAATTTTTTAGTGTGATTACAATTCATTGTTTCATTGGCATTAATGATTATGAAGGATAATGTTGAAAATGTCTGCCATATTTAACCAAAATGTTTTCAGTTTGGAATTTTAAAGGCAACGTAAATAATGCGCCGATTGAAAAAAGCAAGGATTATATAATATCAGGGGGAGGAATGAGATATGCAATCAATTAGTTGAGTCATGACTGATAGTTTTCATGGGCCTAACCACCAATTATGGGTCTTAAACAAAAATGCAAAACATGTGATTTGAGTTGATTGTAGTCCTCCCAGTTTGCCAATAAAGCCAAACGTGCCGTAACAATATGTGTGCACTATAATCTAGTGGTTTATGGTGAGTTCTTGAGGTTGAATGTGTCAAGTTTGAATCCCTACTTTTGCATCATTCGGTTAACACATTGCATACGCCTTTTCTAATATGGTTTCACTGACCGACGTAATTTGACTATTACATCAAATTTGAAGGTTTACCTAGTGTGTATTCGAATGATAGTGGTTGTGGGCTGTCCGCTAAAAGAAAGAATGTAAAATAATGTTTGGGCATCATGAATATGATGGGTATGTGTGTGAGAACCTATAGTATAAGTTATTGAGTTTCAACATAGGACAACCCAAAATTTGTGAAAGTGACTCAGCAAAAAAACTGTAGGAAGTGCTTTGCCATTTGTCTAGCTATATAGGCCCTTTGAGTAATAACTTGTAATGATGAGCAGCAAACTATGAAAACCTTGCTCTTGTTCAACCTATTCTAGTGAAAGCATCAAAAAAAAAAAAAACTCTACAAATTCAGGTGGGCTACACCAAATTTCGTGGATACAAGTATTTTTGTCATTTCAATTTATATTTTGGAAATTTTCCCATTCCATTATAAAGCTTTTTTCTGATAAAGAAATTCCCTTCATTTTTATTTATTTTTTAGACTATATGCATTGCTTTCCCCACCACATGTCGACGCGCCAACTTCTCATAGTATAGCAGGATAATTGTTTTTAATTGAATAATGGTCCAGGTTCATAGTTTCAGGTCCCTAATATTAGGACAAATTAATAATTACCAGCAATTGGCTAAAGTTCAAATGGCTAACTTATCGAGAAAGATAAATCAGATGTATCTGACCTAGGGTCCTAACAAACGAGGTGAGGTAGTTTCTCCGGGTACCAAACCGAGGGTTCCCAAAAACGAGGTGAGGTACTTTATTCGAGGGTACCTGAAACAGAACACACGTTAGGCTAGCTGGTGCCGATGCCTAAGTCAGAATCAGGTAGTTGAGGTACTTAAAAATCTAAAGAGCGAGATAATTTAGAATAATGACAAGTTACCTTTTTCCTTAATTTTGGTGCCGTATTTATAGTATTGTTCACCGTGAAATGTGGATCATCGTACACGTGGCACCCCATCGATGGTGTAGGGCTCACGGGCGACCCGACCGGGACTTTTGGGTCGGTTGCGACTCGTATAGAAAAGTCGCGGATCCTGGGGGGATCTTGGTAATTTCCAGCGAGGCGAGGTCAAAATGGTAATTTTCACCTAGGCGAGGTTAGTATAGTAATCTCCATATCATTTACTCCCCTAGTTACTTTAGTAATTTATTGCTAAAGTGACTCAATCCAGGTCCTTGAATTCGAAGCGACGCGGAATCTGGCCAATTGATTTCAAAAAGATCTTTCATCCTAACCGTTGAATTTGAATAGTCCTTGAATCATGACCATTGATTTTCCCGCCCATATCTATATATATAAGGTTGCCTTTTTCAAAGTTTCACTTTTTCTTTTGCACCTCGGGCCACCTCGCATCTTGAGCTCTCCACGATCTAGGTTTTTAACCTCGCAAGACTCCTCCACTTCGCTTCACTTAGAGGTAGGTTTTTCTTTCTCTTTATTTAAATTTTCTTTATCATTTATGTCAACTCGTACACCTCCTGGGCGATCTTCTGGCTCGCGCTCCGACTCCAGTTCGTCTTCATACTCGGCGTCGTCCGACTCTAGCTCGACTTCAAGCTCTACTTCCATCTCGTCTTCCAGCGAGGCATCCAATGCCCCCCTTTCTCAAAATAAGGTTTCCCGCGAGGCTACCCCAGCCGACGACCCTGATCTTGAACATGTCGCCTCTTGGGCCTTGCTTAGATCCCGAGTCTCTATTCACGATGTAAGTAATATTAGACAAAAAAATTTCATTCCTGACGCGTATGAGATTATAATCCATAGTATCAGTGATATGATAGATATGCCTCCTCCTCATTGTCTAGCCTTTCACCTTGCTAGCCTTGAGGCGGGTCCAGTCCCCGATTATCTCATCCATCACCGATATTTTAAGGGGTTCGAGGTTTGCCCGCTCGGCTCCTCCCCAATTCCTATTGTCGGATCGTAGGATTCATTATCTTAATGAATCACCTCGGAAAAGCTTGACTTGCTTTCTAACTTTTGCGAGCTATTCTATTAATTATTCTTCCACCACCACCATGATTAGGGTTCTTTTAAATCTCTTGAGGGCTAATAGAAAATTCTTACATAGGGTCCCTTCCTTAGTGTGGCCTTGGAAAAGAGATTTATCTTCCTTCGAGCTCCAAAAGAAAACCCTAGAATTTGCTTTCCAACGGAAGTTAAGTCGACCTCGCCTTCGAAACCTATCTCATGTTTTTCGGGAGGTCGACTTTTGTATCTAGGTCAACCTAGAATTGGTATGAGGCTTGTGATCTTATTATCGAGGACGTTCTATCTTTGGACGACCTTAGCCCGCTCCTCGCCCAAAACTCTTATACTTGGTAATTTTTCTCTTTCATCTTTTTGATTCGCTTAATGGTTTATCTTTGATATATTTATTTTTGTTATTATGTAGATATGGCACTCCGAGCCAGTCTCGACAAGGCCTCGCTAATCAAAAGGAGGCCCCTTTCGCTCGTAAACGAGCTCGTCAAGAAGTCACCTCGGGACTCCTTCGGGCATAGTGGTGGCTTCGGCTCCCATTGTTACCATTGCGAGTTGACTCTCCTCGTGAGGTGCCCTCGAAGAAGCTGCTAGAGCTTTGGGTAACAAGCCTAAGGAGGGTTAAGGAAGGCGATTGCCGGGGCCTTTCTCAAAAGAAAGAAAAATCCGCAAGGATAGAGATTCGCCGATTCCTTGGAAACCCCATCCCGAGAAATGAGCCCATGATGAAAGCGAGCCCACCGATGCCAACCTTCCTACCATGGATAAAATGATGATGTGGCTAAACCGAAACGAGGCTTCGACTTCAAGCCCAGTGGCTCGCTGATTCGTGAAAAGACTCCGAGCTCATGCCTCGAGCTTGCAAACTCACCATGCCTCGCACCATTCCCAATCGGAATATCGTTCAAGGAGCTCGGTCCTCAAGACGAACCCGGGGAGGATTCTTTTGAATTGTACAATTATACCACCCTTCCTGTGACGACGGCCGCACCGATAACAACCGAATTTACTAGCCTTGAGGAGCTTGCGGCCCATGGCATTATTATGTCGGTATGTAGATCCCCAACTTCTTACTTAATTTTCTTGCCTCGCTTCCCTATCTCACTTTCTTGCTTCACTTTCCTTTTGTAGTTATTATCGTGCTTCACCGGATGGCCCTTCAAAGTCTTGTTGGAAGTACCAAAATGAGGTGTTCGTCAATTAGCTAAGTTAGGTTCACGCGAAGCTCGGTCTGCCAAAGTAGACAAGGCCAATGCTATCGAGGAGGCCCGAGCCGAGCTTCTCAGGAAGTAAGTGATTTGAAGACCTAGCGCTTCATCTAAAGATGAGCTTAGTAATTAAGAGAAGCTTCGCACGAAGGAGGTGACTAAGTCGTTTGAAAGAGGTCGGAAATGAGGTTTTGAAGAATACACATCCTCTCCCGACTTATAAGTCTTCCCTAGCCTCATCTCGTCTTGAAAGAGTTTAGTCTTTTCTCGAAATCCTCCTCATGTGAGAAACTCATGGCCCAACAAGTTGCCGTGTACCTTTTCGATTACTTTGAGTTGTGCCTCGAACAAGGTGTGAAGAAGGAGGCATTTAAAGCGATTTCGACCTTGAGGAGTTGGACCCTTTTGAAAAAAAGCGGTCAAGCCATATGCCGTTGAGGGTCTGGCGAGGTGGGCACCTCGGATGATGTGGAGATTCTTGACGAAGTCGAGGAGACCAATGAGTTCTCCGAGGTCGTTAAGATTTTTCTAGCACCGTAGGGACTTCGTGTTTCTTTTGATTAAGTAAACTTGCTAAGTATTGAACTTGTAATTTATTTTTTGCAACAACCCATTTACCTTGTAATTTGTCCTAATTTCACTATGCCCTTATCTGTTACATCTACTTCTTTCTGTTTTCCATGTATTGCACTTCGTTTTTATGTGTGTCATCTACTTCAATTCACTTCGTGTTTTTATTTGTTGCATCTGCTTTGCTTCCTTCTCTTTTTTTAGCATCTAGCTAACTTACCATTTGTAGCACTTTCTTAGACTAGGTTCCTTCGCGAGCTTGGGTTCCTTTGCGGAGACCATTATGGGCTTTGCCAGCCTAAAAAGGAGCTTATGGTCTAGATCCCTCTTGGGATCGTCTTGGGCACCTTAGCCTTTTAGGGGACTTATCTTAGGATCCTAGGTCCCTTTATTGGGACCATTGTGGGCCTTGCTTGCCTAGCCTAAAAGGGAGCTTATGGTCTAGATCCCTCGTGGGATCGTTTTTGGCCTGCTAGCCTTTTAGGGGGATTATCTTAGGAGCCTATGTCCTTTGTTGGGACCATTGTGGGCTTTGCCAGGCTAAAGGGAGCTTATGGTCTAGTTCCTCGTGGGATCGTCTTGGCCTACTAGCTTTAAGGAGGCTTATCTTGGGAGCCTAGGTCCTTTTGTTGGGACCATTGTGGGCTTTGCCACTGAAAGGAGCTTATGGCCTAGATCCTCGTGGGATCGTCTTGGGCCTACTAGCCTTTTAGGAGACTTATCTTGGGAGCCAGGTCCATTTATTGGGACCATTGTGGGCTTTACCCACCTAAAATGGAGCTTATGACCTAGATCCCTCGTGGGATCATCTTGGGTCTGCTAGCCTTTTAGGGGCTTATCTTTGGGAGCCCCGCAAATCTTGAGTGATTCGCTTTCGACCCTAAAATACTGAGCAAATGTGTGCAAACAAGTAAACGTTGCAAGTGAAATCTCACGTTCTTTCATTGAAGGTAGTTTTTGACATAAGTCTTTAGTGTTTCCAAAATTAAACTTACATAACATAAATAAAGCGGGTATGTAGCATCAAGTATAGAACCTCATTAAGTTAGAGTGTTCCAGGGCCTTGGGAGCTCCGTTAATTGCATGTTTTCGAGCTTTATGCGTTCTATTTTAAACACCTTGGTCACTTTAAAAGGTCCTTCCTGATTCGCCTCCAACTTCACAATATGCTTGAAACTTCAATTTTTTTTTAGCACTTTGATCTCCACTTGAAAGATTCGCTCTTGAACCCTTTTGTTGTATGCATTTTTCATCCTTCCCTTAGCGACTTGGATCCGAATGAATGCTTTTTCTCTTTTCCTCAATGAGCTCAAGCTCGAGTTCTCTAGCCTCACTATTTTTCTCATGGTCATAGCAAACGACCCTAAGTGAAGTTTCTCCAATCTCAACGGGTACAATCATTTCCAATCCATACACTAGGCTAAAGGGCTTCTCCCCCGTCGAAGTCCGTGGGATCATTGGGTATGCCAAAGAACTCTAGGCAGCTCATCTACCCAATATGATTTCGCTTCCTCCAACCTTATTTTTAGGTGTTGTAGTATAATTATATTTGCAACCCCGGTTTGCCCATTTGCTTGAGGGTTCCCAACAACTGTGAAATTTGCTTGATTTTATACTCTTCACACCCTTATTTGACTTTTTTTTCCTTGGAATAGAGTACCATTATCTGAAATTAAAATTCTAGGTGCCCCGAACCTGTAAGCAATATTTTTCCACAAGAAATTCATGACCTCGGTTTCCGTTATCCTAGCTATTGTCTTAGCTTCAATCCACTTAGAAAAGTATTCTACTACCATAATGATGAATTTCTTCTGAGCTCTAGCTATTGGAAATGGGCCCAAAATATCGATTCCCCATTGGTCAAAAAGACAAGCGATGGGGATCGTTTCTAATTGGGTCGTTGGTTGGTGAGTCAGGTTCGCATGTAACTGACACTTCGCACATTGTTTGACAAACTCCATTGCATCATTTGCTAAGGTCGGCCAAAAGTAACCTTGACATATCACCTTCTGGGCAAGCACATTGCCTCACGAATGGTTACCACCGTTGCCTTCATGAATTTCCCTCATCACATATATTGTCCTTTCCGGTCCAAGACTCTTTAGCAACGACCCTCCTATTGATCTTTTATACATCTCATTGTCTATCATATGGAACCTGGATGCTCTAACTTGGACCATTCTAGCTTTTATCGAATCTAGTTGTAAAGTTCCATTTTCTAAGAAACTCTTCAGTTTTTCCATTCAATCGATCGGAGTATCGATTGGACAAACTAATGCCTCGCTTGAATATCTCTCAACGAGAACAAGTCCGAATGAGTTGCCACTAACACGATCACTTTCCTTGAGCTGCTCCCAGTTACCGCACTCGCAAAGCGAGCTAAAGCATTGGCTCGCTCATTTTCATTTCTTGGAATCTGCTGTTGTTGAAAAAATTCAAACTTTTCCATTAACCGTTTTGCATTATCCAAATAGTAGCCATGGATCGGTTCTTGGCTTCAAACGAACCTTCAACTTGCATTGCCACCTCCTGTGAGTCGGTGCAGACTACCAACCTCTTCACATACATTTTTGCGCCACTTTTTATCCTACCAATAGAGCTTCGTACTCAGCCTCATTGTTTGTCACCTCGAATTCTAAGAGAATTGCCACCTTGACCTCGAAAGAATTAGGTTTCTGCAACAAGATCCCAGCTCCACCTCCTGTAGCTACCGCTGACCCATCCATGTGCAACAACCACGTCACTTCCTCTTTTTGACTCTCAATTTCCAACCCACTTGCCTCGTTACGAAGTCTGCTAACACTTGACACTTCACCACCGCTTTGCTTTGGTACTTAATATCAAATTTCCCCAATTCAACGGACAATTACTAAGCAACCCGATAGCTCTGGCTTTGCTAACATTTGCCTCAGCGGTTGATTTGTGAGGACAATAATCTGATGAGACTGAAAGTAAGGTCACAACTTCCTAGCTGATACTACTACGGCTATAGCTAGCTTTTCAGTCTCTAGGTATCTCTCTTTGGCTCCTTGTAATAACTTGCTCACGTAGTAAACTGGGCGATGAACCCCTTCTTCGTCTCTTACCAATACCGAGCTTACACTCGCTTCAAAACAGCTAGGTATAAAAGTAGAGGCTCTCCTTTTTTTTGGGTTTGGACAATAAAGGTGGAGACATAAGGTAGCTTTTCAAATCTTGAATGCCTTCTCACATTCCTCCGTCCATTTGAATCTCCACAACATACCCCTGCTTCCAATAATTTGTTCACCTCGTTTTCTATAATTTTGTTCCTTTCACTTCCAAAGCTTCGTTTTTCTGCTTTATTTGCCTCGTTAACGGATCCACATTCAATCGATGGACCATCACTTTGGCGTCTATGCCTTGGAACTCAGAAGGTTTCCAGGCTAAGATATATATGTTCTCCTTAAGAAACTGAATCATCATTACTTCTAGCTTCGAGTCCATTTGAGACCCTATTTTAGTGAATTTATCTGGGTGTCCTAGCTCAAGCTCAATCACTTCGTATTGCTATGCTGGCTCGACCCTATACTCCGCCATTTTCCTAGGTTTTTTGACATTCTCCTTTTCTTTTTTACTCAACCCAACTTCTTCCTCACGTGTTACTTGCCTTATGGTTCTCACCTCTCTTCGTTCTTTTTTATTTTCTAGGGAGACATTATAACATTCTCTAGTCGTCTTCAAGTGGTAGGTGGATACCACATCTTGAAATTGATTTAACTCGAGTCGCCTCATGATCACATTCTAAGCAAAAGGGGCATCTACCACCAGATATTTGATCATGATTGTCTTCCGGCACAACGCTTCGCCTAACAAGGTGGGAAGATCAATGGTCTCTAGAGGGACCACTTCGATTCCTCCAAACCCCATTAGTGGAGTATCAGCTGGATGCAAAGTGGTTACATCCAATTTCATGTTCCTCAACACATGCATAAACAATATGTCTGTTGAGCTCCCATTATCCACCAAAACCTTTTGAACAACAATGTTGGCCATGTCCATAGTGATCACCATCAGTTCATTCTGACCCGCCTTAACCCCTACGAGGTCACGGCCATCAAATGTAATAGGGCTAGAATTTTGGACAATCATAACCTTCAACTTCCTTTTAGAGTCATGAGTGAGGTTACGTGCATGCTTCTCTCTCGCGCTCTGCGAATCGCCTCCACTAGGACCTCTTATCTCTCTCCTAAATTTGTCTAGGCCTGGAGCGTTCCCTAATGTGTTCTTGCCTATGCTGGGCCTCATGGCGACCTCTCGACTAGCTTCACGACTTGCGAGCCAGTGATCTTCGCCTAGGGTCCCGGTTAGGTCCTCCGCCTCAATCTCGTTCTTCTCTCAAAACGAAATTTTACAGGTAACCTTGTTAAATGAGCCTTTCAATCTCATCGCAATTGGATGCAGTCCTCAGTATCGTGGCCATGATCTTTGTGAAAGCGACAATATTTGTCCATATTTCTTTGGCCCGAGGTTGTCTTCATCTTGTTTTGCCACCTTAGCAATTCAGTTCGCTCTATGGCCATTAGGGCATGACTTCGAGGCGCATTAAACAGAGTATATTTGTTGTGCCTCGCTATCCTAGGGCGATCTTGATCTGGACCTTGGTCTAGACCTCTCTCGGTCTTAAATCAAAGTCTCTCTCTAAGATCCCTCCCTTCCCGTAGAGCCTGGGCTACTTGGGACCACTCTTGATCTTTCAAGGCATTAATCTCTTCTCTTCTTCCTGGATATTCTTTTTGGGTCACCTCCATTAATTGTTCCTTATCGATGGGTGGTTCACTGGCAAATGCGGAGGCTAATAGTCCTTTTTGCAATCCGAGGATAAGGATATTAGTCAATATATCGATTCTCATATCTAGCACCTCCAAAGTTTCATCATTGAACCAATTTATAAATCCCTGAGTGACTCTCTCACACCTTGCCGTATAGTGAACAAATGTGAAGCTGGCCTTTGAGCTCGCTTTTGGCTTGCAAACTGATACAAGAAAATTTGAGACAAGTGTTTGTAAGAAACCATATTTGCTCTAGGAAAATCCATGAACCATTCTTGCGCCTTCCTCGCCAACATAATATTGAATATCCTAGCATTCATGGCATCGGATTGCCCATACAGCTGCATCACGTGGTCAAAAACAGTGAGGTGCTCCTGAAGGTCCCTATTCCCATCATATTTTAGAATATCAGGAAGCTTGAAGTTCGGCGTGACCACCTTGACTAGTATCTCGGGTGAAAATGGAGATCCTCTCTTTTGCAAAGTAGATGTTACAACTCCCCTCCACTTCAAATCATCTAGTTATCGAGTAACATGTTCAATTTGCTCACTCAATTCATTTATGTCCCCTAGCTTGTTGACTGGTTCACCCACGACCTCCACTGGTCGCCTCGCTGGTGGCCTAGCTGCTTGGTTAGCCACCTCTTCCAAGTCATCCTGCGCTTCGTTTCTCTTCTCCCCATTTCCTCCTTTCAGCAGAGAATCTTGAAGAGGTGTTTCCATAACCTTCTTACCTTTTCTCTCTCTATCCTCCAACATCTTTTCGAGCATCTTTTCAAAATCGCTAGCTTTCATGTGAATCATCTGCTCCTCCTCCTGAACCAAAGAGGGTTCCGCAAATTGAAGTGAATGAATGGGGGACCCTCCTCGGGGAGGTTCCTCCACAACCCCCTGAGGTGTCTGCGATGTGTGCTTAGGTGTTTCCAACATCTTCTCCGGTGTTTTCTCCATCTTTAGCTAGATCTCGTTCCCACAGACGGCGCCAACTGATTTAGGAAGATAAATCAGATGTACCTGATCTAGGGTTCTAGAAAGCGAGGTGAGGTACTTTCTCCGAAGGTACCAAACCGAGGATCCCCAAAAAGCGAGGTGAGGTGTTTTGTTCAAGGGTACCTGAAACAAAACACACGTTAGGCTAGCTGGGATGGCTCCCATCTAAGGCCCTCCGATGCCTAAGTCAAAATCAGGTAGTTGAGGTACTTAGAAAGCTAAAGAGCGAGGTAATTTAGAATAATGACAAGTCACCTTTTACCTTGATTTTCGTATTGTATTTATAGTACTGTTCACCATGAAATGCGAATCATCGTACACATGTCACCCCATTGACGGTGTAGGGCTCGTGGGCGACCAACCCGGACTTTCGGATTGGGTCGGGACCCGTATAAAAAGTCGCAGATCCTGGGGGCTTTTTGGTAATTTTCAGCGAAGCGAGGTCAAAATGGTAATTTTGACCTAGACGAAGTTAGTATAGTAATTTCCATATCAATATAACTTTTTTAACATCGAAATATCAAATTAGAATTGTCAATATCTTTATTGTGCTAATATTTATCGTTGTCTACTATGCACACATGTAATTATATTGCTAATAGAGCATTGAACAAGGCTGTTTTAAATTTAGTCGAGAAAAAAAAACTCTTAAATTGGATAGTCTATTTAGTTTTTTTTTTTAATTTTATTAATAATTGTAGTTCAATAAAATTGAACACCTAAAAAATTATGATACATTTGATATATTGTGCATTGAAAATATCATCTTATAAACCCAAAAACAACAAATGTTTTCATCGTTTGATTTAACAAATAATATATATTACGATATATGCATGCATGTCCAAGAAGAAACTCTCGGTACTTAAGATTGCAAATTCTAGCATTATTAGGCATATATATGATATATATTCACATTGCATCATGTCAGAGAATCATACATTTGCATGCCAACAAAATGAATGCCTAATAGATGTAATGGTTCATGTTATACCCAACGTACGTATTTGAGCTAGTAATTTTGTTTTCTTGAAATTAAATACAAAAAGACCAAACCCATTAACAATATATATTGGTTGGGAGGAAATGACAAAAACATTGATTTTGAAGCATCATAATTCCAGGCATCTCGACCATACCATTACTTTCTAGTGTAAAATAAATTTGTATCCTTGTCTTACACAAAAATCTTAATTTGGTAACAAGAATCTCATCATTTATGCACATATATATAGATATGAAGAAGCATGAATCCCCACCATTTGAGGTACATTGCACGAGAGTAATCAAAGCTAACAAAAATTTTATGGTCTAGAATCTTTAGTACTCTATTGTTTGTTTGTTTGTTTGCATATATCTATATTCACGTACAAAAGCTACATATCAACCTCACGATATCTTAATTTTTTGCTTCATTAACTCAATTTATAAGAACAAGAGAGACATAATAAGTACTTGGGACGATTAATAGGTTAACGGATAATCCTTGAGATTTATCCTAATTACATTAAGGTATGATTATCTTTGAAAATTACAAATATCTCTTTGAGGTTTGTGTTTATCTAACAAATATCTCCCTCTTTACGCGTGCATCTTGGTGGTACTATTTTGTAAGTTAAAAAATAAATATCAGGAGTATTTGTGATTTTAAAAGATAACTGGATTTTTTTTTGTAATTAGACTATAAACTTCAGGGGTAATTTTTGTAATTAATCCTAATTCTAAACACAAATCATGCTCATAGATGTGATGCTATACTAAAGTTTTTGGGGAATTTTTCTTTCTCTGCCGAATTTATTGACTAATTAAGCATATCACTCGTTTATTTAACAGTAGTACATCTCCTATAGACTAAAAAATTCCCCATGTTCGGTCATACGATGATACGAAAGTGGAAGTGTGTTTTGTTCATTTGTAAGCTTAACGGGCTTGGAATAATTAGAAAAAATTAAAGGTTAATTTAATCCCAAAGTAGCTAGATTCTAGTGATTAGTACATTGGTGATCTTCAATTCAACTTTATATCCTACAGACGCAAAGAAAGTAGTTTTAGTTAATTAGGGTCGGTCCTGTGATTTTCAAAGCCCGAGGCGACACATAAATTTTGTATGGTGACCGTAGTAGTGTGGCATAGCGAATTTTTTTAACTCTTGTTAATTATTAATTATTTGTAAAAATCACAAATATAAGCCAACAAAGCTGGTCACATTCATATAAACTGACAAAGCCAGCAAAGAAATTTATCTAAGTTAACATGACCATGATTATATAAGCCAACAAAGAAAAATTCATATAAGTCAACAAAAGAAAAGAAATATTGATGTATATATTTGTTTGACTTTTAATTAGTGCATTTTTCTTTAATTGTCGATTTTTATTTGAGCTCCAAACTCTTTCATCGTGCCTAATAAGTTAATAAGTCACAAATTTGAATTCATTAATATCTTAGTAAGTATGATTACAAAGTACGAATTTATAATAATATTATCATTGATATATTTATAAAACAAAACATTTATTAATATTATATTTTATATAATTACGAAAAAGGCTAGCCGAATTTTGCCTCGGTGCCCAAAGCAACAACTTCATGTGCCTCGATAAAGGATCGGGCCTGGTTTTAGTCTCGTAAGTGGATGCGATCGATGATTAATATTAATTGAAGTAAAAACCATTAATTAGGTTTAATTTTACAATAACTACAAAATATATAGGTAAAAAAAAGCTATGGTTTATTTCAGTGAATGCATAGATGTCACTAAAAATTTGAAAAATAATAAATTTATTCAATTTTGAGAATGAATGTTAGATATATATATATATATATATATATATATATATAGGTATTGGATCAAATGTAGAGAGGGCTTACCATGTGGCGGTGTGGACCAATCTAAGCCATTAATCTGACAAATCCAATGGCTCATTTTTTTTTTCGAATTTTATTTTTTTTATATTTAATTTTGCCCGATTAAGGGCACAAAGGTCATTTTATACACAAAATAATTGGAGCAGTTATGGTAACCCCCATAAACCCGTTTTTTTGGGATTTCAATTACCCCATTCCCACTTTTCATTCCAACTTTTGTTTCCAAAATCAAAAACTCACTAAAATTATCTCTCTCTCATGTTCTTATCTCCCAGCAGCAGAAAGACCTCTCCGAAGCTCTCTCGGCGATTCAGAAAAGAATTAATCAATCATGGGTAAGGTTCATGGATCACTGGCACGTGCCGAAAAGGTGAGAGGACAGACGCCTAAGGTAGCGAAGCAGGACAACAAGAAGAAGCCCCGAGGCCGTGCCCACAAGCGCATGCAATATAATCGCCGTTTTGTCACCGCCGTTGTTAGTTTTGGGAAGAAGAGAGGGCCAAACTCATCTGAGAAGTAGAGTGGAGGCACCAGTAGATGTTATAGGTGAACAAATGTTTGGAACTTGGATTTATTGTTTTTATTATGCCATAGTTTTGCTAGTTACTCTGTTAAACATGTGACATTTCTTTTTGGGCTGTTAAAACGTTTTTGCTGCTCAATGATGAATTTTAATTGAGTTGAACTGATTTTTGTATTTCGAGCTATGATGATCTGATTTTTATGGGTTTTATCTTTGTTTCGAAGATATTTTTGTGCGAAATAGTACAAATTTGTTGGGGATATTTTGGTATAAACATTGATAAAAAAAGATGTATGTTTAGTTAATGGATTGTATAATTTTTTGTTATAGATATAAGACGGTATAAGTTTCTTACATTTGGTAAATAGTTAAACTCTTTGTGGTGTTTTGTTTAACCCCGCACGAGAAAAAAAAAAAATAGCCATGGATATATGTATTGGTGCATTTTTAGCATTGTTATAACGACATGAATACGTGTTTTGATGCATTGATAAGTTTGGTAATGTGTATATAATGTCCATGGAATGCATAATAATTAATGGTGTTTAAATAATATTATTTTCGTATAAAGTTAGAGTTCATACAGTGCCCAATTAGTTTAGTTGGTGTATTTGTTTTTGATATATTGTGCTTGAGTTCTGCATTCTTTAATATAGTTCATGTTTCTCAATACCAGGTTTATAATTTTCAATGGCAAGAGGAAACATGAAAAGACCTGCATCTCCAGAGCCGAGCGAGGGTGCGCGTAATGTTAACAAGAGTTCCAAGACTGCCAAATCTGCTTTGAAATCTTCGATGCCCAAACTGAGGAAATTGTAGCTTATATTGTTTTTTGCCCATTTTGTTTTATTGTACCCGTGAAAATGAATTGATGAAAACTTAGCTATAAGTTGGTATACATTTAGTAAATAGTTGATATACAATTAGTTCGATTATTTTTATTTTAATTGTGGAATGAATTAATGAAAACTTAGCTATAAATTAGTATACAATTAGTCAATTGTTGGTATACGATTAGTTTTTATACGACACACAAATGCATTCTTTGCATCCTTTTTGTTTTTTGGTTGACTTATTTGATCATCGTTTTTTTTTTTGGCAATTTTATTTTATGTGTTTTTGATTGGATCTATTCTCCGATATTTGCAAGCAAGTGGGTGTTATCGGCGAGTGCATAATGTTGAAAAATGCATATTTGTACACCAAATCAGTCAAATGTATACACAAAATAATTTTCAAAATATACAATATTGTCAATATTAGTATACAATATTCTCAATTAAACATCTAACAATGCACTACTGAATACTTATATTATCACCAAATATTGGACAAGTATATACCAAAATAAAATTTGGGATACCGTAATGAAATTATTTTTATACCATATTTTTATGGTTATAAAGCAGTCTCAGAGCATATGTATACACCAAAATATGCTTCCAATGTACAATATTGTCAATATTTTTATACCAACTTAAGTACCAGTGTTTAGTCTGAAATAAACATCCAAACACGCCATATTTCATGTTATATTAGCACCAAAATATGCATATCTATACACGAAATAATGCGTCCAGAGCACAATATTATAAATATTTGTACACCAAAATATTGCGTCAATAAAGAGTGAGAATCCGTTTTTTCCTCATTATTAGGCGGATATCTGTTATGGAAATCGATATCGAATATATCCCTTGATTTTAGTAAAGTAAATATGGTATTATTTTTACACCATTTTGATAGTTACCGATTAGCACCAAAATATGCATATCTATACACGAAATAATGCGTCCAGAGCACAATATTATAAATATTTGTACACCAAAATATTGCGTCAATGAAGAGTGAGAATCCGTTTTTTCCTCATTATTAGGCGTATCTGTTATGGAAATCTGATATTGAATATATCCCTTGATTTTAGGAAAGTAAATATGGTATTATTTTTACACCATTTTGATAGTTACCGATTAGCACCAAAATATGCATATCTATACACGAAATAATGCGTCGAGCACAATATTATAAACATTTGTACACCAAAATATTGCGTCAATGAAGAGTGAGAATCCGTTTTTTCCTCATTATTAGGCGTATCATTCCGGAAATCGATATTGAATATATCCCTTGATTTTAGAAAAGTAATTATGGTATTATTTTTACACCATTTTGATAGTTACCGATTTGCCCTTTTTACACATAAAATAAATGAAAATGGTGCATTTTTAGCCCTAATCTGAACCATTGATTGAATAGGATGGATGGATAGGATCATCCACACCGCCACATGGTAAGAGGCTACCATATGAGATTCTATCCCTATATATATATATATATATATATATAGCATATTTGATCTTGTAATATTCAAGTACATCGATAGAATTCCATGTATATGTTGGAAATTTGGTTTTGATAAACTGGGCGTCGACCCGACTTTGACCAAATTTTCGGTGGCTAAGTATTTAGTTCTGGAGTAATTAAATTATAAATTATTAATTTACTTTCCAAGTAGATGTTCGTAGTATTTTTTATTTCTGTGAGTGAGAAATTAATACACGAAGTTGGCCACACGAATGAGCATTATGTAGAGGAAGTTAAAAGGCTTTAGCCTTGTCCCACATAGAATATAAAACACGAGTTTATCCTAGTATAAATACTAGAAGATGTTATTAGTTGAGTGGATGATAACAAGTGGGACACATGCACGCCCGCCCGCCGACCGACCCCCGCAGTGGTGGTAGGCGACAACAAAACGAATCTTTGAAAAACATACTACGTTTGATGCATGGGGCCAAGGTGATTTCCTATGCCGGAACTATGTCCTAAATGAACTTAGTGATGCACTGTACAGTGTGTACTGTGCGGTGAAATTCGCCAAGAATTATGAGAATCTTTGGAGAAAAAGTACAAAACTGAGGATGCCGACACAAAGAAATTTATTGTCGGTAAGTTCTTGGATTTTGTGATGGTTGATTCTAAAACCATGATGGAATAAGGTCCGAAGTCCATTGATCCTACATGAAGTCTCTGTCGAGGGAATGGTCTTGTCGGAGGAATTCTAAGTGGCCGCCTTGATTGAAAAATTGACCCAAAGTTGGAGGGATTTTAAGAATTATCTAAAATATAAGCGAAAGGAGATGGGACCACAGGATCTGATTATCAAACTCAGAATTGAAGAAGTCAGTAGGAGGATTGACTCTAAGTCCAGACTTGTCCTTATGGAGCCAAAAGCAAACTTGATAGAGCACGGATTATCAAGTAATTCAAAGAAAAGATCTAATGACAAAGGCGGCGATAGCTGGAAAATTCCAGGGGACTTGCTACAATTGCGGTAAATTGAACCATATAGCAAAGGACTGCTGTCAGGTAAAGAAAAAGAAAATCAAACAGTATTCCAATGTCAATGTTGTTGAACAAAGGGAACTGGTCGATGTTGGTATGTCGGCGGTGGTATTTGAAGCCAATCTGGTAGATACCCCAAAAGAATATTTTTTGGATACTGGTGCCACTTGCCTTGTATGTTCTGAACGGGATGCATTCTCTTCCTATATCACATCGACTTGAAGGAACATCCACATGGGAGATCACGCCTCTTCTGATGTTGCTGGTGTTGGAACGGTGGTGCTAAAGCTTACTTCGGGCAAGGGGTTGAAGCTGAAGGATGTGTTACATGTCTCAGACATTCGAAATAACATGGTTTCGGGTTCACTGCTGGTCAACCATGGGTTTAGACTAGTTTTTGAGTCAGAAAAGTTTGTATTTAGCAAGTTTGGACAGTTCCTTGCTTGGAGTTATCTAGACAAATGATGTTGAAAATTTATGTAATGATTGTCCGCTGTTTTGGCGAGAATATGAATAAGAATGAATCTTCTTCTGTTTATATTGTTGAGTGCTCTAATTTATGGCATATTAGATTATGACATGTAAATATTAATACTATAAAGAGATTGGTAAATTTTTAGTTAATTAATTTACATGAAGTAAACTCACAAAGAAAATGTGAAGTTTATGTTGAAGCTAAAATGGTGAATTACCATTTTATTCGATTGAAAGGAGCAGTTCACCTTTAGAGTTGATACACACTGATGTGTGCAATCTAATATTTGTGCAAACCTAAGGTGGTAAAAATATTTCATCACGTTTATTGATGATTGCACAAGGTTTTGCTACTTATACTTGTTAAGAAGCAAAGATGAATCATTAGAAGCTTTTAAAAATTATAAAAATAAAGTTGAAAATCAACTTGGCAGCCGAATTAAAATAATTTGAAAGTGATAGAGGTGGCAAATATGTTGCACCATTTGAAGTGTTATGTACCCAGTTGGGCATAATTCATCAAACAACGACTCTGTATTCATTTACGAGTTGTGGAAAAAAACGAAAGCCTTCTTATAAATAAATACCTTAAAGTGTGGAATTGTTTGGCTAATGTAGCAATACCTGAACCAAAACAAGTTAAAATTGGACCAAAGACAGTTGATTGTGTTTTTGTGAGATATGCATATCAAAGTAGTGCATATCGGTTTATGATATATAAGTCAGAAAATCCGAAAATGATTGAAGGTACCATAATCAAATTAAGGAATGCTATATTCTATGAGGATGTCTACCCTTAAAGAGAAAAGGTAGATGTGAGTAATAATAAAAGAACTCACGAAACTGCAAGTGGTTCAACACCAAGTAGTGAAGAACCGAGACACATTAAGAGGCCTAAGACGTCTAAGTCTTTTGGACCTGATTTCATAACATTTATGTTAGATGGTGAACCAAATTCTATTAAAGAGGTTCTAAGTAGTCCAGATGCCCCCCTCTGGCAAGAAGCTCTTTATAAGTGTAAATTATACGTGCATTTGAGAGCTTAAAATGATATATATTTGATGCATTTGCACGCATATTCAGTGTGTTTTACTTGGTTTTTCCTTGTTGGGGATACTGCGCACTCTTGTGAATTTTGCATAAAATGGAGCTAAATTGGACAAAAGATGATAACATGTTTCAAATGATATGTAAAAAGACAAGGTACGAGCAAAAATGTGAAGGAAAGAAGCATGGACGGTCAAAGAATAAGGAATTTCCTTCAAAAATGTCAAAACGCGCTAATAATTTCCAGCACTGGCATGGTTTAGTATTTTAGCCATAACTCCATATACAAAATTTCTATTGAGGTGATTAAAGTGCCTATGGAAAGCTAAGAGAAATATCTACAACTTTCATGAAGACCCCGAGATAAATTCCGATCGCACGACCCGACCATGTGGGATTACACGGGCGTGCGACGTAACTGGGGCTGAATTGGTCTCCTTTTCCTACTCAAACTCTGCAAGTGATCTCTCCAAGCATATATAAAAGGGACCCAAGGCTATGCACAAAAATGATCATTCCATACAGCAAAAACACATCAAATAACACAGGAATGCAAGAATCGAAGATCTTCTGAGTGAAGAAGGCTAGGTCGCGAAGAACACCACAAGGTTTTCGCATCTAGGGAGCACAAGAGCTTCGAGGGCTTAGAAGTGGAATCCATCCTGACAAGAAGGGGTTTTCTTTCTATGTCTAAGAACTCTTTATCGTGCTTATATGATGTCATAATATTGATTGATTTGTCTATGAGTTTGTAATCAATGTTTGGCATATTTTTCGGATCTTAGGGGCATAATCGAAACTGTGGATTTGTATTAAATATGATTACTTGTTTTCTCAATTGCTTCATGCGTTCTATTTTATGAATTCGAGTACTTATTATTTAATTGATTTTTATTTGATCAATAATTAGCATGTCATATTTGTTATTGCAAAATTCGGGAGATGAGTTCTAACAAGACGGAAATCGAATTCAGACATGAAACATGTGTGACAGGCGTGTTTGTGGGGAATCATTCAATTCACAAATCTTTTTGGAGTTATTAAGAATTGTAACGATCCGGGAGGACTACAATTGTTATTAATCAACTGTTTACGCACCACCGGAAGGAGGTAAATGAAATTAGGAATTGAACCCATAGAATTGCATGAATTGGTTTTAAAACTTTATTCGCATTTAATATTGAAGAAACATATTGAGATTATGTGCCTAAGGTTTCTCCTAAAGATATTGAAAATACTTGTGGGGTTCACAAATTTATTTTATTTATTTTCGATTTTTTCCTTAGATTAAAATTACTTGATTTTTGGTCGCTTCAATAAAATCGAATACGATGTTATTATAGCCTAAGTGTTTCAAGCTTCAATCCCCGAGGAATACAACCTTGCTTGCCATTATACTATAAACTACACAAGACACTTGCGAGTTGTATGAACCAAAATAATTTTTGGGAACAAGTTTTTGGCGCGTGTTTCTTGGGATTGATTAGATTCTACTTAGATATAGTAATAAGTAGTCCAATCTTAGTTGAAGCATTTATTTTGTAAATATTTTTTTATTTTATTTTATTTTTTTTTATTTTTTTTTTTTTTATTTTTTTCCTTCTTCGTTTCTAACATCATTTTTTGAGTGCGAGACTGGAATCTTTGGAGATACAAGAAGCCCAAATCGGCTGCAGCTGAGTGGGAGGCCAACATCAAAAGGGCAAATTCCCAATCGATACTTAATCCGAGAAAACAGAGCAACGCCATTCGTCCGATGGGTGGTACAGAATATTAGGGCTCAATGATTTCAACCGACATGGTTCAACGAAAGCGATGTTAGAAATCTAAGTCTAGTTGAAGACGAAAAATTTAGCGCTTTGTGGGAGGCAACCCAAGAAACATCGCGAAAACCCCGGGGTAAAAAACCGAAAAAAAAAAAGCAGAAAAAAGCAAAAAAATAAAAAAACGAAAAAATCGACGCACACGACCCGACGTGTGCGATCTGCTCCTCGATTTCAAATTTGACGGACAAGCTGCGGCTTCAGGAACGATCCGGTAAGTACTCTTTACGCTTCCTCTTTTTTTGATAATTTCCTCATATGTTCAAGACGAAACATATTTTAAGTTTGGGGAGAGTTGTCAAGAATGCGTAAATTAGTACTATTGCATATTTTGCATTACATCTAGGATTGCATGTAGAAGCACTTGCATTTTAATTTTCGAAAAAAATCGATTTTTCGGTTAATTTTTGATTATTTTGTTTTAGCACGTTTATCATTTTAACACGTTTATCGCTTTAGCACATTTAATTGCTTTTGTGTGTGTTTTTAATTTAGTTCGTATGACTCCTATGATTTTACTATGAATATTTTATGGCATGGGATAACATACTTGTGGGAATAATGTAATAAATTCTTAGAAGGAAAGTTTTTTATTTACTTGGCATGTGTTAAGAAAATTGGGTATTTGAGCATGTTGCAAAAACTAAGCCTATGAGCTTTTGTGCCTTAAACCGCTTTATATTATGCGGACTTATTTTATTTTTGAGTGTGTCATTCATGATTGATAGAACTCTAGAACTTGCTCACAGTATCTTCATTGAAGCCATGTGTGTGTACAATTTTTGAAAATGATCTAAGGCCATCTTTGTTTAGCCTACTTAGCCTAAAAAGCCTACCTATGAACTCATGATTCCCTAGTTAGCCAATTTTGAGCCAAAACTTTTATTCGAGCCACATTGATCTTTAATATTTACATGTTTTTATCCTGAAATTTCTTGAGCTTATAGAAAATGAATAAGTTTGGGGGAGATGTGGTGAAAATTTATGAAAAAGAGAGGAAGTTGGCAAAAGAAAGAGGGATGAGCGAGATCACGGGTAAATAAAAAATTACATGAAGTCGGGAAATATTTTTGTTTTAGAGAAAATCAAGCAAAGCAAAAGAAAATTCTGAAAATTGTGAAAAAAAAATAAGAGCTTGAATTTGAAAAAAAAGGCAAAAGGCCTAAGAATGAAAAAGAAGAAATAAGGGTGGAACCGAGTTGAAAATGAAAGATTGTTATCATGTTGAAATTGAGTTAGTGAATTGCAAGTCTCAGTATGCTTAAATTCTATTTGCTCAAGTCAAGTCACTTAATCCAAATTTCCTACCCTTACCAAAGAGCCTACATTACAACCAAATGAAAAGTCCTTTTTGATTCTTAGAATGTGCACACAAAAGTTGTAGAGATGTTAAGACGATTTGCAAGCCTATGATAGTTCTACTTTCACCGAATTGAATTTGAGCGTAAACATTATCCATACACTTTTGAGAGTTGAGTGTTACACTATCTTCTTGTGAGTCGCGATGTCGAGTATCCAAGAGAGTATTGATTATGTCGAGTTTATGAATGATGACTTCTTGATTATGAATTACATGGTTTTCTTAAGTATGGAGTCAAATGCTATTTAATGTTCATAGTGTTCTTGTGTGTTCTTCTTTCCCCTTGATATTACGTTTCTTAATTTGCTCGAAGACGAGAAATGCTTTAAGTTTGGGGGATTTAGCTCTCAATAGTGAAATTGGGTCTATTATGTAAAACTATATGTGGGAGTTAGTTGATCTCCCTACTGGTCATAAACCTTTAGGATGTAAATGGATCCTAAAGAAGAAGTATATAGCAGATGGAACTATTGATAAGTATAACGCACAGCTTGTGGCCAAAGGCTTTAAACAAAAAGAAGGATATGATTTCATTGATACATATTCTCTAATAACAAGGATTACATCTATTTGGGTGCTTTCGCGATTCTGCGGTGCACATTCATGAGATTCATTAGATAGATGTGAAGATTGAGTTTCTGAATGGAGAAATAGATGCAGAAATATACATGGAACAACCTAAAAGTTTTGTTGCACCCAGTTAAGAAAAGAAGGTATACAAGTTAATAAGATCGTTGTACGAACTGAAACAAGCTCCTAAACAATGGCATCTTAAATTTGATAACACGATGTTATCAAATGGTTTGAAAATCAATGAGTGTGATAAATGTGTGTATGTCAAAGGGACATCAGAAGCTTTGTCATAGTTTGTCTATACGTAGATGATTTACTAATTATGGGCAGTAGTCATGATTCTATCATGGATACAATAAGAATGTTAAAGAGGAACTTTGATATGAAGGATATGAGGATTGTTGATGTGATCCTAGGGATCAAAATAAGCAGAACGTCTGATGGAATTGTCTTGTCACAATCCCCCTATCTAGAGAAAGTGATTAAGAAGTTCAATGCATTTGACGAATCACCATCAAAGACGTCCATTGATTTAAGTGTAAAAGCGGTTGCTCATAAAGCAAAACCGGTGGCTCGGATGGAATACTCACGTATAATAGGCAGTTTGATGTACATAATGAACTGTATACGTCCAGACTGAGCCTATCATGTAAATAGGTTGAGTAGGTTCACGAGCAATCCAAGCCATAAGCATTGGAAAGCGTTAACCACTGTGTTAAAATACTTGAAGTATACCCTGGATTATGGGCTATACTACTCGAGATATCCAGCTGTAATTGAAGGGTATAGTGATGCTAGTTGGATTTCGGATTCAAAAGATTCTTATTCCACTAGTGGATACATATTCACCATTGAAGGTGGTGCGTTACCGTGGAAGTCCACGAAGTAAACTTGTATAGTTTGGTCCACCATGAATATGAGTTTATAGCTTTGGATAAAGCTGGTGAAGAAGCAGAGTGGCTTCGAAACCTTTTGGAAGACATTCCATGTTGGAAAAAGTATGTGCCTTCCGTAATGATTCATTTCGATAGTCAAGCGGCTATTGGAAGGGCACATAGTAATATGTATAATGATTAGTCTCGGCATATTCGTCGAAGACATAATACCTTAAGACAATTAATCTCAAACAGTATAATGTCAATTGACTACGTAAAGTCAAAAAACAATTTGGCAGACCCTATGACAAAAGGTATGAATCGAGATCAATTGAGTAAAATAACCATCGTAGTGGTAACCCAACCATGATGACTGAAGATCCCAAGAACTTGGTTCAATTGGAAAACTAAGCTATGAAGATTATACATCGGGAAATAATGTTCTAACCCATCCCTAGAAAGAAACCAGGTGTTAAAACACCTACAAAGTTGTGGTGAGGTTAAGTCATTTGACTTTTAATGATTCCTACACCTCGTTGAGGTTGAGTATGGCAGGATACTCGGATAGGAGATCACCTACGTAAGTGAGAAGTGTGGGCCGCTTCAAAGTAACACTTATGAATCCAAAGATGTGTCCATAGCCAAAATGTACACAAAACATGAGAATAGAAGATGTTGAGACCTTATTGTGTTAATAATGTTGACTCGGTATAGACCACGAGAAATAGTTCAAGGTATTGTGTCCACTAAACCGCCAATGTACCCGATGGTATTGACTATGGAAGGTTCAAAACCATAAGCTACCTTCGGATGCAATATTGTCTCTTGAGGACTAGTCGTGTGTAATCCGTATTTATACATGCATTAATTTCCACACTCATGTGGGGGATTGTTGGAAATTTGGTTTTGATAAAGTGGGCGTTGACTCGACTTTGACCAAATTTTTGGGCCTAAGTATTTAATTCTGGAGGAATTAAATTATAAATTATTAATTTACGTTCGAGTAGTTATTTGTAGTATTTTTATTTCTCAAAACCTGAATTTCTATGAGGGAGAAATTAATACACGAAGTTGGCCACACGACTTGGCATTATGTAAGGGGGTTGAAAGGCTTTAGTCTTGTTCCACATAGAATATAAATCATAGTTTATCCTAGTATAAATACTAGAAGGTGTTATTAGTTAGATATACTATAACACAAGTGGAAGATCACAAGTGGGCCACACGCAGCGCGCTGCGCCCGCCTTGACTGGGCTGGGATCGGGCTTGGGCTTGGGCTGACTTTGACCTTTGGGTCCGGTTCAGGTCCACTATAGTTTTGCCACTCGAAAATGGGTTTGGCCCAGATTCAAGTGACTGTTGGACTGTTTGGAGAGCCCAATGAATGCGGACAAGTGCGGTGTCCGATCGTCGTAATGTTGGATTTGTAACTCCGCCAGAGTGGTGGTGTTGAAGTGGAATGTAACACCTGACTGTTACATCCAGTTTAATGCCTACTAACTTGATTTTTACTCCCCTGCAGGTGTTGATGTGTTGCCTATTTAAATGCTTAGCTAAACTTTGCAGATTTTACACACAACATTCAACATTTTTTACTTCAAAAGTGAAACACTTTTTCTGCATTTCTGCATTTTTAGTCCATCAGCCAGTTCTTACACCTTCATGTTCGAAGAAGCTTTTATGTTAGTGTTGCTACAACACAAAAGACGTAAGTTAGTTCATCTTTGGAAGCAATACGTCAGACCGTAGCACTAGTCGGGACATAATTGCTTTGCAGAAAGAGTTTCATCTCAAATCGGCTTTCTGTTTTTCAGTTCAGATTCTGTAATAGTTAGGTTCTGTCTTTGTAATTTTCTGTTTCAGGTTTACTTTGTCATTTTGAAGGCATTCTCGATTATTGTACTATTGTAAATAATAGTATATGTGTATCATCGCTAGCTTGTTGGTGTCACCTGGTTATATCGTATATGAAATATGTAACTTAAGGACGATGCAATAGAATGTATGCATGTTTGCATGTAACGTAATAAACAACACTATTCCTTTTTTTATTTATATGAATCAATTAATTTCATTAAACAGAAGAACCTTACAACATATTACAAAAAATAAAATTGCAAGACCTACTAAATCATAAATCTATACAGATGTAATACATAAACATACTTTAAACCTATATAGATCTAATTGATCCATTAGAATAAGAAAATTGCAATAGTGTTGAACATACAACACTATTAGTACCACATTAAAACATGTATGCACTATATATGTACATATAAAGGTAAAACCAAAAGATCAATGTTATTACATAAGTGATGATATTAAAAAGTGCAGACCACTCCAAGTCAATGCATCTGATTTTTTTAATAAATGCAAAATATTATTAAAAAAGAAAATATAGTGCACTGCTTACAAGTCAATGCATCTGATTAGTTATTCGAACTTTTTCTTTGGAATCGATGAAATCTTTGGATGAGAACTAATATGTAACACACAAAACAAGGCTAGATGGTCCTTGAGATTGTCCCAAGGGATGGCAAAATGACCCGCCCCCACGGATATCCCCCTGCCCCGTGACCAGTGGCGGGGTGGGCCTGGGTATCACCTCTGCCCTTTGGGTACCTGCTCCGTGTAGTATTTTTATTTTTTTAATATATCTAAGATATATTTTACATGTATATTATATAAGATAATGTGGTTTTTATATACTTAATATTATATTTAACATATATAATGATAATTTTTTATAAATAATATACATTTATAATATAAAAGATAAGATACAAAATTTATTAATAATATCAAATAAAAGATAAAACAATAAAATAATAAAATCATATTTAATACAGGTCGACTTGTCCTGCCCCGCGACCCGTGGCGGGTCGACCCGACCCACTACATTGTCATCCCTAATTATCCTAGAGATACCCATCCAACGCTCAAATCAGCGACTATAAGAGAGATAAATCGAGAGCACATAAATGTAATTCCGAATAATTAATTTTAGGAATGAATATTCATGTGGAGAGCTTTTATACTTGGGATGATGTGCTAATTGAGCTTAGTATAATAAAGTGGGCTGGTTGAGCTGTAGTAGGACTTTTGGGCCGTAAATAGTAAACTAAGCCTCATGGTCTGCTCAGTTTTTGGTCTCCTGGACCAATTGACAGTATTTAGTTACAATAATGAATATTCATCGGTGAATAATTAAATAATAACATAATAAGTTAACGAAATATAATTACGATTTTACCCGACAATAAGGATGTCTAGTCATTACCTCAGTAAGTATAATTTTCTGTCGCAATATTCTTGTAAGTTATAGCAAACCAAGGATAGCATAACTCATTGGATAAATTATTTGAAAGTGTTATCACTACTAAATCAAGAGAAATAGTAGGAGATATCTTGTTAGATATAAAATCTATAATTTCTTAGCTTGACTAAATCATTTTTGCGTTATATAATAATATTAACCCATACTCTGCATCTAATGCATTAAACCTAAATGTATGTTTTATATTGTCGTTTCTTGGAGTAGCTATGCACCAAAATTTGATTTTTAATTAATATCGATAAAAAGAAACTTGAGAAATGTGATCATTCTATAAGCAGTTTTTCTTTCTGTCTCGTCTTTTCTTGAAGATTTTTATTTATATATTTATTTATATATGTTGAAGAAAGTTTCAGGACATAATATGCAATTAATTATTTGGGGTGATTTTATACTTATTATGAGATCTGTAGTATATTAAATTTGATCAAATTAAATCAAGAAAATATTTTTCAGCTCAAATTCCCGAAAATAATGAGCTAGACATGTTAGACACAATCATACATTTGCTTACAAAAAAAAGGGATAATTACAAAAAAACTCCCTAATGTTCGAGCTAATTACAAAAAAACTCTAGAGGTTTAGAAAATTACAAAACCCAAATGAGGTTCGATTCCGTCTTACATTTTCTGCCTTTATAACAAAAAATAATTTCAAAAATCCCCCTAATATATATAGAAATATTACAATTATCCCCTTAAATTTAAGGCATAATCAAATCTCAAGTGGTTTTTCATATTTACGAAATAATTTTTAATTTTTTTTTTGTAATTAGCTCAAATCTCAAGATTTTTCAAATTATTCAAAAAAAAAAAGACAGGCTAGAACCAATCAATGGAATTGGATATATATGGAGGCGCCGAATGCGTCATTTGTATACGTGACACACCCAGATTGAGCGAGACAGGTGATGGTAAATGTGGGTTCCTCCATAAATTATGTTTTTTTAAGGTTATCTATCGTCTTTATCATTTTACTGTTCCCTTACACTGCAACACATACAGACAATCCATCATTTCATTAAACATCTCATTTACTAATCTTCAATTATTTCTCCTCTTCACAAATATATGGATGAGTATGTGAGTAAGCATACACATATATACATATGTGTAATGGGATCTCTCAGAAAATAAAAGAAAGATCAGGGATTCAAAAGCAAATAACTGAAACTTTCTCAGTTATAGAAGAAAAGGACAAACCAAATTGTACCAATAGAACAGTACCATTACAGTAGAGGAATTAGTTTTCAACCGTATGAATTACTCTGATTTCTTGTAAATTTTATTCTTATCCTTTTAGATTTGATTCCCTCATGTGTATAAATAGGTTGATAAAGGCTTCTTTCATAGCCTTGATTCATCCAGTTTTTTTTTCTTATTTGCTTCTTTTTTTTTTTGGTCCCTTCTTCATTCTCCTGCACCTCTGTTCTTTCTCATTCTCAGATTGTCTTATATCTGTTTGATACTTTGTCACATCCAAATCACCCCTATGTCGATGAAGTCGACCCTCAAAATGCAAAATTGCTACCATTACAATTTTGCTACCATTGTTGCTACTCGAAATGCGACTCACCATTTTGCTTCCCCATTTCAAGATCCCAACAAAACCTTCTTTTTTCCTCCCTCGATAAGCGACATACCATTGAAATCAAACCTCCTCTTGAAGGCACAAATTATACTGACTGGAGCCGTGCTTTCTCCCTCAAGATATTTGGTGAAAAATAAACAAGGTTTTGGATGGTCCCATCCTTGTGCCACGACTTGATGACCCCTCTACATACCTTGGCTTCGATGCAACAACCTCATTCTCACTTAACTCATTAATTTAGTCACTAAGGAAATTGCTTCTTCTATCATTTATATGAATTACGCAATGAAGTTTGGGAGACTCTCAAGACTCGATACTCCCAACCCCGATAGTGTGCGCATCTATCACCTTCAACAAAGTGAGTTACGCCTCTCAGGTTCTTCCTCCATATCGACTCGCACTTCTTTGAACACCATCCGGGAGGAACTCCTGGGAATTATAGGCCATTTCCCATTGCACTTGTGGCGTGCACTGTCAAGTTCTTCAATCCATAAGTGATATTCAAGTTTGGATTACACATTTAAGTTCTTAATGGGACTTAATGATTCATATGACAAAGACTAGGGTCAAATATTACTCATGAATCCCATCCCTTCTTTAGATACTTTGTACGCTATGTTGCTTGAGGAAGAGAGGCAAAGGGAGGCCAAACTTTCATTTATGCCCTCTAGTGAGAGTTCAAACCATTGATGTTGGCTCCTTCAATCCAAAAAGAAGTTCAAACTTGATGTTATATGTCAAAGCATTGTGGCAAACTGGCCATAGTATAGACAAATGTTTTCGAATAATTGGTTTTCCACCAAACTTCAAATTTACAAGAGGCAAAAATGCTAATGGCAAAACCACTGGTTCTTCTCACTCTGCCAACAGTGCACAATCTCATGAAATCCCTACGAACTTCTGCGGGAACACTCATTTGTACTCATTTACCTCGAGCAAGTTCAAAAGCGATGACTATCCTCAACACCGATCCTATGGATATTTCTCACCCTCCCCGCAGTGGAAAACACATCCACCCCAACCATTTCTCCAACATGGCGAGGTAATATTTTTCTATGCACATTTCAACTCCTCATTCCAAATCCAAATCAGTTTGGATTATTGATACCGGAGCTACAGATCATATGATCTGCTATCCATCTCTATTTACTTCATCCCCTCTCACTGTCAATACATCAGTGTGTTTACCAAATGGTACACAAGTAACTGTCACTCACAAAGGCAATGTTCAATTATCAGACAAATTGATTCTTAGAGATGTATTATGTGTACCTCAATTCCATTTTAATCTCTTATCTGTTAACAAATTAACTCAACATTCTTCTTTTATTCTCACTTTCTCAAAGAATTTTTGTTTTATTCAGGATCCTTTTTCAAGGATGATGATTGGTCATGCTAAAGCTGCTCATGGTCTATACATGCTTCAAATCACCAAGAAGGCTTACGGACCAACCCTTTTCCATTCCCTTTGTTTTTTGAGTTCATTCAAAAGCTCAAGAAGCTGCTTTATGGCATCAAAGGCTTGGTCATCCATCTACACAAAGAATGCGGCTCATAGAGAGTTTAGGAACAAAATTCAAAAATCATGTAATAGATGACTGTAGAATTTGCCATATGGCTAAACAAAGAAGGAAATCTTTTCCAATTCAATCACCATTGTCTGATTCACCTTTTTCGATTATACATTGTGATGTTTGGGGACCCTATGCAAAATCATCTATCAAAGGTCATCATTATTTCTTGACTACAAGTAGATGATTATAGTAGGATAACTTGGACCTATCTTATGAAACACAAATTAGAAACTCGGTCAATTTCTGAGAACTTTTTTTCATATGATTTTCACTCAATTCAACATTAAAATCAAGATTATTAGAAGTGATAATGGACTTGAATTTCATATGCCTTAATTTTATAATTCTCAAGGTACTCATCATCAAAAATCATGCCCCTATACACCACAACAAAATGGTGTGGTAGAAAGGAAACATCAATACCTTCTTAATCTTGCTAGAGCATTGTTGTTTCAAGCATCTTTACCTACTTATTTTTGGGGAGATGCCATCTTGTGACCACCTATTTGATAAATAGGACTCCAACACCCCTTTTACACAATAAAACTCCTTTTGAGGTGTTGTTTAAGAAAATTCCCTCATATGATCACTTAAAAATTTTGGTTGTTTTTGCTATGTTTCTAATAACAAACCACGTAAAACTAAATTTGAGCAAGGGCAAGAAATGCATTTTTTTGGGATATCCAAATGGAGTCAAAGGTTACAAAGTTTATGAATTGTACAGCAGAACCATCTTTGTTTCAAGAGATGTTTATTTTGTTGACTCTATTTTTCCTTTTCAATCCACGTCAACTCTTGATGACTTCACTATCCCTCTTCTTCCTTCAATGCCGATTCCATTGACATTCCTTTTTGGATCAAAATTTGTCTTATCCATTTGAAGATATCACTCTTTCGGAAAATGTGCTTCACTCTCCGGTGAAAATATCACTCATCTTTGAGTACAGATCATGTGCCTCTTTCCCCAGATACCACACATGCTGAGCATAGTCATCTTGAGGCTACTAATTCTGGCTCTAGTTCACCTACACCACCTAATTCTATTTCCCCAAGTCCTTCCCGAGCTCGCAAACCTCCTTCTTATCCGCAAGACTATTCGCAACTCAATTGCAGATTCAACCAATCATCCCCTTCAACCGCACTTCACCTATAATAATTTATCACCCTCATATAGGGCTTATTCAGTTTCTTTGACTTCTATTACTGAGCCTACTTCCTATCATGAGGCTATTCAATTTCCTCATTGGCAAAAGGCCATTAATGAAGAACTTCAAGCATTAGCCACTAATGGTACTTGGAGTATAGTTCCATTACTTGCAGGCAAGAAACCAATTGGTTGCAAATATGTTTTCAAGACTAAACTCAAAGTCGATGGCTCAATTGATAAATACAAAGCAAGACTAGTTGCCAAAGGGTACACTCAACAAGAAGGTTTTGATTATCAAGAAACCTTTAGTCTGTTGTAAAAATCACAACCGCCGTCAGAATTTATTTTGCCTTGGCATCCATTCATGTTTGGCATCTTCATCAACTCAGACGGCACAATGCCTTTCTCAATGGTGATCTTAATGAAGATATCTATATGACTCTCCTCCTGGTTTTTCCATTAAGGGAGAGTCTCGGATTTAATTCATTGGTGTGTAAGCTTCATAAATCCCTTTATGGATTAAAACAAGCATCAAGATAATGGAATTCAAAATTTACAAAAACTTTACTTGATGCGGGTTTTAAACAATCAATGTCGATTACTCTCTTTTCACCAAAAATGATCATCTTGGTTTTATTGCACTCATTGTTTATGTTGATGATATTCTAATTGGAAGTAGCAATCTTCAAACTATCAATTCGAGTTAAAGAATTTCTTCATTCTCAATTCAAAGTAAGAGATCCGGGAGAAGTAAAATTCTTTCTAGGTATTGAAATTGCGGATCAAAAGAAGGAATTCATTTGAATCAAAGAAAGCATACTCTAGATATTCTCAATGACACATGAATGATGGGTTGCAAAACTTTTAAAACTTCTATAGAACAAAATCACAAACTGTGTCATTCATCATCTAATCATATCAAATATGTCATTGGTTATAGAAGATTAGTTGGGAAACTAATTTATCTTTCTATCACTAGACCAGATATCACTTATGCAGTGAATATACTGAGTCAATTCATGGATAAACCAGACTCTACTCATTTGGATTACTTTTATAGAATCCTTAGATATTTAAAAGGATCTATTGGTCAAGGATTATTTTATTCATCTCATTCAGAATTAATTATCAAGGGTTATAGTGACTCTGATTGGGCCTCTTGTCCTGAAACAAGAAAATCAACTTCTGGATATTGCATCTTCTTAGGGGATTCTTTAATTAGTTGGAGGACAAAAAAACAAAATACCATTTCAAGATCTTCTGTAGGAAAATTTGAATATAGGGCTCTAGCACAAACATCTTTGTGAAATGATGTGGATTACATATTTGTTCTGATTTTCAAATAAAATTGAAGGAGCCTACTACACTTTATTGTGACAATCGATCGCAATATATCTCACAAGAAATCTAGTATTTCATGAAAGGACAAAACATGTGGAGATAGATTGCCATTTTGTAAGACAAAAGGTACTTGAAGGCAAGATCAACACAAAGACATATGCCATCAAAATATCAACTGTCGACTTGTTTACTAAAGGATTAAGTGCAAACATCTTTTACTTCTTATTGTCCAAGATGGGTAAATTAAACATTTATGCCCATCTTGAGGGCGTTCAAAAGCAAATAATCGAAACTTTCTCGTTATAGAAGAAAAGGACAAACCAAATTGTACCAATAGAAAAGTACCATCACAAGAGAGGAATTAGTTTTCAACCGTATGAATTACTCGATTTCTTGTAAATTTTATTCTTATCCTTTTAGATTTGATTCCCTCATGTGTATAAGGTGATAAAAGGTGATAGTGATTGTACTAATTTTTCATCATTTTCCATTTTATCAAAGTAATGAATGGAGTTGTTCCTTTCTCTGTTTTTGCGTTATGATTTTTTCATGGATGTTTATGATTCTTAATAGGATCAATATATTTCTTAATTGCTCGATCTTTTGGTTGGTATTTAGTCGGGGTTATGTTAAATCTTATTTTAAAGTATTTGGATAAAATAAGATGATAATTTTATGAGATGTTAATAATGTCAATTTTGTAATTATAATGACCAATATTATAGGAAAATATTATAATAAGATCTTATTTTAAACATAATTAGTTGGGGTCTCTTATCCTTTTTAAAAGCAGTTTAAGTTCCTCACGTCATAACTTGGGAGCTTGTCAAATCTTTTCCCCTAAATAACAAATAATTTTAAAGACCTTATAAGTCTTCAAAATAGGGGTGCAAAGGATACGAGCCGAGCTTTAACATGTTTGTCAAATATTCATTTAATTTTAGACGAGCTCGAACTCGAGCCAACTCTCTTGATTTTAAAAACATTATTCGTGTTTATTTGATAGAATTATTTAATGTTTGAATTTGTTCATGAACATATATTTGAGTTCGTGTTCATTGCGTGTTCGTGCATTAAATAATTTTGTTCGCAAAAAACAATAAACAAACAAACAAACAAAATTACCTTTGATGAATTCATATTCATTACATGTTTGAACAAATTCAACTTTAATTCATATGTTAATGATAAATTTCTTTCCCAAAAAAAAGTATAATTTTTCAATATTGTAACTTTAAATGTTTTTCATATTACGTAATTATATATTATATTTTAAAATACTGTTAGAATTACATATGTTTAACTTTTCAATAATTATATTTTACTTATATGTAAAATTTCAATTTTAAAATTAATCTATATGAGCTTATTCATGAACATGCTATAACGAACACTAAACGAGCTTGTTCACGAGCTAATAATGAACGAGTATACAATTGTTTAAATATGTTCATTATATGCTTATTCTAAATAAACGAACGTTATACGAGCTTGTTTACAAGTTGTTTGGCAAACGCTATGTTCATTTACAAGCCTACTTCAAAACATGCTTAGCCAAACACCCTCTAACATAATGCATGTTGTTGGTTGGGATAGAGAAAAATTTGAAGATTGAAGAATTGGAATTATTTTTGCTTACAAATAATTGACAAAGTAACATGTTTTATTGGAAGGAGTATAGGAAAAACGAAAATATGTCTTTCTTGCTACGCAATAATATATCGTTTCTTAAGCAATATAGCTTAGGATTCATTGTGATCTTTGTGATATTTGTTTCCTAATTGCATTAGGTCACTCATGTATATAAATCTAGCCTTGTAACAGTCAATAAACATACAAAAAGGAGAATTCTCTACATGTTTAACATGGTATCACAACCCTTAGGTTGTTAGATTCGAATTTTGGTTCCACTGCCCCATATTTTCTACCTATGCCACTGCAACGCCGGTTGTTCTCCGCAACCCAACCGCTCGTAGTGCCTTCTCACAAGCAGTAACAACGCCACCACCATGGGAGATGACAGTGGAAATGGGGAAAAACCATCACTGCAACTTATACACGATCCATCTTTGGTCTATTTTCGTCACCCTTCCGAGGGACCAGGTATGACCATTACCAAATACATCCTTAATGGGGATAGCTATGATGTTTGGGAAAAATAAGTCATGAATGGCCTTGAAGGGAAAAATAAACACGGTTTTGTTAATGGTGAATTAAACCCTTCTACTGATGAGAAAAGTGCGGAATTTGTGTCCAGGAAAGCAAATAATTGTACTATTTGTTCTTGGATGTTCAATGATATTGATGTTTTTATACAACCTAGTGTAGCCGGACATAAAATTGCTCAAGAGATGTGGCAAGATCAAAAGGAGCGATACTCAACTGTTAATGGACCGCGGATCAATCAATTAAAATCTAATATCATAATCTTAATGTTGTGTCTTAGTACAATATGTTCAAAGTTCTGTGGGATGCATTGTATGGAAATCTGGATGTTACATGTGGTTGCAAGTGTGCTGCGGCCCCGATCGTGAAAATATTTTCATTAAACTGCAAGTGTACAATGTAGCTAGCACATAGCCCGAGCAAGGTCGTATTATTCTCAGGGATTGAATACGAAACACTTAGGTTATAGTAAATATCATATTTCAATTTTATTGAAGTTGTCGTGTTGGGAAATTTATGTAATAGATTTTGATGATACCATGTAAAACATAGATTAGGAAGTTGGCACCTCAATTCTACTGTAAATCAACTTGTAATAGATAGGGTTCTATTAGCTGGTGGAAGAGCTGACCAAGTTGAAGAATACATGAGTCGACTAAAGACCAAGATGAAGAATCAGCTGAGTGGCAGCTAAGTGAAGTGAAGACAAGTCTCAGTCAAGTGACAGAAAAGCCGTCTCGGTCGTGAGATCGACAAATTGAGTCACTTCCAGATAAGTGAAGTTGACTATCTAAAGGGTTAGCAGCATAAAGGATCCAAGAAAGTTGAGAGATCCGTTGTCAAAGCAAAGTCAAATGTTTGCTGAAAGTAGGTATGTGTCGATCGCCATCCTTAAAGTTGTTTCTTTAAAGAGTGCAAAAAGCAAGGAACCAATAGGATGTCCCCGGAAAGCTATGAGAGATTCGGGAAAGGCTACAAAACATTAATTCGAGGTCAATCTACATCAATCTTTGCAAGACAAGACAAGCCAACAACCTCAAAGTGTAGTTTAAAAATACATTTATCTCTTCAATCGATATATTTTTCAAACAAGCCCTATAAAAAGGCTAAGGAATACAAGAGAGAAGACACTTATGCAATTTGAGACACACAAGAGAAATCAAGCAACCGAGGCATAATACTCGAGCATTCAATACTATCCTCAAGCCCAAAACTCGAAGGAAATTGATCCAACACACTCGGTGAAAGAAAGACAACTTCAAAGCTGTTGAAGAGGAAAACTCATTTAAAGACAAGAGGTCTACACATCCGAGGTTGAAGGAAGTGTAGTGCGGTTCGATTCGAACGAGAAGCTTTGGACTTATTGAAGGGTTGTGGGAACAAATCCAAGAGTCGAAGGAGTCAAGTTGCGGAGACGATTGTCTTGTGAAGAAGTTGAGTCCTAGAAGCAAAGCCAATTGTGTGATCAAGGCTATCTTGGGTGACATCATTTTGTAATAAAGTCAATGTTACTTAGTGGATTACCTCCGAGAGGTTGGAGAAGAGTGGATAAGAGGAATTACCCCATCCTCAAACCATTTGTAAAAATTTCTCTGTGTCATTTACATTCAACACTTTATTTCTTGCATATCTTTATTGTTGTTTGTTCTATTTTCTATAACTAAGCCTAAAACAAGTGTTGTAAAACTCATTTTTATCAAAGGGTTATAGTCTTCATTGTAAAACCAAGTCTCATTGAATTTATAAAGAGTTAATCGAAACGGTTGAGTTATCTTATCAACGGCTCGACCAAGTCATTTGAGTGGCTAACTCTCTTGTGAAGGTCAACTAAGTTGTCCACCAAGGACCCAGCTAACGTGCGACTAAACTCTAACTTTAAAATTACTAAAATCGAAAATTTGATAAAGTCTATTCAACTCTCCCTTCTATACTTTACATTATCACCCCTTGGGACCTACAAGTGGTATCAGAGCGGTTGGTTCATTGAGCCTTCCGCACTGGTTACTGAACTAGATCTCATTCTTTTTCAAAGGATACAACACTTGCCGTTTTAAAGTTTTTCTTTCAAAACAAGTTATTATCATGGAAGCAAATCTAACTTTATTTGCAATGTTTACTGTCGAGAAATTTGGTGATTGGAGGATACGCATGCAGGCACATATTTCATCTCTACATGATGAAATTTGGTTCGTTATTGAAGATGAGTTACTGCAAATATTGAAAGTAAACATAGTTTATTACGGCTCCCGCCGCACCTAGAGTGAAGGAGTGGGCCTGCTGCACTCTTGCTACACGTGGCGACGTCTTCCGCACCAAGAGACCATGGTTGAGAAGCCTCGATGCGAGTTGACAAACGAGGACAAAAAAGATAGAACTTGGATAATGTTGCTAAGAACATTTTGTATAAAACCCTCGATAAAACCATGTTCAACAAAGTGAAATCCTGTAGAACGGCTAAAGAAATTTGGGAAAAGTAACTTTAATTTGTGAAGGATCTGATCAAATTAAAGAAAATAAATTGACTGTTGCTGTATAGAAATTTGAGAATTTTAAAATGCTTGCAGGTGATACTTTGTATTAGTTGGATGCCAGATTCACAGAGATTATAAACGAGCTCTCAGCTCTAGGCAAAGAATACACACAAAAAAATGTGTATGAAGATACTGAGGTCATTCTAGATGAGTGGGAAATAAAGGTGATGCCCTTGAGACACTCTATGGACTTAACAAAAACATCCAACCATGAGCTATTCTTAGATTTGAAAGCTTGTGAATTTGAGCTCCGAAGAAAAGAGCAAGAAGATACAGTTGTACCCAAGACAGCTGTACTCATGGCTGGAGAATCTAAAAAAGCTGACTCCAAGGAGACCATTGACCAAGAGGAGATTATCCTGATGGTAAAGAGATTCGACAAGTTCTTCAATAAGAACTATAAAAGGAACAATGGTGAAACCTCCAGAAGACACTCAAGACCTTCCAAAGCAAGTGAAGACAAACCACCCAAGAGTCGACAGAGCTAACTTCAAAAAAGCTGAAAACATGTGCTGGAATTGCAGACAACCAGGACACTTTGTTGTTGACTGCCCCTATCCACCAGTCAACAATTACAAAAATGAGGAGGAAAGAAGAAAGCCATGTTGGCTGCTGAAGCTGACACAGCCAAGTGCAAAGAACCAACTGAGTCAGACAACAGTATGTCTGACTACTCCTCAGACACTGAAGAAGAGGCTTTGATATGTCTTATGGCCAAAGAACAATATGCCAAAGAATAGGAAGAAGAGGTACATTTTAACTCATCTCATTCTAATTCCGATGATAGTGATAGTGACACAAACACTTCATCACCCACAGATCTTTATGATTCATTAGGCAAAAATGATGAAAGATTTTGAGCACATAAAAACCTCTCACACACTTTTGAATGAGAAAAACACCCAGCTCAAAAGCCAAAACTCACAGCTAACGAAGGAGCTAAGTACTCTAAGTGACATAGCTGCTGAGAACACTGAGCTGAAGGCTGAGATTGCTAAGATCAAAGCTGACTTAGCTGAGACAGAAAAAAGAGGGAAAAAGATTTAAAAAATGTGATTGCATCATTTACCAAAGTATCTAAATCATTGGATGAATTGATAGTGATACAAAAGAAAAGTGGAGATAAAATAGGCATAGGATTTAATTCTTTTGTACATGCTTAAACTCCAAGAGTGGTTATGGAAAAAGGATCCTCAAGTAATGGGTGGAGTCCAAAAATCCAAAGCAACATATGTTGCACCTATACCCACTCACAAACATCATCACAATCATGCTGGCCTAGGATATAAAGGCAAGGGCAAAAATCCAGCAGAGTATGCTGAGAGGACAGCTGAAACCAAATGTAAAAGAGTCCATCAGCAGACTTCAAACAGAAAATTTTCTGTGAAATCAAAACAAAACTACCAAAAGCCCCAGTGGTTTTAGAAAAGAAAGCCATATGATGAGAATGGTAGAAATTATCCTAGCCAAGCTGATCGAAATAACCAAATGAGATATTATAGACCTTTCCCTGGGAAAGTACCCATCGAATGTAAATGGGTATACAAGACAAAATATCGTTCGGATGGTACCGAGAGAGATAAAGCCCAACTTGTAGTTCTTGGCAATCATCAACGAGAAGGTGAAGACTTGTTTGACACTTTTGCACTTGTCGCAAAGATAGTTGTGTTAAGTTGGTTTTATATCAATGTATTGAGTGCTCTAGACTAGGATTTTGCGTTGTTCTCGGGTATTTTAGTGTCGTTTGAGTCGAGTTTGTGTCATTTGGTGTTGTTCGAGAATCGGACTGATCTTGATAGCGGAAATTGATTAAAAACGATTAAAAACGTGTTTGGACGGTGAAGATCGCATTTTAGAAAGTGAAAAAATGGAAAAATAAGGGGCAAGACGGCGCCGTTAGCTAAAAACCCCGCTACTGGTCGAAAAAAAAAAGACGTTAGGGGAAGGATGGAAGCTGCAGCCTTCCATATAGCAAAGGCTGCAGCGCCCAAAATGTATAGCAGCGGTAGATTGACGATCGGCGTGTAGGGGAAAGCGGCGTGCAAAGACATCTTGCTTATGGCCTGCAGCCCATGAGATCAACTTTCAAAGAAGACACAAAGCAGCGGATGAGGTTGCGCTGCAGCGCCGGCGAAGCATGCAAAGCAAAGCAAAGCGAGCGGATAGCAAAAAGAAGCAAATAATGATGGGCGCTGCATGCATGCCATTGCTGGGCATGCGCGGTATGCAAAAGCGGCGTGGAATAACGGAATAACGGCGGCCTTATTTCTTGCTTTGTGAGAAGGGTCGCAAAGACGCGCGACGGGCTGAATCTGGGCCTTTTATTCTTTGGGCTTTTTGGACGGATTTTTGAGTGTTTCAAGCCTATAAATAGAAGAAGTGGCGTACAAACAAGGGGCTGGACATTTTGGAGAGCACAAGGGACGATTTTGAGCAAGGAGAAAGAGTTCGGGACGAGATTCGAAGGCATCTATCTTCTGGAAACAGAGAAGATTTCTCCTTTAATCATTCTGAATTATTTTTCTAGCATCTTTGTTGAACCCTATCGATGTATAATTATTTCTTCATGAGTTTTTGTACATCTATTATGAGCTAAACCTATTTTTCTAGGGGATTGATGTAACTTACGTTTGAACCTATGTTTTGATTTCCAGTTTATGAAATTCGCATGTTTATTAATCTATTTGTGCTATTTGATTTGATTGCATCAATTATCTCGATCAATAGTTTAGATTGTTTGACGGTTTGATTTGACACTCGAGAGAGGTAATTGAACGCCTGGCCATAGAATAGCACAACCTAGGGTTTCATAGAATCGAGAGATTTATGAATCTTTTGAAGCCTGTGATAGAATATTCATTGAGCGTATTAGGGTTTAATTTATGATTTTTATAGAGATATTGAAATCAGAATTAGAACCTAGAATCACTTGGCACTCGAGAGAGGAAGTGATAAACGGTAGGAATATTGACTTATAGATTAATAATTTGTGATTAATAAACTGGATTGAAAACATAGGGGATAACTAGGTGGAATCAACCCTCTAGAATTCATATTCTACGTGTTTGATTAATTGTCTGAACCAATTTACCTGTTTATTTTTATTTTTATTTTTAGTTTAGTAAATCTTCATCTCTTTTCGATTTCTAGATAGAATTAAGCTATTTTAATTATAGTACTTAGTATAAAATTTGATAACAATCCCTGTGGAGACGATAACCCTACTTTCAAAACCTATACTAAAACTTGACACCGTACACTTGCGGTAAGATTTTCGCGATCAGTTAGGGTCCGCACTTTCTTAGTTGTGGCAGCTGCTAAAAATTGGGAGGTTCATCAACTTGATATTAATAATGCTTTCTTGCATGGAGAACTTCATGAGGAGGTCTACATGAAGCTTCCACCAAGGTTCTTGTCCTTTTCTCCTACAAAAGTGTGGCGACTCCGGAAATCTTGTATAGGTTGTGCCAATCTCCTCGGAATTGGTTTGCCAAGCTCACTTCTTCACTTGGCAAGTATGGGTTCACTCAGTCTCATGTTGATCACACATTGTTCACATACTGGAAAGGTGATAATTTTCTGTTTGTTTTAGTCTGTGTGGATGATATACTTGTTTCTTGGGAATAATTTAACTGTGTGTTCTTCTTTTAAGAAGTACCTTGATAAGTGCTTTCAGTTAAAGAACTTACAGCCTCTTAATTACTTCTTAGGGATTGAGTGTGCCTGTTTTTCAGATGGGATCTTCCTTTCGCAGGGCAAATATACGTTAGACATACTTCATGAAATGGGTTTGCTTGGTTCGAAACTAGCCGATACTCACTTTGCCACAACATCGTCGATTTGCATCCTCTTCTTCTCCATTATTTCCAGATCCGCCTAGCTATCATCGCATCATTGGACGCCTTATCTATCTCACTTTAACTCGATTGGACATTGCCTATCCAGTTCATATTCTCTCACAATTTATGCAAGAGCCAATCCAAGATTACTATGATGTTGTCATTCGAGTACTTCGATATCTCAAGTCTCATCCCAGGAAAGATTTGTTTCTCCGAGCCGATAGCAATCTACAATTATATTCTTTATGTGACTCCGACTGGGCGAGCCTGTTAAGCAGACACTCTGTCTCTGGTTATTTTATTATGCTCACTCGTCCCCATTTCTCGGAAAACTAAGAAAACGAACCACCGTCTCTCGTTCTTCGCCTGAAGCTGAGTATCGTTCTATGGCATATACTTGTGCGGAGATCAAGTGGCTACATAGTTTCTTAGCTTCACTTGGCGTGTTTCATCACTCTCCAGTTTGGTTGTATTGTGACAATCAGGAAGCCTTGCACATTGCAACAAATCCAGTGTTTCACTAACGCACCAAACACATTGAAATTGATTGTCATTTTTCCAGGGAGCTCTTAGTCGTTAGCGTCAAAACTACACAGCTTGACGACATCTTCACCAAGGCACTTTGGCATCACAATTCTCACTTCTTTTGTCCAAGTTGGGCGTTCATGATCTTCACGCTCCCACTTGGGGAGTATTGGAAGGAGTATAGGAAAAAGGAAACTTTGTGTTTCTTGTTATGCAAGAATATATCATCCTAAGCAATATAGTTTAAGGATTCTTTGTGATATTTGTTTCCTAATTACATTAGGTCTCTCATGTATATAAATATAGCCTTGTAATAGTCAATAAACATATAAAAAGGAGAATTCTCTATACGTTTAACATATTTTAATTATTTTTTAAATTTTATATATGAATTAATTGTCAAGAGGGCGAGCCTTGGAGCAATGTTGATGCCATGTGATCTGGAGGTAGGTGCGCTCCTAAAGTAAGGCGAAGGAGTCGGTCGACTTGGGCCCGAAAAAATTATAAACTTTAGGAGCCTAAATTTTTCGTATACCTTTTATATGTAATTATATACAAAATAAATAAGGTCGAATTCAAATAACAAGTCTAGCACAATGGCTATGACTAACACCTTAAAATCTTGGAAGTTTGGTCATCCAGGTTCAAACCCCATTGGCTGCAATGTATTTTATATATTTTTTGATTTAATTAAAAAATTAAAATCTCCATATTTTGTGAATTAGATTAAAATAAAAGCTCTCCTCAATCCCCACAAAGAATGAAGGGCCTATATTTTTTTGGGCTTTTGTTGCCTTGCTAGTTACTAAAAAAAACTATCAATTTTTTTAAGACCTTAAATTAAATTTTCTCAATTAATATACTAACTAAATTAATAATATTTATTTTTGAACATGGATGACATGTTATTTTAATTAAGTGTAGAATTATTTTATATATTAGACACTATTTTTTATTTTGTTGTTTTATGTTGTTTTATGTTGTTTTTTAAGTTTGTATTAAAAAAAAGACCCAAATTTAAAGTTCAATTCAGGCCAAAAAACTGATAGGATTGGCCCTGGCTGGAGGTCACGGTACGAATCGTGAAAGTAGTCTCTTACAGAAATGCTACAATAGACTCAATAGTGTTCGACCCTTCCCTGTACCTCTGCGCATAACATGAGCTTTGTGCGGTGGATTGCCCTTAAACTATATATCAACTTTTATAAATTTCGTAGAATTGGGGGAATGGCGTCGCTCTTCATACCCGTGTACTAAAACACATAAGAGCATTTCCAAGACGCTCTCTAATTCGAAAATACTCTTTATTTTAAAGAGTCATACCAAAAATCATCTCCAACAAATTCTTTATTTTAACTTTTAAATTTAAAGAATGAGTTTTCACTCTCTAATTTGGAGAGCCAAAACAACTCTCTATAGTTAAGTGCATTAAATGATCAATTACTTTCAATATCCAATTTTTGTTTTCTTGCACTTTTAATTAGAGCTGTCAATTTTCAGCCCGGTGGGCCAGCTCGGTAAAAGCACCGGGCTGGGCTCTAATTTTAGAGGCCCAAAATAAGCCGAGCTTTTTTGGCCGGCCCGATTGACCCGGTTTTTTCAGTGTGTTTTTTTGGGCTGGACTGGAGAAATAACGGATTGAACACTGTTTGACTCGACCCGGTTTTTTCCTTTGGCCCGCCAGGCCCGACCTAGGCTGTTTGACACCTCTACTTTTAATAACCATTTTGAAAGGGAATATCCAAAAACCATAGAAGTTTTGAAATAAAAAGCCAAATACAAAGAGTATGTTGGAAAATGTAATAAACATACTCTTTAAATTTCAAGATGCTCTTTATTTTTCAAAGGATGCTCGTTAAATTTGAAAAGTCTTTTAGGGATGCTCTAATAACATATATCTCCAAAATTATGCTTTCCCGTTTCAGAAAATATATATTTGTTTCAATCGGTACCCCCTAGCTTCGTCACTGCTATTGAAATAAATGAACAAAAACATATATCTCCAAAATTATATTTTCTAACTTCATATTAAACCTCCAATTTTTTTAAAAATTTGTTTTAATACAAGAAAGATGTGTAACATCTAATGTCCCTTACTTTTTCTATTAAAAAAAAAAAAATGGGTGGCGATATGACCCGACTCCGAGATATTCCATTAGGTTGACTTTGATACTGTAGGATCAAATCTTGTAAGATTATATAATTTATGAAATATGATGATTTTTAATATATAAATTATATAATAATCCATGAATATCAGAATAGCTTTTCTATTTATAGGTGCCATTGTATGTCAAAGATCATATATTCAAATACTCAACTCTTTGTCTTACATTTAAAATTAAGTGTTCTCCAATTTTCAAACTAGAGTGCAAAGTTGACATGTTTCTTCTTAAAAAAACCTACTTATATTAATTTCTTGGAATCATAACTAATATTGACCAACATATATATAAAAGCATCAATAGGTCACCGCTATAATATAATTAAGATCATTATTAAACGCTTAACACCTGAAATAATAACGAACGGTCTTAAAGAAACTTTATCCAAATTAAAATGCATATATTACATCAACATCGCATACATTAATTTGTTTGTGGAGAATATAGTTTGGTTTACAGGTTATTTGTAGCAATTCAATGTACATTGCATTAAGATGCGTACTCAAAAAATATAAAAATAAAACTTTTAATAACATTCTTAGATTCTTCAAATCCACGTTTGGTAGAAATAGATATGGTAGTTACAAATAGCCATTATTTTTAATTTTCCGAATTTCTTGGTAAATTTCTTAGGAAGAATATATAACAGTTTAAAGGTTGGGTGGGCTGTCAAGTTTAGTTATATGTTTAATATTTCAAACTAATCGAACTTAATATGCTTGAAAATAATATTTGTTATATGCTAACAAATATTTTGATTCTTGTTTCAACTTTCATGAGCTTCAATCAAGGAATTCAAATTTTGAAAATATATTCTTGCAGAAATAATTATATTTCCGCTGCACCCAGTTTATTCTAAAACGTTTGAGTTTGACTAATTATTTCGTGACTATTATTTTTCAACTAATTTATAGTATAAATTAAATTCTCAACGCTAATGAAGTCTCGATTTCCTCGGTCGACATCGTTTTGTTAATGCAAACTCAAACATTTGAAAATGTTTGTTTTTTCTAATAAGTTGGGAGTAGTAGTTAGAGGGGATGAGATAAATTTCAAAGAAATTAAAAGATACATGATTCAAACACTGGTCAACACTCTTACAAAGGGTGAGTAATACCACATTACCACTTGAGCTACAAGCTGATGGCCTTTAAAAATGTTTGTTGATTATCTTCTTCTTCTTGACTTGATTGCTTTTAATTTTTAGCCAAAATGTTGCTGACAATCCATGTAAGTTACCTAATAAATTTTTAATAAGAAATCAAAGGGCATAATGATAAGAAATTATAAATAGAGTATATATTAGGTTTGATGCTTAGTAAAAATAATGTTGTATCTAAGATTCAGAATATATTTTTGTTTTTGTTTAGGAAATTTTTGTTACTGTAAGACCATCTCCAACCCAACTTTAAATCGCACACTATTACACCAAATTCGCAAAAAATCCTCTTTACACCAAATTTGGTGTAATGCAATATCACATATTTGCTCTCCAATTCTCTTATACTTCAAATTGAAATTCCAATTGTATCCTCATTTTATATATAATTAACTTATATAAAATTGTTTGAAATTAATTAATATTTTCTATAAATAATAAAAAATAAACAAATAATTATAAATTAAACTAAAAGAGAACTAATATTAATTTTAATATTAATTTTTAATATAATTAATTAATATAATATTAATAAAATGTAAGTTTATAGTTAATTGCATTAACAATAATAAAATATAAGTAAATGAAATAATTGTATAAATAAATAAATAAATTTGGTTACAATAAAATGAAGAAGAAAAATAAAATAGTCATTTGGTATAAGATTTGGTGTAATGGGTTGGAGATGGTTTTGACAAAATTACACCAAAATACCAAATTTGGTTTAGTTTTTACACCAAATTTAATGCAATGGGTTGGAGATGGTCTTATAACAGGTGTTCTAAAATGCGCTAGGCGCTAGACAAGCGACAAGTTGGAACCTAGTGCCCAGGCGGAGGCGGGTGGAGTTAGACGCGCGCCTAATCAAAAAAAAAAAAAAAATGTAGGCAGACAAGGAAAACCAGGTATCTAAATGGGAACTAACGAGAAATAGGTGGGGTTTTAGAACAGTGGTTATAACGAAAGCACGAGAACTTGTTATTGTTACTACAAATGATGTCAGACAAGATAAGAAATATAATGGTTGCAAGTGACAACAACATAAAACGTAATGTACACATAATTATTTAACAAATCAAAATATAATATTTGTGGAGCAAATGTTACTAGTTCGATCACAATTTTCGTAGTTTTTTTTTTTTGAGAGACAATTTTCGTAGTTGCTTAGACTATTTGCGGCCAAAGTAAATCGTTTGCTTGGTCTTTGAGCAAGAAAGAGAGGAGAAATGCAAACGATTGGTTAAATAAAAAAGTATCTACGTGAGAAACTAATAATTCTTCCGTGCCGTCTCTTTTCTTCTCTCAAACTCGATTGTTATTGTTCCTCCATCTTTTCTTTTTTCTTCCATCATCCTCATATGGACGGTGAAAAGAGTAGTTTTCAATGATTTTAATCTTAATAAATGGGTGAATTTTATAATAGGGTCCAAATTTCAGAAAATCTATCATTTTAAACCCAAAATTTCAACCTTCTCAAATCAAGATCCAATTTTTATTTTTTTTCTCAAATTGAGCTCTCCCTCAAATTTTGAGTTCTCACTTCAAGACCCAAAATTTCAACTTTCTCAAATCAAGACCCAATTTTTTTTTCTCAAACATGGCCCTCACCCCAAATTTTGGGTTCTCCTTCAAGTTTTAGAATTAACAAAAAAAAAATATATATTAGTGTAATATATCACGTCAATCACAAAAATAATTTTTCTTCATCTATTCATTTTTTCGCTCATTCTTTTTTACCTGATCCATACTTATTATTAATTTTGCTTAACGTGTAGAAACCAAGATCTATAAATATAAATGTATGTAGCTAAAAAGATGAAAAAAGCCGTAAAATATTTATCGGTTACTAAAAAAATAAGATATACCAAATTAGGAATGAAAAATAGTAAAATATTTTTTAGTTACTAAAAAAATAAGATATCCAAATTATGATTGAATTTTACAGTTTAAAACAAGTATCGATTAGGAAAAAGGAATAAGCAAAAAATAAAAAGAGAAAGAAAATTACTTTTTGGGTGTGTGACAGATTACGTTAATATTTCTCTTTTTGTTAAATTTTAAAACCTGAATTGCGAGCCCAAAATTTGGGGGAGGGCCTGATTTGAGGAAAAAAAATAAAAATTGGGTTTTGATTTGAGAAGGTTGAAATTTTGGGTCTTGATGAGAACCCAAAATTTGAGGGAGAGCCCAATTTGAGAAAAAAAATAAAAATTGGGTCTTGATTTGAGAAGGTTAAAATTGTGGGTCTTTTTTTTTCCCAACGGTAGATATATTATAAACTCAATAAACGATTACAATCCTGACACCAACTGGCGACATCAAACTTGGATCCACAACTTAGATCCAAGTAGGAAACGGTGAGAGCCATTCTAAAGAATTCTCTCCCTCAATAGCAAATGACGCTAATCTACCACAAGTAGAATTACAATTTTTATCAATCCAACAAAACAGACAAACATCAAAGAGATTAAAAAGTAAATAGATGTCTTCACAATCTCATCAAATCAACCCGGAAGGCTGCCCGTGACCGGAGTTTCTGAACAATCTCCTTTACATCTATTCGAATTTCAATCTTCTTTCAATCTAACTGGTAGGCCTTCAACATGGCATGTCGAACAGCAAGCAGATAACCTTCAACTGGACTCGCAACAAATTCCCTAAAAGAGCACCATGCCAACACTTTGTTATTACCATCATCAACCAACAGCCCCTCCAGCCCACACAAACCATCGCCCATCACCACAACACTGACTTCTAAGTAAGCAAGCCCTACTGTACAAAGGTTGGCAGCAACACATTCCTTCTCCACACCATCCAGCATATTTGGAGTCTTTAAAGCAGGTTGAATGATTCTTGCCTCCTTAAACTCCATCCACTCTTCCCACGCCCCTCTCACGGTTTCTCTTGCACTTTTTTTAATTTTTTGGAAGACCCAAAGGTTTCGGATTTTCCAAATCGACCACAATAAATATGTCGACAATTGAATTCGATCTTTCACATAAGCCGTATTTCTCATATTACACAATGCAAACCACCAATTCGCAAAATTCTTAACCTGGAACATAGTGCCATCCCAGCAAATGGGAACTAATTTCCACACCAATTTAGCTCTTTCGCAGTTAAACAGGAGATGGGCCAAATCCTCCTCAGTTTCACCACACCAGCTGCAAATACGATCCAGCTTGACTCCTTTTTTGCTCAGCTGATCCCCCGTAGGTAAGCATTGGTGCCAGCATCTCCACACAAAGTGTTTAACTTTGTCTTTGATATTCAGTTTCCAGGTTAGTTTCCACATGGCTGCATATTGCTTCTTGGCTGCGCTACATTCAGGCTTTGCCACTTCCTCCTGCTGGTTCATAAGGGTTGCTGCATACACAGAGTTAACAGAGAAAACACCCTTATCATCAAAATGCCAAATAAGCCTATCTTTAAAGCCATTTTGGCTAATGGGTATGCTCAGAATTAATTGGGCTTCTTCCCTACAGAACAACTTCAAAACTAGGTCCTTATTCCACCTTTTCCCATCCATGATCATGAGCTCTCTAACCCAAGTAACATCCTCCACACCCCTGAAATTCTCACTAGGTTTGAAAAGAGGCGTTTTTGGAATCCAAGGGGAATTCCAAATTTGAATTAACTTGCCATCACCCACTTGATACCTAACGCCCAATTTTAAAGTGTCCCTAGCCGACATCCAACATTTTCAAAGCCAAGAGTCAGAATTTTAACAACTTATATCAAAGAGTTTTTTATTCCAAAAATATTTTCCTTTCAAAACCTTGCTCATAAGGAGATTAGGTTGTGATATAATCCTCCAAAGTTGTTTGGCAAGCAAGGCCTCATTGAATAATTGAATATCCTTAAACCCAAGCCCCCCATCCTCTTTTTTCCTAGCTAATTTATTCCAATTAGCCCAATGAATTTTATTCTTACCCTCACACACCCTTCCCCATCAAAATTTAGCCAAGCTTAAAAATATTCGGCAAATCCCCAGGAACTTTAAAGCAAGACATCACATATGTAGGAAGCGCACTAATAACAGATTTTAATAGAATTTCCTTCCTTGCGGTACTCAAGAAAATGTTTTTCCAATTCAAAATTCTCCTATGAACAGTATCAGTAATATAATTGAATGTATCCCTCTTAGACCTCCCAATCCCCAACGACATTCCCAAATATTTTGAATAGGTGTGTTCAGTAACCCCCTGTAGTGTTTGACAAATAATTTTTCTAGAATGAACAGAAGCATTTTTGCTAAACAAAATAGAAGATTTATCCAAGTTTACCAATTGCCCAGAAACTTTACAATACTTTTTTAAAATTTCATTAACCATTAAAGCATGATTAATGTCCGCTTTACAAAAGATAATAGAGTCATCGGCAAAAAATAAATGGGAAATCATAGGAGATTTGGGACTGATTTTAATGCCCTGGAAAGAATTCACCTACAAGCTTCATTAATGAGGTGAGAAAAAGCTTCAGACATCAAATTGAAAAGATACGGGGATAGAGGATCCCCTTGTCTAATACCACGAGAAGGAACAACATACCCAATAGGAGACCCATTCACATTAAAAGAGAAAACAGCCGAGCCAACACAAGCTTTGATCCAAGACACAAAAACATTAGAAAAACCCATTTTTGTCAAAATGACTGAGAGAAATGACCATTCAACTCTATCGTAAGCTTTAGCCATATCAAGTTTAAGGGCCATGAATGCGTTTTTACCTTTACGATGAGAATTAAGAAAATGGACACACTCATTCGCAATGACAACGTTATCAATAATTTGTCTCCCAAGAATAAAAGCCGATTGATTCTTACTAATGCAACAATTAAGGACAGGTTTCAATCGATTAGCTATGATTTTGGAGATAACTTTGTAAGTGATTGAACAAAGGCTAATAGGTCTATAGTGCCCAATAGAGGTCGGATTCTTGATTTTGGGGATTAAGGTAATCAAGGTATGGCTAGTGGCTTTTGGGATTTTTCCATTAACAAAAAAAATCCTGGACAACAGAGATAAAGTCCAGACGAATTGTATCCCAGCAAGATTGAAAAAAGATTGGGGACATACCATCTAATCCCGGCGCTTTCAACGGATGTTGGTCATAGAGTGCTTTTTTAATTTCCATTTCTTCCACGGGCCTGGTGAGAATTTGATTTGTGGGAGTTGAAATAGCAGTGGGGATACCATCAAGAATGTAGCCCGGCGAATCAGGATTCTCTGATGCAAACAGCTTGGTGTAAAATCCCGAGATTTCCCCCTCAATTTCCTTTTTCCCAACACAAACTGTACCAGTGTTTTTCACAAGCCTCTCAATCGCATTCCTTTTTCTTCTTTGCATTGTACATGCATGGAAATATTTAGAATTTTTATCCCCTTCCTTAAGCCAACAAATTCTAGCTTTTTGTTTCCAAAAAACTTCTTCTTCCTCATAAGCTTTCTTGAGATTTTCCTTGGTGTTATTCCACTCCCCCCAGTTCCTATCACCTTCTTCATCACCCATCTCCTCCATCTTTTTTTTACAATGATCAATCTTTTTAAGAGCATTGCTAGAACTATCCACCTTCCATCAAGTAAAGCCATCCTCATAGTTTTTATTTTCCTTTGGATTTGAATGAGAGGTGTGCCTGCATGTGTTCTTTCCACGCACTCTTGATTGTTTCAATGGCTCCTCGTTCTTAGCCCATCTAGAGTCGAAGTAAAATCGCTTTTTCTCAGTAGGAAATCCCCTTCATCTTTAACCACCAAAGCATGTAATGATGAGACGAGCGACATTTGAACATGTAACACTTCAAAGCACTAGGAAATTTAGCCATCCAATCAGGGGCCGCGAACACTCGATCCAATCTTTCCTCCACGAAATCCCCCCCTCACGGTTATTCGCCCAAGTAAATGGATGCCCTTTAAATTGTAACTCAGCCATCACCATAGACTCAATGAATCTCTTAAACTGTCTAAAGCTGGCATCAGGTCTACTTCTCCCCCCACTTTTTTCCCTATTTGAGACAATATCATTAAAATCTCCCCCAATCATCCACAACTTCCCCCATTTCTCCTTTTCCTTAACAAGAAAATCCCACATGATACTTCTCTCCCTTTCCTCCGTGCTAGCGTACACAAACACAATCCAGCACTTTTCAGTTCCACCTTTACACTCAAAACAGATTTCAACACAAATGTTGTAGCAAATAATTTCACAGATCACAATATTCTGGGACCAAAATACCAATAATCCTCCACTCTTACCAGTGGGATCCACCACTTTCCATCTATCCTCTAATTTAATTTTTCTGCACACCGTAGCCACAAACGAACTTTTTTTCTTTGTTTCCGATAAACACACAATATCCGGGAGGTGGAGCTTCATAGCTTCCTTTAACTGGGATATTGTAAAGAGCCCTCCGAGACCTCTACAATTCCACATACAAACTCTCATTGGTCACCGAGGGGCCATTTCTGGTTGGCACCCGCTACCTTACTAAAAGTTGCACTTATGCAATTTGTTTCCTCCTCAGTTCTACTTTTCTTTGAAGGATTGCCTTCTTCATCAGTTGCTTCATCTAGGAGGCATAACATTCTTTTATTATTGCTATTCAAAACACTTCCCCCCTGGGTAATCCTCACCTCTTTTCCTTTATTACTTGGTCCCTTATTTATTTTTTTTCCCTTTTCCATTTTTTCCTATTTCCACTTTGTTGCCCAACAGAATTTGACTCGACTGGGAAATGTCTTTGAGAGGCACATTGATAGGAACATTAACCATCTCACTATTCTCCATCAGATTCACATTTTCTTTTCCCCCTCCCGTGAACTCAAAGCACATTGGTTGTGGATTATCCTGTTTTAAGAATTCAATAGTCAGTGGCATGCTCACTTGATCCAGCTTACAATCTCTATCTTTTGTCTCACCAGCTTTCATCTTCTCCGTTTGCACTGATTCTTTTTTCTTAGAAGATTCAGCTTCATCTCTCACCCCTTGGTTATGCTCAGGGTAGGCAAGAGGTTCCACACGGCCCTCTTTCACCTGCTCCCACTCATCCTCTCTGCATTTCAAAATATCATTGTTCTTTGCAATATCGCCATTATTTTTCCCAGTATTAATGGGTGTCCTATCATTCTTATTACCATTCCACCATTCAGGAGCCCTCATCCACTCTCCAAATTGACCGGCCCTAACCTCTTCCCTCAAGAAATCTTTTTTTCTGTTATCACACATTTTCTCACTATGACCAACTATCCCACAATAAAAACAAAATCCCAGTAATTTTTCATATTTAAAGTCCACCCACACTTTCGTCTCACCAAGGTTAATGAAAGTGCCTCGAATCAAAGGTTTATCAAAGTTAATCTCCACAAGAACTTTAACAAATCTCCCATTAATACTCCCAATATCCGGAATATGAACATCTAACACTTTTTCGAATATTTTTCCAATTTTGAATCCTGCTTCACAAGATATCCAATGTAGAGGAAGGTTCCAAATTTGAATCCACACTTCCACTCTATTGAACGCTTCCACTTGAGACTGTTCTTTCTCATCCCAAACTTTTAGTATCAAGTACTGGTTGTCAAACGACCAGGGTTTCCCACGCACCACTTTATCCCTATCCTCTTTATTCTTGAAGACGAATTGGAATGCATTCCTTCCAATCTCCCGAATTCTGAACGCATCTCTCGTCTTGCTATATCGATGCCATCGTGTTTTTTAGACCCATAAAGCTCACTTGTTTCTCTCCAAACACCCTTCCAAGAAGGCTATTTTTACATTCTTCCACACTGTTAACAATGTCACCATCCTCCAACACTATTCCAGTACACTCTTTGGAAGAAAGCATGAACTTTTCCAGCTTTTCTGACAGTCCTGAGTCCATCGCACAAAGGTTTCCCCAACTCACCCACAAATCTCTTTACACCAGGTCTGTGAAGAACATGACAAAAAGGCAAATAGACCAAGCAGGGGAAAGAAAAAGTTAGACAACAAAAACAAAAAACAAGAAGAACAAGGTCAACAATAAATGTAAAAAGACAAAGCCACAATCAATGCCCTTAAATTAATTACCCAAAGCAAACGATAGTTTAATGGACATTAATGAAGACAAACAGCACATAGATGAGGATTACAGAGACACAAGGACAAGAAGAATCAAAGCTCAAGAAAATTTTGAAAGTTTTTTTGAAATTTTGAATTTTGAAATTTTGAATTTGCTCCACTACAGGTGGAACCGAGCACCTCCCTTTAAGAGAGAAAACATTCACACCCCGTGAAACTATATATGATATAAAATTGTGGGTCTTGAAATGATAAATTTTCTTAAATTTGGATCCTATTATGAAATTCTCCCCTTAATAAATCTGTCCATATTAAGTGGCTTTTGTCCCCAATAGGTGACTTTTTTTCAGTGATAAGTTTGTCTCACATATGGTATTTTGTTCATATGATTTAGATGGGTCATTGGTTGACGAATCGTGATAGAAGCGAGATCAATTTTTTTGTTGCGTGTTTTGTTCAGCGTCTTCGTTGCGATGTTCTAATTATACGGATCACTTAAATCTATTTAAGTTTAAAAAATTGTTTAGTATGTATAAATTTATGATCATGTAGGACTTGCAATTGTTTTTCACTCAATGTTGTAATTAATTGTAAGTTTCTTCTGATATATGAATGAACTCCATTTTGATTCTAAAAAAGGTATCTAGGTGAAGTGATATATTAAATATAAATTAAGGAAATAAAATACTTTGCAATTATTTAACTAGTAAAATACTTCTTTGAAATTCATTCGTTCATCTCCAACCACTACTCTCAACTTAATAAAAAAAAATAGTAAAATACTAAAATGACAAAATTTGAGAGAATGAACTGATGATTAAAGTTGTCAAATGAGTCAAGTTGGAAGGACCGGTGGGCCAAAGAGAAAAATTAGGTCAGGCCGGGTTGGTCCAATATTCCATCGGGCCGCTATTTTTATAGGGGTAAGTTCAAGAATGGCCCTTTTCCAAGTTTCAGTTACAAGTTTGGCCTTCCTCATTAAAAGAGTTCAAATATACACTGAAGTTCCCACTATACCCTTTATAACAAATAAGGAAACATGATTAAACTCTTTCCAGATATCACAGAATATGAACACTTTCAGTTTCTGTCACCTGTTTCATTCGTGGCATTGTTACACTTACTTAGATCCAGTCTCCATTCGGAGGTTTTAAATAGATCATGTCAGGTTTCCAGCCGATAATCTTAACAGGTCATAAAATTAAAAGATGTTCGATTCTATGTTATCGGTTCCAAACTAAGGTTTACGGTGAAAATGAAAATAGTCCATTACGAACATATCAGCCCAATATGCTTCCATAAAATTAATAAATCCCTTAAAATTCATATCTCCTTCGACCAAAAAAGACTCAGGTTGAGATGGCTCGCAACACCACCATCAAAAAATTATCGCCCCCAAATCGTTTGACAAACAACTTCTCACTGTTCAACCTCACCTCGGGAAGATGACGCAAGTTATCCGACTCTTTTTCAAAGAATCGTCAAAGACAACCTTGGTTCGTTTCCTACCCGGCGTATAAGTAATTCTTCAAAGGGATAGATCAATAGTACTTTATGAACACATGTTGAACAAAAGCCTTTATTTTATTAAGAACTTAAAGAAAAATTTATTACATCTTAATCTCCTTTTGGAAGAAGAAAACATGTTTAGCCTCTCGTAAAGGCTATCACACTCTTGTACATAAAACCAAAAATTTAAAAGTCAAAACACTTTGGAAATTCTAAACACTCCACTAATATTACAAAAGAAATTTATTGTAGAAGACTAAGGGAGATGTTCGATGCCTTTAGCCTTCGAAACTCTTGTTTATATAGAGGTAAGTGGTGCCTCTATTTTTGAATTATATCCTCCACTTTGAAAGTAGTGGATACTTTATTATCTTCACATGGCTTGGGACCCGTGTTTGCGGTATCCAATGTATTTTGATAAGGCTCCAAAGCCTCGCGACTTCTTCTTTTCCGTCTTTTAGTTAAAGGGAATCTTTATGACGTCATTGCTTACGTTATGCCTGAATTATTAGCATCTTAATTAATTGGATGCCAATTACTAGATCTGACCCACTTTTTGTCTCTTTGCTGAGTGGTTATCCTTGAGTCACATGCCTTCACTAACTTTGTCGGGGAATCTACTTTTTTGGTGGTCCCCGAAACTTTGGATACTTCTGTGACTTGTCTTCTCCGTCGTCGGGTCTTCTCCGATCGACTTTTGGTCGGAATCCTTTGCCAAATTCCGGTTCCTTCTGGTTTTGACATTCGAGACAGACCCAAAGTTTCCAATGGCCAATGTGAGCCATATTACAATATTTCCGGCGAGTTTCTTTACTCCCCAGTAGCTTGTTTCCCAACAGAAGATTTATTTTCTTTTCGAATAGATCTTCTGCAAATCTTGTAGTTTTTCCTGTCATAGTATTCAACATGGATGATCTGTTCACTGAATTTTGATAAAACTTGAACGGAAACTTGACTTTGTCCATCTCAGTGAGACAGACCCACAATCCCCATGCCCTTCTTGTCGTAATCTGATCTTCGGTGAAGGTCATGGCCAATTGTACTTCCTCTGAATTTGCCTCATTGATATTTTTAAAGGCTCTTTCTTCTGGTCGGCGAAGCCTGATGTAATGAAAGGCTTCATGACCGCCTTTTCCGACGGGCTCTGGAGCTGCACTTATGAAATACAGTTCCAAAGTATCCCCTCTTTTCAAGCTGTCATTGTTTGACCAGCACTCGTAAACTGCTTCCTGGATCCATTTTGACAATTGCTTGATCTCCGGGAAGGCAGGTTAAGTAGTATAAACCGAGGCCATAGCCCCAAACTCATACCATCTTTTCACTTCTTACGGGCTAGAATTTGTAAGCATCCATACCCTTGGATATTTTCCAGAGATATCTATCTTCGTTTTTTCTGGAGATATCCCTTGCCTTGTAATGAGTTTCTTCCAATTTGCCTGGTATTCCTGCCAAGAAGGAGACACTTTAATCTCGTTAGTATCAACCTTAAAATTGCCCATCATAGGCCTAAGATTGATCTCTTCGTCCTTTACCCCGAACGTGTTGGGTTGATGTGATAACTCGTGGTTTGACTCCGGAGTATCAGTTTTTCCTTGGGCCAACATTTCTGCCAGCTTAGGACTTGTGCTAGAGGTACTGGAATCCTCTGCTCCAGGTTGGGGAGCCCTCCGCTCTAAACACTCCGTTTGCTTATTAGCGGCCCGGAGGAGTGGCCCTTGAAATGCCGTTCTCAACTGAGAGTGAGACCGGACACATGCTCATATACGATCGGTTACTTTGTCCGATCATTCTTTTGTAATTTCTACCAACTCAAAGATTGATGACCAGGGTATCAAATTTTCAGAGTAGCATTTCAAGCTGGTCTCCAAGATGTCTTAAGGCTGTGAGGATAGAATCAGCTTCAATTCCCTCCATCTCTTGTTAGAAAATCTGCAAGAACATTTTTATGAGATTTTATAATGACAATATCATAATCATAATATTGACATTCAGCTTGCCATCTAAGTATTCTAGCTTTTTTCTGGTTTTGATTCAATTTTGTTTTCCAGAAAAGTTTTAACACTTGAATTATCAATTTTTAAGATAAACGTTTTAGCTAGTAAAAATAAAGGCCATCTTTTGAAAGCCTTTCTGACTGCAAATAATTCTTTCTCGTTGATATGCCACCGAGTTGCTTCATTGTCTGTAAATAGACCGCTGCAATATCTACATGGCACTTCTCTGTTTGGTGTGGCTTTTGTAAGAACAGCTGCCCACCAATGATCACTGGCATCTCTGTAGAGAACCAGTTCATCTTCATCTTGTGGAATTGCAAGTTTTGGAAGCTTTTTGCAAACTTCTTTAAGCTGCTTAATTCCTTCTTGATGTCCATCTTCCCATTTGAATACTGCATCCTTTTTAAGTAATGGGCTAAACACCTTCCTGTAATGTGCTAGATTGTTTATGAACATCCCAGCAACATTAACAACTCCAAGGAAACTTTGAAGCTGCTTGTTGTCTTTCAACGTATCTGGAAATCCCTGTATCTTTTCTACAATATGACTTTGTAGGATGATCCCAGATCCATCGATTTCAATTCCGAGGAATTCAATCTGTCTTGTTGCAATCATTGCCTTCTTCTCCGAAAGCACTAATCCTTCTTGTGACAAACATCTGAAAATATTTCCAAATGTTTGAGATGCTCCTTCATGTTCTTTGATGCGATCAGAATGTCATCAATATATACGAACATGAAACTGAAATAATCTTTGAAGAGATTATCCATCTTCCTTTGATATATATCGGGGTGCGTTAGCCAATCCCATAGGCATCACGTTCCAAATATAATGTCCTTGTGGTGTGGAGAAAGTTGTGAGCTTCTTGCTTTCTTCATCCATCTTAATCTGGTAAAATCCAGATTTGCAATCGAACTTTGAGAATATCTTGGCCCTTTTGATGCAGTTAACCAGATGTTCTCTACTTGGGATATAGTATCCATCAAACTCCAAAATGTTATTAATCCCCTTGTAATTAATAACAAGTCTTGGCTTTTCTCTTTTGATTTCTCCATGGTTTCTGACTAAGAATCCTGGGATGGTTGTATGGAGAAATTCTGGTGAAATCAACTTAAGGTCAAGATGTTCCTTAAGTATCTTCTGCATATCCTTACGATCCTCCTGATTTATAAGGATTGGTTTGAATCTCACGAACTCGTACTCCTTTCCTGGTTTAACCTTTAAGGAAGCTTTGAGCTTGTTCTTATCCCACCATGCCAAAGGATCTTCATTATAATTCCTTTGGATCTTCTTCTTGATATCCTCAAGTGATATTTGTTCTTCTATTGTAACATCACTTTGTGGATTCTCCAATAGGCTCATCATCAATTTCGCAATAGCCTCTGTAGGTACTCGTTCTTCTCCTTGTATTCTGAATGAATACAAGTTATTATCCCATATTTTTTTATCCTTTTGGTTCGAACCAAATTGTCTATAGGATAATAATGCTTCACCAAATTTTCATCGATCCGCCATCTTTGGATTCCAAAGTTTGGCTTCATCACCACGCTTACTGCGAAACTTAATAGGCATTTTTCTGTAAAATGCTTCCCGCAGTCTCTGGACAATGATCTTATGATCACATAATGTTGTGAAAATAAGTCTTCTTGTCTCATTTTCCTGTGTAAATCGCTTGAATGTTTGTAGGAAATTGTTTCCTAACAACACATCTGCTCTTGTATCATAGAAATAGATTGATGGTGTTTTCTTTTTATACCATGGGGTACCGCCTGCCCCTCCGATCATGATTTCTGCTTGTTTAATTCCTCTGTTAAGAATAAGAATTCTTTTAGAGAAATCTCGTCCTACAATAGCTGGTAAATCTTCTCTAATCTCTTTAGGAAAAACATCCGGCTTTGCAGTACATATTCCAGCACCTAAATCAATATAGGCAGCAAAATACTCGGCCTTGTATTCAGCATATAACATTCTCATAGAAATGTATATGGAGAATGGACTAGTGGTCATCTGATTCTGTATGTTTTATCAGCCACTGTGAACTCCATTCCATCTTGTAATCTTTCCCAAGGTTTATGATCCTCAAGAAATTCAATTCTCAGTATTAACTGTTATGGAATTCTTCCTGCTACTCTTGAGATAGTCAGCTCAGTTTCACATATCTTCAGGCTTCCTTGATACCTTCCAACTATAGGTTGTTGGAGATAATATAAAACATCACAAGGAAAAATATTATCCTTTTGAGTGATGTCAAATATTACTTCAACTTCTTTCCATCCTTCTGGACATTTCAGCTCTCTGCTTGTTTTGAAAATATCTGGGATGCGCTGAACTGTACTCGGTCTCTTTTCTTCCCAACGACTACTGCTTACCATCATGTCCTGTTGGAAACACATCCTTCTGGGTTCAACTCTGAGACTTCGACTTTTGTTGAAGACTGGTTGATCTTGTATTTTCATATCGATCTCCTTGATAGTTGGAGACTCCATGATTTCTGGTAGAACCACCCTGGCAAAGTCCTCGAAGATTCTTGGGACTTCAATAAATTCCTTTCTCAAGAATACTTCTGAATGATGTGTATTCGAGAGAGCATATGAAATCTTGTATGTGATCGAGTAAGGTCTATTCCCTTCTTTCATCAATTCGACTCTTTTGAAATCTTGATGAAGGGTTAGGACTCTATTGAAATTTCGATCTCCCAAATTGTAGGCAATTCTAGGATAGACATTAAATGCCAATTTCCCAGCATACAAATTTCCTGTAACCGCTCCAAGGCATGAATCCTTGAGGTTTGAGATTCGCTTGTCAAAGATTGCAAGATTTAGTGGCGAATATATCCCTTCTTTGAAGGTTGCTTTAATAATGACTCTTATGGCTCCAATGTGAATCCATGAGAGTGTATTTGCCACTTCTCTTTTAACTCTGCTTTTGATCTCCTGGATTTCTCTAATAGGGACCAATTGCATCTCGATCAGGTTACCAGTAAATTCCATCGGGATGGCAAATTCTCCGGTTGTCACCCTGTGGATAATTTGGTGTTTCCTGTTACGAAACCCAATCTTATCTCTAGCCTTTTCCATCGCTCCAATTGTAAATCCATCATAGATTTGAAGCTTTGGATCTTCCTTCATAATTCTCATAAGAGTCTTATGAGACACCGTAGTGTGAGAGAGGAATCCCGACATATCCTCCCTGGCCGTCTCTTTGAAGAATTTCTTCTTCACTCGATTTTGAAATGAGTCACTTCCATCGTCAGAATAGATTTCTTCTTCATAGATGCTTTCATCTGAGGGTATATCCTCAAAGCTGATACTCCTGTATAAGATCTTGATAGTAGACATCTTCTTCGATTTCTGGTGTAGATTGAATCGACTCGACTCGTTTCTGGTTGTCTGGACAATCAATTGAGATATGTCATCTTGCTCCGCATGTCCAGTAATTACAATCTTTGAAACTTTCATTAGCTCTGGTATGAGCTCGTCTGAAAGTTCTCCTTCCCGGGGTTCTACTGGTACTTGCTTGATTAGAACCTGATGATGAGGTTCTACTCTGTTTGGTCTTTGGACTTTGCCCCGATTTGTAACTTCGGGCTTTTTGTTTTGACCACAACCTTCTAGGTCTCCATGAAGACCTACTTCTTTTGTTGCTGCTTCCCCGGCGGTATGGATGGCTTCTCTCTTTCTTCTTTTTATGCCGCCTTGGTTGACCTCCCGCAACTGTTGGGATATCATCATCTACACAACATAGAGAAACTGCTTTATTAATTCCTCGTAATCTCTTGTAATTCCAGTATAGTGCTGCTTGGTAGCACCATTCAGATAACTTGGCCTTCAAGAAAGACATTCTTCTGGCCACGGTATCTAAATCCGTTGCATCCTTATATTCCCTGATAAGCATTTCTCTCCAGGGACTTGGAATCTTCGCAAAGAATAGTTGTGAAGCTTATTTATCTCCAATCTTGGACTTCCACCGGTACTCAGTGAACAACTTGATATATTCGTCAATATGACAAATATCATGTAACTCGAGGCTGTAGAGGGCTTGTTTGTATCTTCTTCTTTTTTCTTCCTCTAATCCTTCAAAGTAACCTTTGCCGATAAAATGGATTTTGAATAATTTGGCCATATCATCGACAATTCCATTCAGTGATTCTCTTGCTGTGACCGCGCTTTTCATACTTGCTTCGGTCATATCCCATGAAATCCATACGGATCCCTCAAGACTCATTTCAAGGAGTAAAATGAAGGAATCTTTCGTAAGATCGAGGGTTCCTGCTGCAATCCTCATCGTTGATGCCCATTCATCAATGAGAACTTCTCGATTTTTAAAATCTGGCATATCCAGATTTAACATCAACCCATATGGATGTATAGGGTCGAGATGTGATCTTCCATAAGGTGTTTGATAAACATTTGGCCTTCTAGAATGTTGTCGAGTTCCCGCAAGAGGTGGTCGAGCTTCTGTTCCTGAAAGTGTTTCATTCCCTGTGGTGAAATCTCCAACGTGATGCATTCTCTCGTCCTGGGTTCCATAATTTGAACCCGCACTTTCTGCGATGTTGGGATTTACTGGTGGCGGTGGTGGTGGAATTGGTCTACCTTGTGGGTCATAGGTAACCAAAGCTGATCCATCACCTGCGTTCATCTTTAAATCTACAATTCCTAATCCTGCGAAGGATTCCGCCAGGTCATGTAGATCTTTAAGATTCATTTTCTCCATATCCATCACTTTTAATGTGTGACAGATTTTTCTTTGATGATTGCGATAAGCTTTTCATCATCTATCATTTTTCGTATAACTTCGGTTGGTTTTTCCTTTTGATGTAAATAGGGTACCGTCCCAAAATCAATACGTTTCTTTCCTCCGGATGAATTGGTCTGTCTTCCAGGTTCTTGACTCATTTTTGAATATCATGAAGGATTTCAAGAGTTTCCTTCTGATATTTCACCATCGTCTCCATTTGGTTTTGGATCTGATGAACTTGTCTTTGGTAGATAAATATGGCGGTTGCCATAAGTCCGCACCGTCTTCCTCGGACTTCTCTAATATCTTTTGAGATCTTAGATGTGTCCGAAAGTATCTCGTTCCATTCTGGTACTCCATCAGGAATCATGATTCTGATGGGCATTCTCATGGACTGCTTCTTGGCGATTCATCAGATCGACATATATTATCTGGTTTATTGTTAAGAAACTCAAATAATATGACGCTTTCTTTTGGCAGTGTCTCAAGGTTTCTGTCGGCCCCCTGCGACGTTCTTTTTCATCATATTGGTTTTGCCAACATGCTATCTTGTCTTGGTGATCTTGGCGTACATCGTCAAAATTTGACGATAGGTCTGTAAGGTGTACATCTTGGACAATTGTCCAGATCCATATTCTCGGAGTAATTTCTCCTCACCAATTGTTACTTACATAAATATAATAAATTTAACTAAAAGTTCTTAATAAACCTAGGCTTTGATACCATTTTTACTTTAAAAACCATTAGTTTAAAACCTTTAAAAACCATTAGTTTGCCTTCAACTTTGTATAAGGGGTATTTTGGGTTTTTATCAAATAAAATGGCTATTTTTGAACATTTTGAATAAGTAAGGCCAATGTTGTAAATTTATTTTAAAATATGGTCATTTCTAATCCTTTCCCCAGGCCAATGTTGCCAAATAAATTTATTTTAAAATATGGTTTATTTTCTAATCCTTTCCCCATTTGAAATGCAATTTGCCTATAATTTTTTTTTTTTTTTAATTTTTGATCAGAAAATGGTGAAAAACAAAAGGGCCCCTCCATTCAGCCGTTAAAGTGTAGATTTGTTGACGAGTTTTGCATAAAAAAATGTCCAATCAATATTTTACAATATAGTATATAGTTAAATATAAGTGGCAACAGAATTGTTGAGTGAGATGAGAGATAAAGACTAAAGAGGAACATAGTCTGTCAGCTATTTGTTTTTAATCACACTAGTATTCTTTAATAAAGATGTGTCCTTTATTTAATTACCAATCTTAAACCATAACTTTGTTAAGGCTATTAAAGACTTTTCAGTAATAGGATGTAGTAAAAAGCTACAAACTACTTTGTACAAGCCATGAAAATTATTGTCATATAAAGGGTGGCAATCTGAAAATATATAATTTCTGATTTTTTTGAATACACTCATTTAAATAAAAAAAATTGGGTTTAAGATACAATCTTTTTCAAAATTCACTTTACCCCCTTATACTATGACGTTTGTATCAATTACCCATGTACAATAAAAAACTTCATTCCCCCTTGGTCTTAAAAAAACAAGTTAAATGGACAAAAATATCCTTGAGCTTTAATAAAAGAAAAATTTATTTCACTCTCTTTTTTATTTACTGATAATCTATTATAATGTATAGCATACAACTCAATATAAAGAACTAATTAAATAATATTATACTTGTTTAATGATTTAAATAAACATATAAAGTATTTGCAAGATATTATATTAATAAAGTAAATGAAAAAACATATATTCATTCGTGTTAGTCATACCAAAAGTTGAGATTTTTGAAGATAAAATCAAATATAAATTTTAAAGGAAATTTAACCCCTCTACGATCAACTACATCAATAATTTTGAATCCAATCTCTATTCCAACTGGAAAAAGAAAAAAAGCCTACAATTTATACAAGTGTAATCTGTTAAAGTTTAACTAAGAAAGATAGAGCAAAAATCATATATTATTCTATTATTTATTTCATTCTGGAATAAAATTTGTAGTCAAATTTGTTGAAGTATATGAACGTAGAAAGTCTTTTTCCTTCTAAATTTATTTTTTATGTTCTTCTAAAAAGCTTTCATATTTGGAAATCGGAATGCTCTTTCATTTTAGTTTTAATATGAATAATTATATATATTCCTTCATAGTCTTTTAATTGAATAAAGTATGAGGGATACTTTGAGTGTATGGGAGCAAATGAAATATAGGTTTTGATAAGGCATAAAATGAATTTGTTCATTTTTTAAGGTTCAAGGGTGTATTTGTCCATTTAACTTATTTTTTAATACCAAGGAGGTGAACGAAGCTTTTTATTGTACAAGGCCACAAGGGGGATAATTGATACAAACTTCATATAGTAAAGGGGGCAAAGTAAATTTTACCTAATCAATCAAACATCTTTTCACAAAATAAAATATCACACATGTCAACTTAGCCACTCAAACTTCGGCTTTCGGATCTATTCCAAAACCGTGTTTCATCTCCTATTCCAACCTTGTGGATGATTGACACGTTTATTACACTTACCATTTTAGAACCCTACAATTTCTGCTTGATTTATGCTTGAAAATTAACATGGTAAGTATAATACACGTGTCAATCATCCACACGGTTGGAATAGGAGATGAAACACGGATTTTGGAATAGAAGATCCCATCCGAATTTCATGATTCAAACACATCTTCATTTTCAACAAATCTTCTCAAAATAATTCAACATCTTCATATTACATTGGGAAGAAAAAGATCAAGGGTAAAAAACTCCAAAAAAAAAAAAATCCAACATGCTCAAGTTTTTAAGTTTATCAACACAATAAGGGGACACGGTTACCACTAACACGTCATTAAGCCCTTTAATCATCTCTAAAAAAATAATCACATCAAACATTTAAGTTATAATAGAGATAAACTTAAAGGCAAAATGTGAGTCATCCAAGAGTGCTAATTATTGAAAGCGTGTAGGCCATGTAACACCTTTAGTAGTTCTACAATTAGAGTTCACACCACTACCCCCTAACACACAGATTGGGGGGCACATTTGCACAACATGGCTTTAATCTTTTAAAATTATTATTATTAGGTTTAAAAAATGCAGATTATTAAAGTAATTATAAATGAAAAAACTTCCAAGGACATGAAAGACAGGGCTTAAAGTAATCATGTGAGGGTCCAATAGTATAAGTCCCATGTGACTTGATTAGGACACCCATTAAAAAACTAATTACCCTTAACAGCAGCAACTTCAATGGGATTATAAATATAATATGGACTCTTGGCATGCAAAGTAACGTGATAGACTAAACAGAGAAAACATAACAGAATTATTAACTAACACCAAAAAATATAAACATAAACCAATAGTATATAATGCAGTCATTATTTAAATAGATTAATAATGAGCAAAAAATTATTGAAAGGGACAGACTAATCATACATACAGATGCATGTACTAAATAGAATTTTTGGCCAACATCCTATTTCTTTAAAACCTACAAAACCCGAAATCTCCGGGGCCATTGGCAATGACAGCTTCCAAATAACATGATTTTAACATCAATTTCATCGACACACGAGAAGGATTAAGCAGAGTATTTGATTCATTCTAGGATATTACACCATCATTCCTAAATAAAGGAAGCAGTTAAAAGAAATTTATTCGAACAAACGTAATCTCATCGATGCCCAAGAATTTCTTCGCCCGTAATGACATCTAATTACACCTGAAAGTCACCACAGCAGCATATATTGTCGACCAGGCGAAATTGCTCCTAGTCTGATGAACATAGCAGAGAACAAACGAGTAAAATTTCCGATCACATATTTCGATCAAATGCTCACAAAGAAGATAATCGGCACGACAGAAGCTTGCAACATTTCGAAACATGTAGGTAGAGGAGAAAATATATTAGAATCTGTCAACAAAATGGAATCAATCTAGAAATGACAAACTCTGGATTTATTAAAGCATCTTTGTAATCCAACGAAGATCATGGAATATTAAGATCTCCGGGGAAAAAAACATGGCTCGTATACAGTTAAGAAAGCATCCAACAAAGTATCAGAGACAGGATAATATCTCAATGAAACTAGAATGACTCAAAATTATGAAAATCAATGGAAGAAATTTATTAAAGCATAGTCTTGTTTCAAGGCTCAAGCATCATAATAATAATAATGTGCAATTTAAATCATCTAAAGGGTTAAATTCTTTTGTTTTTTTATCCCATTCCTGGTTTTCACAATACTGTCCAGTGTATGGTTTACAAAACACAATTAGAACCCGCTGATGCCTTTCAGCAGAAAAAGCATTGACATCACCAAAAGAGTAAGATCCATGTTTAAACATAAGACAACCGAATAAGATAACTATATTAGAACATCCAGTACTAAAATGTGCCTGGTTCTTTTGAAAGTTGAAGCGATTAATGCAGTGATTTTTGTGGCATTCGAAAATTCCACTAACTTTAGCATCTCCAAGCCGAAGCAGAGATAAGCTCCTTCCTTTGCCAGCAAAGAACAAGAGAAGACTGTCTCTTCTCTATCTGAAATCCTCGAACGGGGGTCCTTTTTATAACACACTCGGCTTGTGATTCTGCGAAATTGCTAAATGTCACCGGCGAGAATCCAGACGACAAAAACAGAGCCCTCCAATGCTGCGTCTTTTCAGGAGACCTAAATCGACCCGTCACGATTTTTTCAATTCCCGGCTGGAGCAAGAACCGTTCGATCTTCTGCAAAGCATCCATATTCACATTAACAGCGTCGAGAGACTCGAGAAGATTCGAATACGACTGAAGGGCGTGAATTATATGGTTCGCAAACGGAAGGTCTGTCCTATCACATCCTCTGTCAACAGACACCACAATTCTCGGCGACAGCTGTTTGACGAAACGAAGAACGAAAGGCACCGATGATTGGTGATTGGCAAGAAAACCAACAGGGAGATTCACGGCAACCGCCTCATTCTCTGGTACGTGAAAAGGCAGAGACCACGAACCGGAATTCAAAGAATCAATGCTCATAGCATCGAACTCGAACGCAATATTGATTTCACTGGCGAACTGAATTAGGTTCTCTCGAGTCAGACCGAGTTCCAGCTGATCATGGGTCGACGGAGAGGCGAGAGCGGTGATTTTCAGAGAGGGAGGCCCCCCACTCCTTAATGCGAGCTCCTGCATAAGAGAGGCCCATTGCCCACCATACCCGATATCAAAATCCACGATATGAATCTTATCGAATCCTTCCAAGACCTCAAGAATGGCCTGATTGCAAGTGAAATTAGCAAACTGTATGAGGGGTGAGATCTCAGAGAAAGACTTGTACGCGCCGATTTTGAAAATGAGGCTAAAAGGCGAATTAGTGGCCGAAGAGGGGTTCAAATTGTTGTTATTAGTTTGAAGGAGCAAATTCAATGCCTCCTTGCAATAAAAAGCAGCCCTTTGAAAGGGCTTGCCAATGGGAGAGAGCTGGTGATTGAGCCGCGCCAATATCCCTTGCGCGAGAACTGGATTTCCGGTTTGGACCAGCTCTGCGGCCTTGTAAATTTGGTCAACTATCGCCTGTTGTTGCTGATGGCAATGTACTAATTCATCTCCGCCGCCGATTTTGGGCCTATGGCCCGGCCCGATTGGCCTTTGCTGCAGATAATGAGGAAGCAGCTGGAGCTGATGAGGAATTGCTTGCTGCTGCTGCTGGAGATGTAAGTTTTGTCTTCCCATAAACAGTTCTTGCTGCTGCCCAGTATCTGTGAATGACCCTTTTGAGATTGGGCCGCCGGGCTCAAACCCTCCATCGACGGGCCCGCCGGGGTTGTGCCTTTTTGCCTGTGGCGGCCCGAAAATATTCTGCTCCTGCTGTTGCGTGTATGACAGAGGAAAGAAAAATGAGGGGTTTTGAGCCTGCTGAGCTTGGTGCTGGTTTATTAGCAGTTGTGAATTGAAAATGGGGGGCTTCATTTCTGCAGAAGAATCAAATGCAGTCTGATGATGGTGAGCTAGGGTTCCAAGATTGTTAGACACTGAAGATGGATGCATAATATTATTAGGTGAAAACTTAAAATTAGTGGGCGGATTTGAAGATATGGGATTTGAAGCCAAACCAATCTTTTCAGCAGCGGTGGATCTGTTATTGTTGGGGAAATTTGGAAGTGTGGGCATGAAACAGTCTCCAGTACCAAAACCTTGATCCACAGCCCCAAAACCACCGCTAAAATCGAGCTCCGGCGCCGTCGAGCCACCTCCGCCGCCGCCGCCGATTTGGAGGACCTTATTCAGACTTCCCATTGAAGGGTCTTCAACATCCCCATTATCCACCGGAGAAAGGACTGTTCTTGGCTAGGAGAAACGGCTACAGATTCCGACAGCACGCTCTCCCAATCATCCATAGCTAATTTCTCCGGGTTTCCTCCGCCGCTGCCGGCGGCGGTTCCGATCTCCAGAGATGGGGGAATGGGGAGAAGTTCAGATTCAGCTCCTCCGGCATTGGAGCTGGTGGCAGTAGTAGAGTCTTGCTGCCATTTGGGAGAAGGGTTTGTGTCTGAAACCGCCGCCACACCGGCCGTGTCGGTAGAAGCAGCACCACCCCCACCACCGGTGCTTCCGCCGCCGCCGCCGAGAGATGAAGACAGGGTTGAGGAAGATGTAGGCCTGCTGGGAATTCTTGCAGAATCCAGAACAGAGGTAGGCTCACCAAAGCTATTATTATTCAAGAAGCAATTTTTCTTGAAAAAATAAGATGTATCTGTAATAAAACTTTTGTTTTTTACAACCAGCTCCAAGTCTAACACCCCCTTCCCCTCAAAATCAAAGGGTAAGGGCATCCCCTTCATCTAATAACCAAATCCCCAAAGTTCACCACTTTTTTTTTCTAATTTTCCCAGCTTTAAAAAAAAAAGAAAAAAAAAAAGAACTACCCACAAAAAGAAAAATAGATGGAGCAGATAAATGAACCACCAAAGCAAAGCCTACAATATGAAAAACACTTCTGAAATGCAGGCGAATTGAAGAATATATACACGTATATACATGCACGTATGTATATACCCACAAAAGAACGATTTTTTTGAGAGAAAAAAAAAATAGGTATCGATCTCTCTGCGATGATTTTTTTAGACTAATTAAGAAACTTGAAGGCTATTCAAGTAAATGGGGGTTGGGTGTGTTTGAAGGGAGATTGTGGAAATGAAAATGGTGGGTTAGAAGTATTCTTGTTTCTTTTTTTTTTTTCTCTCTTCTCTAGTCCATGAAGAAGTAGTACTCTGTCTGGCTTCTGTTTTCTGCCATGGATGCGTGCAACATAAAAAAGTAGTAAAGTGCCCCCCTTCATTCATCCTCTCTCTATCTGTCTCTCTCTTTCTTCTCACTCTAGTCTATTGTTTTATTTCTTTATTTTTTTCCCTTTTTGTTTTTTGGGTTTTCTGTTTTTCTTTCACCCTTTTTAGTTAATTTATGTGGCTTGTCTAGTTATCTTTCTTGCTAGGGTTTCTCTCCTTCGCCAGTCGCCCACATGCACAGCCCGCGCGTGTTTCCACTGCAGGGTGGTAATTCTTCTTTTCAAGGTAAAATTTGGCAAGTTACGCTATGTACAAATTATATAAGAAATCACCCCCCCTCTTTCCTCCAATAAGCCCTTGCCCTACTGGTAAAGAGGAGATGGGGTTGCCAAGAGTAGTCTCGGTATAATCGAAAATGCATGGCCCAACCCATCTTATGTATACATTTTGTACACTAAATCCGTCTTTGGGCCAAAAGTCGGGCTAAATCTGGTCCACGGACCATTGGTCCGCAAAAAATTGGAACTTTTCGGCCTAAAATATTGACTCATCAAAGTAAACCTCGAGTCGGGTTGGATTTTGCCAATTCTAGGCACATCCCCTGGTTTAATCTGGTAGCAACAATAAGAGGTCGAAGTTGCTATCTCCAAGCATAGATGGACGTAAGCTCGAAAGTTGGGTTATCAAAATACAAGATTGAATATTTGTGTAAATAATCCAAAATTCAAATCTTTGGAATCCTAATTTCACTACTAAACTAACGGGTCTTTTGGTTGTATTTTTCAGATTTTTTTTTTTTTTTGTACAAAAATCTAGGGGTTTGAATGCTCAACCAACTGAGGTACAATCAACTAATAATGCATGATTAGCTTTTTTTTTTTTTGATAGAAATAGTTTTTCATTCATTCAAAGAAAACAACAATGTTACAGATGATCAGATACAAGTGGTTCAGTACATAAGGGTAATGAAACACCTTCACAATTCAGAGAAACATACTTAGCTATCCTATGTGCTAGTGAATTGAAATTTCGAGAAACATACAACAATTTATAGTTATCAAATTCCTCAAGAATCATCCTGATGTCCTGGTAGATAGGGCTCTCAACTGATTGTTCGTCTTCCACATTTGGTATTCATGTTATGACAGCAAGGCAATCTCCTTCGATAACGATGTTTCTCCAGCCTTTGTCCTTAGCAAAATATACAGCCTCCCGAGCAGCCATCGCTTCAGCCGTAGTTGGGTGAAGGTTACCAAGGATCTCCTTATGTTTCCACCCCAAGCTCAAACCATTATGATCTCTAGCTATGAAGCCCAATCCCCAGCTCCCCTTTGCAGATAAGAAATCTGCATCAAAATTTATTTTAACCATGTCAGTAGGTGGTGGCTGCCATTCTTGATCCACTGATTGTTGTGGTTGAGGTGCGTAGTTTAGACAATGAGAATCTATGGCTTGCAGGCAAGAAGCGTGAAGTTGAATCAGATCACCTCAAGTGGGTTGGAAACTTTCCCCCACATTTTTAGAGTTCCTTTGATACCACATGCTCCAAATGATGATCATTACCATCCTCCACTGATTATAGTCCAGTTTTTGTTGAAAAGTTCTCAACCAAGACTCCACATCTCCATCCACGTGCTGCCAAGTAGAGAAAGGGATATTAGATAGAGCCCAACATTGTCTAGCAAAATCACACTCTATCACACGATGAACGGCTGATTCCGCACCATGCTTGCACAAGGGACACGTAGTGTCTGTTATGATTTTCTTACAGGCTAAATTTTGTCGTGTTGTAAGAGAGTTAGTAGCCAGCCTCCAAACTGTAATCTTGATTTTTTCAGGGACTTTCGGGGACCATATAAATAGCCACGAGAGCTTCGAGTTTGAACCACTACCTCCTCTCCCTCGTGAGGCTTCGTTTTTAAGATAGTATCGATGTCTCGCCAAATGTATCCCGTTTTGACAGAGTATTTACCATTTCGAGAGAAATGCCAAATCAGCCGGTCCTCTCTGTGACACCTAGGCAAAGGAATACTCAGTGTTAAGTTGGCCTCCTCTGTACAAAATATCATTTTGATTCATTCAACATTCCACTCCTTCAAAGATGGACTTAATAAATCCTTAACCATAAGTGGATTATCCTCTCCAGTCCCATCCTTAAATAGATAGAAACACCCATCATTAGGAACCCATGGATCATTCCAAACGTGAATCATACTCCCATTACCAACTTGCCACCTAAGTCCCCGTATCAGCACCTCTTTAGCCGCAATTATACTCCGCCAAGTATACAAGCATTGTGAACTGACTGTAGCTAGCTGGAAATTGGTATTAGGATAATATTTTGCTTTAATAATCCTTGCAAACAAAGAATCGAGGCATGTTAATAAGTCTCCAAGCTTGTTTGGCAAGCATAGCAATATTAAACGCAAATAAATCTCTAAATCAATCCCGCCGTCTCTCTTCTTTGTCACACAATCTCCCCCAATTAATCCAATGTATTTTATCTTGGCCTTTTGGCCCCCACCAAAATGCTGCTATGAGTGACTCGATTTCTTTAAGTAATGTTTTTGGTAAGAGAAAACAACTCATGGAAAATGTAGGAATGGCTTGAATCCGATTTTACAAGAATCTCTTTCCTCGCCCTCGATAATAATTTTTCATTACAACCTTGCAATCGATTCCACACACTATCTCGTGAAGTGCAAAACACTCTTTTTAGATCGCCAACTATACAGTAAGCCAAGATATTTGTCATGCTTATCAACCATCTGGACTTGAAGGATACTCTGAATACGGAGTTGCTCAATATCATTAATGTTGTCGCTAAAGACCATGGTGGATTTTCGGAAGTTTATTTCTTGCCCTGAAGCCTTACTATATAGCATAAGAATCTCTTCTATACACTTTGCTGCTTTAATGTTCGCCTCACAGAAAATCATTGTATCATCCGCAAATAGGAGATGTGACACCCTTGGCGCTCCACCGCATATTTTGACTCCTTTTATACGCCCCTCCGTTTCGGCCTTTGCAAACAATGAGCTCAACACGTCTGCACAGAACAAAAATAAATACGGGAAAAGGGGATCACCTTGTCGGATACCCCTTCCCGTGTTAAATGTACGAGATTCAGAGTTATTAAGTAATATGGAATAGGAGACCGTTGTGACACATTGCATAATCCTCTCAATGACCCTCGTGTTTAAGCCTAATCTACCCATAACCCGAGCTATAAAATGCCATTCAACCTTATCATACGCTTTACTCATGTCTAGTTTAAGAGACATATAACCGACATTTTTCTTTTTTGATGCTTAAGAAAGTGATTAATTTCAAAAGTGATGAGAACATTATCGTAATAAGCCGATTCGGGACAAAGGTTGTGTAAGTCAGCGGCTACGATAATCTAGAGGGGGTGAATAGATTATCTCCATCTTTTCGATTTCGCCCTTTTTTAAAACCGAATGCTCAAATACAATAATAAAGGTGCGGAATATAAACAACACACGTCGATTTAAAGAGGTTCAACCCACCAGGGCTAATCCTCTACCACCCCAAAGTATATCAGGGATGGATTTCAAAAAGAAAAAGAATTTTATTAATTACCAAAATTAATACAAATTCAACTTACAACACCTTGAAGAGCACCACACTTTTCTTCAACAACACCTTTGGAGATTACCACAATCTCCCTTTGAAGATTACCACAATCTTCCTTCAACGGCACCTTGTGAAGATTACCACAATCTTCAACCTTGAAGAATACCAAATTCTTCAACACTTCAATAAGAAGATTACCACAATCTTCTTCACCTATCACCTAGATCATCCAGTGTGTTCTTACCACAAGAACACTCACAAAGGATATCTTGTGTTTGAATGATAACCAAAAATCAAGATTACAACTCAATAAAGAATAATACAATTTGAGTGCGAAGTGTAATCAAGAAAAGCCTAGACCTCAAAGATGTGAAAGTGATAAGCTAGGCAATTTTACAACAAGAATAATAACAATGAAAGACCAAGTGTTTGCTTGAAGTGTATCTTGTTGTGTTGTATCTCAATTGTTGTCTTGGTTGCTTCAAAACTACCTCTATTTATAGGAGATGATTGATCAAGCATAGGCTCCTCTTGGGGACTGAAAATCTGAGAAAATTGCAATTAAAATCAAGAAATATACTGTTAGAAATCAATCCCATAATTTAAGGAAATGTGTCTGTTGTCAAACGGTCATATTTTTTTGTCAATACGGGCGACGGTCGCGAGAAATAAGAGAAAATAAGAACTCTTGAAAATTACAACAGGCGGACCGGTCGCGTCTACCTCGGCCAGGTCGACCATCACCCCAACCGGTCCCCTCATAGATTTTGCAAAGAACAAGTGTTCTGTTTCAACGTGAAACTTGCAGTGTCGGCCGATTGGCGGCGTCGGCCCGATCGACCGATCGACGCCGGCGGCGGGCGGCCGACTGCTTGTTTTCCTTCCGTCTCATTTTTGTTTCTAAAAACATCTTCAGTCACGGGTTGCCCTATAGGGCGGACGGTCGACCCACGAGACAGTAAATGTTGTCCAATTTTAGTCGAGAATAAAACCCAAGAAATACTCAGAAAATTTAGTAAAAACATTTTAAACCGATCGAGAGTATTTAGACAACATTTAGGAACCTGTTATAGGAGTAAAAAAATCCATTGATAAAAAATCATTAAAAGTGTTGTCCATTATTATCAAAAATAAACTTGAGAAAATACTCGGAAAATATTAAAACCATTTTAAATCATTTAGGAGTATTTGGACAACTTTAAAAGCATTGTTTTGGTGACAAAATAAAATCATCAAAATTAAGATAAAAACAAGTATCAAACATCTCCCCTTTTTGATGATTACAAACCAAAACAATTTTTACACAAACTAAGAGAGCAATTTTAGAAATGATTTTCCGGTGAAAACATTTGACCGTTTGGAAGCAACCAAAATTTCCAAAAATATTAAAGCAACCAAGTAGGGAGTAAATATTTTTCAATAATAAGCACAAGCTCCCCTATCAATAAGCACATCAAGAATAATGTAAAAGTAATTATCCATAAGCAAAAAAGCTTTAGCTTTTACAATTTGTTCAAGAGCTTATAAGCTCCCCTGTCACAAAAACATCATTAATCAATTTTATAAGTCCATCAAGCAACAATTGGACTAAGAACAAATCACAACTTATGGCTTTTATGAGCCATAGCTTATAGCTTTTATGACAAGCTTTTATTAGCTTCTTTGAGCTAATGAGCCAATATCTGTTTATCTCCCCTTTGGAATCATCAAAAAGAATGTTAGGATGGTGAAAACACCATATAATAGTATCAAAGCGCTTGAAAGGACGGTTTAAAAACCGTTGAGCTATTAAAGCATAGTAATCCAAGGAAAATTGGAGAATAGAAACATAAAAGATCTATAAGCTCATTAGTATGCTAAAAACATGATTTCAAAAGATTTTAGGACATTTTGAAGCAAGAGAATCATGTAGAAGTTGGAAGTTTTATTGCGACATTACAACGAACACCTTGTGTGCGTAAAAAATAAAAGGAGTTGTATATAGCCTTTGTAAATGGTTCAATCCAAAAATTTTCATATCATCAATCAACCTCATTTCAAAGCCAAAAAAAAAAAAAAAATCATATGCACCATATGCAACAATTTGTTCATCAATTAAGAAGCTCAAAGTAGATTCTCAAGGGTTCAACCCAATTGAGATAAGCTAAGAATGATCAAGGCATTACAAATGCCAACAATTAGAGCACCCATCAAGTAATAAGTCATGCTTTCAACAATACATGTATCAAATGTCCCAACATATCCAACTAAGCATAATGATCAAAGCAATAAAAGAAGCACTTTTACCATCAAGTACTTCATACCAATTATCAAACAATGCTTTAGAGTATTTTTACCATCAAATACTCCATCAAAGTCATGATCATTCACAAGTCATTATCAACTTGCAATTTTAACCCTTTAAGAAAAACAAGCAAATATCATTAGTACAAATGAGTTTTACAAAAGTTCATCAAAAATACAAAACATCATTAATGAAAATGCTAGAAAGTAAAGGGGTGGGGGTATCATTCCTCATCCGAGGAGAAGCAAGATCAGGGAATAAAATCCTTGATAAATTTCTTCAATTTGCCGATAGACTTTTGCATTTTGGAGGTCTTTTGCTCCAAAGCCTCATATCTCGTCTCATGAAAAGTCCTCATCTCATCAAATTCGGCTTGAGTATACCTCCTAGGCGGTTGAGAACCAGTATTACCCTCCCGGATTGCTCGGTTCACCCTCTTCCACCAATCTTGCGGCCTCGGTGTCATCAAAGTAGTCATTAGGATCGGGGGACTCTTGACCTCTTCCTCTAGCCATTTTGGTTGGTCGGATGTCCATATTCTTGCGCATCGTGACTATTTGGGAGATATTATCAATGTCGAAGTCATTTTGAAAAACTTCCGAGTTAAACTCGGCGAAGGAAGTCCCGATTGAATAAGAAGTTTACAAATCCAATTTCCCATAACCAACTTCTTATTACCTGAGTAATGGACTCGATTAGACATTGAATAAGTATGGCACCAAAGTTAAGTGGTTCCTCCTAGCAATCTTATAAGTCAAAAATAATCCATATTGCTAGGCATCTTTCCCGACTTACCACAAATGCAATATGCGACAATGACCGATAAAATACGATGCTCAAGTGTCATTGCCAACAAAGAGTACTTTGGCCATACTCCCAAATACGTCTTCACTTCTTTCATTGACACCCCCAACATTTCATCATTCCAAGTCCCACAAGAGAAATAATCCCAACCACCTTCTCTAACACGTAAAAACCGCAAATATCATTGGGAGTCCATCTAAAATGACGTCCCCCTTATAAGAGAATTAACGGCAATCGGCTTTCTTTCATTATCATATTGCACCCACATATTAGCATAAAAATGTTGGATAATATCATCATCATACAAAACATAAGCATGCTCCCATAGATACATCCAACCTTGTTCCTCAAAAAATCCCCTAATGGTGGGATACTCATTTGTAAATGAGCTAAAACGACACATTTTAGTCGAAGCAATAGATTTACCTCCCATCCCCGAATCCTCATAGTACCATTCGCATACTTATTGATGAAATTAAGAGCATTGCGAGAATTTGGAGCTTGAGTAACAAAAGATTTTTTACCTTTCGCCCAACGGCAATTTTCGAGCGAAATTGTTCCGCGAAGCTCGGTAATTTGGGCCCGAGAGAGAATGGGATTTTGAACATCATCACCTTCTTGGGCCACGTTTCTTTGAGTGGCTCGAATATCCCTTTGTTCGGCTTCGTCTCGCCGATTTCTCAAGTACCCTCTCGCCCTTTCTTCTCTTAGAAGTGGGATTTTGATCGGTAGAATTTCTTGGAGGAGCCATATATGTAAGATTCTTGTGAAAATAAGAAGATTAGCAACAAGAATCGTGAAAAATGATGAAGAATTGAAGATTCTAGAGAAAAGGGGATGATTTTCGCTGATAAGGGTTTTGAGAATTTTATCTGCGTCTGTTTTGAAACGAAGACGAGAAAGTTTTAAGTTGCAAAAATTGGCACAGGGCGGCCGGTCGAGGTAGGGGGCGACCGGTCGAGGTGCGGGCGGCCGTCGCCCGCTTTGGACCGTCCCAGGTGATTTTTCTTTCTCCCGAGTTTTCCAAAATTCGATTTTTCACCCCAAAAGTTTTAAAACTTTGCAAAAAATAAGTTTGGACTATATCCAACAAATATGGGTTTTGGGAAAACATATAAACGATAAAATCGAGACTAAACACGTAATGCCTTTTAAAAGAAAATATTTGCAAGATCAATTAGGGGCACTTAAGGGATCAAAATGAAATATCTTGAAAGATATGTGCATAAGCATAAAATCGAGTTTAAAGAAAGATACGAGTAGACATACCTCGATGGTTTAAGAAACTTGATGACGTAATAGCCAATGAGTATGAAATATGTATCCTACACAATTCTTAGACAACATTTGCATAGAAAATTCAAGTGTAGGCAAGTAATATGAGATATCAAAAAGAGCTTATGCTATAAGATTTCATAAGAGATAATAAGCCACATAAGTCTAATAAAATGCTCAAGAGTTTTAGAAAATCATGCAAGGTCTCTTTTAAAAATTTTGAAACTCATAAATATATAAGAGACCTATATAAATACTTGAAGATTCATTTTGCAATTAAGACACAATTAAAAGTATGCATAGATTTAAAAATAAAATGCATATACAAATGGGGAGATACGGTTTACCAATTCGCGTTTCCATGGGTTGTGTCTTTCCCATTGTTGATGACATCTTCCCATTGAGAAGTCACTTTGTTGATGATGACTTCTCCATTTCCAAGTTTGGTTATCTTCCCATGGTTGATGGTTTCTTCTTCTTTGAAAATCATCTTGTTGATGATGTCTTTGCCATTTCAAGGATTGTGTTCTTCCCATTTTTGATTATATGTTCTTCTTGGAAATTGGCTTTGTTGAGAGTAGTTTCTCCTTCTTTGATCAAATGAAACGTTCATTTGATGTTTTCTTGGTGGCATGAATTTTCTCCGATTTTTGCTTTGCGGGTACCTAATAGCATATTGTTTTGTGGTACCCTCATGTGTTTGGGTCCTTTAAGATTAGCTTTGAGACTTTTAGGTCTCCAACAATATTTAGAGCTATTTCTAGCCCGACAAGAATTAGCCGTATGACCCTTTTGCCACAATAAAAACAAGTAATAATTCTAGGAGCATAATGACCAATATGCATAGTGACTTGATCCTTTTTCATATGATTAACAACATTAGGCTTATGATCAAGTTCTTTATCACAATTATGAATATCAACAATATTGGACATTTTATTGGTACTCAAGTTGGATTTTAATAAATCCTTTTTCATGCAATCAATATTCTCAACAAGAGTACTATTTCCTTTTTCAAGGTTTCTAACTTTGTCAAGTGTGGTGGTGTGAGCACATGATAGTGATTCATAAGAAGTAAATAAACTATCCTTATCATTTTTCAAAATATTGAATTCCTTTTTCAAATTTTTGTATTTAACAAGTAAGCTTTGGAATTCATTTTGAAGTTCATCATAATCATTTTGTAAATCACTATAATCATTTTGAATGACAATATCATAGGAAGTAGAGGGTTTAAGACATACCTCATTTTCTTCATTGATGCCCATAAAACAATATTCAACTTCTTCATAATTGGAAGTTGTAGGAGACTTATTCCTTAGATATGAGCTTGTATGATCTTGAGAAGTAGATGCTTTTGTTTGACTCCTTTCATTTGCAAATACTCCATAGATGGCTTCTAATTTTTGCCATACTTCATGTGCCGACTTTATTCCTACAATATGTTCATATTCTAAATTAGTAAATGAACAATACAAAACATTTAAGGCCTTACCGTTTAGGAGATGATTTTCTTCTCTTCATCATTGAGCTTTTTGAAGCCTTTTGAGGTGTGTGGTGTATCTTTCGTCGGAATGGATTCTCCATTAATGACGGTGTTCCAAATGTCGAACCCGCAACCTTGTAGATAGCATTCCATTCTTTCTTTCCGAAATTAAAATTCTTGGAATCAAATAGTGGTGGCTTGGTGGTGGAGGTGCCGGATAGATGAGCTTCGTTCGTAGCCATCGATCGTTTCTTTTCACTCGCGATGTGAAACGAGCTTGCCAAAGAGTTTGGCTTTGATACCACTTGTAAGTCAAGCGGCTACGATAATCTAGAGGGGGTGAATAGATTATCTCCATCTTTTCGATTTCGCCCTCTTTTTAAAACCGAATGCTCAAATACAATAATAAAGGTGCGGAATATAAACAACACACGTCGATTTAAAGAGGTTCAACCCACCTAGGGCCTAATCATCTACCACCCCAAAGATATCGGGATGGATTTCAAAAGAAAAAGAATTTTATTAATTACCAAAATTAATACAAATTCAACTTACAACACCTTGAAGAGCACCACACTCTTCTTCAACAACACCTTTGGAGATTACCACAATCTCCCTTTGAAGATTACCACAATCTTCCTTCAACGGCACCTTGTGAAGATTACCACAATCTTCAACCTTGAAGAATACCAAATTCTTCAACACTTCAATAAGAAGATTACCACAATCTTCTTCACCTATCACCTAGATCATCCAAGTGTGTTCTTACCACAAGAACACTCACAAGGATATCTTGTGTTTGAATGATAACCAAAAATCAAGATTACAACTCAATAAAGAATAATACAATTTGAGTGCGAAGTGTAATCAAGAAAAGCCTAGACCTCAAAGATGTGAAAGTGATAAGCTAGGCAATTTTACAACAAGAATAATAACAATGAAAGACCAAGTGTTTGCTTGAAGTGTATCTTGTTGTGTTGTATCTCAATTGTTGTCTTGGTTGCTTCAAAACTTCCTCTATTTATAGGAGATGATTGATCAAGCATAGGCTCCTCTTGGGGATGAAAATCTCTGAGAAAATAGCAATTAAAATCAAGAATATAGCTGTTAGAAATCAATCCCACAATTTAAGGAAATGTGTCTGTCAAACGGTCATATTTTTTGTCCATACAATGTGATGCAGGCGGCCGCATTTAAATAAGAGAAAATAAGAACTCTTCGAAAATTACAGGCGGCCGGTCGACGTCTACCTCGACCGGGTCGACCATCACCCCGGTCCCCTCATAGATTTTGCAAAGAACAAGTGTTCGTTTCAACGCGTGAAACTTGCAGTGCCGGTCGGCCGATCATTGGGCGGCCAGGTCGGCCGACCGGATCGGCTCGACGCCCGAGGCGGCCGCCGACTGCTTGTTTTTCCTTCCGTCTCATTTTCTGTTTCTAAAAACATCTTGTCACGGGTTGCCTATAGGGCGACTGGTCGACACAGGAGTAAATGTTGTCCAATTTTAGTCGAGAATAAAACCCAAGAAATACTCGAAAATTTAGTAAAAACATTTTAAACCGATCGAGAGTATTTAGACAACATTTAGGAACTGTTATAGGAGTAAAAATCCATTGATAAAAAATCATTAAAAGTGTTGTCCATTATTATCAAAAATAAACTTGAGAAAATACTCCAGGAAAATATTAAAACCATTTTAAATCATTTAGGAGTATTTGGACAACCTTTAAAAGCATTGTTTTGGTGACAAAATAAAATCATCAAAATTAAGATAAAAACAAGTATCAAACAAAGGTTGATTGTGTTTCTGCGATGAGAGTAGTCATGTGAGGTTTGAGACGATTAGCAGTGGTTTTTGCAAAGTTTTTGAAAATGATATTACTAAGACTGATAGGCCGGAATTGAGACATATGTTCAGGTTCTTTGCATTTAGGGATGAGAACGATGTGTGTGCAGTTTAATTTTTCATCAAGAACACCAGAATTCAGGAAATTAAGCGCAGTATTAGTGACCTTATCACCAACTATATTCCAAAATTTCTGGAAGAAAAGAGCAGGAAAACCGTCGGGGCCCAGGGATTTAAGGGGAAACATTTGAAATAAAGCTTTAGTTACCTCTTCCCTGGTAAAGTCGCATAGGAGCTGTCGATTCATCTCATAGGAAGCTCGAACCTCTATAGCATTTACAACCACCTCCAAATCCTATTCATTTTGGTTGACGGGACTTGAACAACTTGTTGAAGTATTGAATAGCAACTTGTTCAATCTCCTCTTGTGATTCACACCAAATCCCGCTATCATTTTTAAGCCGAATTATTTGGTTATTTTGCTTTCTGGCCGTTGCTCGGGCATGAAAAAAGGCTATATGTTTATCCCCCTCGCGAATCCATTGTGCTTTACCCCGTTGTCGCCATAGCATCTCCTCTTTATCCAATAAATCCTCCAGAGTTGTTCGAAGTCGACTTTCCTCCATTTTTGAGTTGGCGTCTCTTGGTTGAAGTCGGATCTCGTGGATTTTATCACGCAAAATTTTAATATTAGCTTATTCAAATACCTTGAAAAAAGGCATGAGATTTCCTATTTCATTTTGTATGTTCCACTCCTATTCCATTGTTGTGGATGATTGATAAATATAATAAGATTAACACGTGTTGTTGATACTTAAGAGGCATTTACATTTGTCAATCATCCACAATAATGGAATAGAAAGTGATATAGGAAATTTGATCCTGATAAAAGGGATATATTGATTGTTATAGAAGTAGAGTGTTATAAAATACTAATGATAAGTAGATTATTACTTGAGTAGTTGAGTTATTGTGATTATAAATTACTCATTACCCATCTTATGGAAGAATTTAACGTAACTCAAAATTTCAAAAATCCAATACTAGAAACCAACTTATTTATTTTTTTTTCTTTTTTTTTGGGTATTACTACATATACAGGTATAATTGTAAATTTATTTGACCTAATGAGATAAAGGAATTTTTCAATCTTCTTTTCTATATGAGTTCAACCTTCAAGTTCACATTCCAATTGCAATATTACCATCATCAATTCTGTCAAACTTTGAGCTGGATTCATTTAATATGATAAATAAAAGTTAAACGTATTTAATCATTTTAAATTATTTGTTTTGGTTATCTTGCACATCATTTATATATGCTTAATTTTAAACACACATATATAGGGCTGGCTTATATGAGTCCAACATCCTGAGGAAGTACGTAGGAACACATCCGGTCCGGCGATTTTTTTTAACCCACATCCTAGATTAAACATGTTTTATCTATATTTTTTACCTTACTAGAAATTACCAAGGGCAAATTAGTCAATAAAAAAATTATCTTAAATAGTGGGAGGTTACATCTTAGATTTGGAGAAGATTTCATTAATATTTCTCTTCCCTCTTTCACGTCTCTTACGAAAAAATAGCACACATTAAATATCAAAACACCTACCAACCGAGTCAAATTATTTATCTTCCCATTCTTTTGATTCATTCACTGGTTTAATGATGGTTAACTTAAATTTGGATATAGTGTTTTTGTTCATCGCTTATTTAGTTACAGATTATTGCATATTTAGTAATAGTTTGTTGCTTAGTTCTGATTATTGCATATTTAGTAATAGTTTGTTAGCAATGAAATTTTCTTGCCATTTTGTGGTGGATTTGACGGTGTAAGGGGGTTTAAGTATAGGCGCTATTAGCAATAGCGCCCAATTATCAGGCGCTAATTGCAATAGCGCCCAAGCCTTTTTTTTAATTTTTTTCTTTACTTGGGCTCTAGCTTGACTAGCGCCCTCTTTATTTTTTTATTTAATAATTAATTTATTTATTAATTTATAAAATAAAAATATTAAATTCATTCGATTAATCAAATCCGATCAGTTTGAATCAATACGATACAAAAAATTATAATCGTTACAAGTCGAGATTAATCCCAAACCCTATGTCTCCCGGTGCCACACCTAGGCGCTACCATCTGGCTAGTACTCCTACGCCTACCATCATTCCCATGAGCCTCCTGTGGTGGCGGATCATCATCCTTTTGATCATTTCTTGTATGATGACTAGATGCAACTGATGATGTCGACTCTCCAGTCAAATCCCGATACTCACTGAGTGTAGGTGGAAATGAAACAGGTGATATATTGAAATGTGGATGATTGGATGTGGACAGATCATGACTCCCATGTGGAACTCCCATAGCACCAAAATTTGTCTGTAATAAAGATGTAAATGATGTCCACTCTGGTGTGTTATAATCAGTGTGTACTGGCTGAGGGACATAATAACCAGGAGAAGATGTAGATGGATCTGTCATATATAATGAAAATTGATCAATAAAAATCACAAACATTTTTCTTCTTGTACACTGAGTCTAGCAGTCCTTCTACAAGATGACTCCTTGCAAGCTTGTTGATTGTTTTGAAGTTCAGATGACTCAGCTTCTTGTGCCACAACCAACTTGATTCTATGTACTCTTTTTGCTAACAAACAAGTGCTTGGTGTGGCAATCGACCGATCTACCACATACATGTTCTTTTGTTTGGATCCTTGCAACACTATTTCATTTGATTCAGTATCTTTAATTTGGCACACTCCCATATTGAATCCAACATTATAGCCCTTGTCACAGAGTTGGCTGATGCTTAACAGGTTGAAGTTGAAGCCTTCAAGATATGCAACATCTGTGATTTCTAATCCATTTTTCTTGATGGATCCAGTGCCTCTTATTTCCCCCGGAGCTTCATTTCCTCCAAATATGACTTTTTTGCCTCTAATCTCCTCCTTGAATTTTGACAAATTTTTCTTGTTCCCTGTCGTCATGTGTCCGGGCGACCACTAACCATGTACCAGGTTCCTTGGCACTCGGTTGTTCCTTGAACTGCAATCAAGAAAATTAGTTTTAGGTACCCATGCTTGTCCGGGTCCGAGGGGTTAGTGATGTAAGATGATCCAACCAACCTATAGCCAAATGACTTGACTCTAAGAGGTTGCCATCTATATGTGCCATAATCATAACTCACTTTGGAAAATTGCTTGGGGGCTTTGGTTCATACTGTTTGTCTCTTTCGTTTGTATGTCTGTGTGTGTGTTTTAGCAATTGCCTTATTTGGGTAGTTGTGATATTTCCGAGTGTAGTGCCTGGGTGCATATGTGTGCCGATGATAGCTCTTTTGCCTTTGGAATGACCTTTCCGAGTTAGGTCTTTGCCATTTAAAGCTTGTATTCCATAGGTCTTTCTTTGATATGTCACATTATTCCAATCACTTGGTTTGGGTAGTTTCTACCATTCCCATCATATGTGTTTCTTTGATAAAACTTACGGGGTTTTTGGTAGCTCTGTTTATTCTTTACAAGAGTACTTCCTATTTGGAGTTTCTTTGAGGAACTTCTTTGGATTTCTTCTTCTCTGCTTTGTCCTCTCAAAGATACTCAATTTGTTTTCCTTTTCCTTTATATCCAAGGCCGTTTATGCGTGATTGTGATTTGGAGTGAATGTGGGTGCAACATTTGGTGTCTTGGATTTTTGAGATGCTTCATTACTTGAAGATCCTTTTTCGAGTAATCACTCACGGGAGTTTGGTTTGTGTACAAAGGAATTGAATCCTATGCCTGTCTTGTCTCCACATTCTTTTTTGCTCATAATAAGGTCATTCAATGATTTAGATGCCTTTGTAAATGATGTAATCACATTTTTTAGATCATTTTCCCTCTTTTCTATAGCACTATCTCTATTTATTAGTTTAGCATTGTCGACCCTTGACTCTTTATTCTCATCGACTATGTGACTTAGAGTACTCGACTCCTTAGTTATTTGTGAGTTTTGGCTTGAAATGGGTTTGTTTTCCTCGTTTAATAGTGTGTGTGAGGATTTAATGTGCTCAAAGTCTTTCATCATTTTGCCTAATGAATAATAAAGATCGAGTGGGTGATGAAGTGTGTGTGTCACAATCACTATCACTAGAGTCCGAGTGAGATGAGTTAGAGTGTACCTCATCTTCTTGGTCGAGTTGATCTTGTTCTTTAGCCATTAGACAGGATCATTGCTTTTTCTTGTAAATCACTTGAGTAGTCAACTTCACTACTTGTGAGTCGGCCGCTTCTTTAGACTTAGTTGTCTCAGTCTCTGCGGCCCAACATAGCTTTTTCTTTTCTTGTCTTCTTTCTCTCGAAGACTCTTCTTTCTTCCTCATTTCGTATTTATTGACTCTTGGATATGGATCAATAGAAAAGTGTCTGGTTGTCTGATTTCCAACACAGTTCTCGGTTCTTTGATCAACTCTTTCCGTTCTTGGGTTATCACTCACCGATATTCAACCTTTGATGCTCGGCTCTCTTGGGTGGCCTATCTTCCCTTGTCTTGGGGAGTGAATGTCTCCGGAGGATTCACCTTTGTTTCTTTTATAGTTCTTGTTGAAGAACTTGTTGAATCTTTTAACCATTAGGGCAATTTTCTCGATCAATGGCTTCCTTGACCTCGGCTCTCTTCCCATCCTTGACTATAAGTGCAAAATTGTTTTGGGTATATTGTCTCCTCTTGATCTTTTCTTCTCAGCTCAAACTCATAGGCTTTGAGGTCTGAGAATAGCTCATGATTGGATGTTGTTGTGAGGTTCATTGAATGTCTTAGGGCCATGATCTTTATTTCCCATTCACCGAGGCTTGGGAGGCTTTAATCTTCATACACATTTCCTTCTATGTATATTTTTTCCAGTCTTTGATAATTCATTTGTGATTTCAGTGAATCGAGCATCCAGCTGATCCAAGGTTTCACCTGCAAGTAGTTTAAAATTTTCAAATTTCTGTACAACAACGGACAATTTATTTTCTTTAATTTTCTCAGATCCTTCACAAATTAAAGTTAATTTATCCCAGATTTATTTTGCAGTTTGACAAGATTTGAATTTATTAAACATTGCTTTGTCAAGGTTTTGTAAAGTATGTCCTTGGCCACATTGTCCAAGTTGTATCTTTTTATGTCCTCGTTTGTCCATTCGAGTCCTTGGTTTCTCAACAATCGGGGTCTTGCTTCAAGCGCAGCCTTCTTCTCCTTCACCACTGCACGCTCTCAAATCTGATTGTGTTCACTTTCAGATTTGCGGTGGCCCATCCTCTATCACTATCCACATTTCATCATGTAAAGCGAGATAGATGAGCTCGCATACGAATTTTTCGATCATCAAATTCCTCAATAGTGAACATAGGGATGCGTGTCAAATTTGCTTCCATGATAATAACTTTGAATAAAAGAGATGATTTTTGAAAGAGCAAGTGTTAAAAACTTCTTTGAAAGATTGGAGATCTAGTTCAAGAACCGGTCGGAAGGCTCAATGAACCAACCATTGTGATACGATTGTAGGTCCCAAGGGGTGTGAGTAAGGGTTAGAAGGGGGTTGAATAAACCTTACCAACTTTTCAATTTTAGTCCTTTTAAAATATTACGAGTTAATTACGGCTAAGTCCTTAAGGGACAACTAAGTTAGTTAATCAAATAGAGTTAGCTACTCAACGAGTTTCGATAGAGTGTTGATAGAATAACTCACCTATTTAAGGCTAAACTTTAACTTGGTGTGATGAGTTTTTCAGTAAAACTTAACACCCTTGAATTTGATTTAACTTTGTTTTAACACTTGGTTTTAGCACTTTGTTATTTATCGAGTTGGATAGCAAATTATCACAGATATAGAGTATGTGTGCGGGAATGTAAATATCTTTGGAATGTAAATGACACAAGTAAATTTTATAGAGGTTCAAGATAGGGCAATTCTTCTACTCCTCTCTTCTCCAACTCGGAGGAATCCAATAAGTAATGATCGAGTACAAAGTGGTTATCGTCAGAGACAAGTCTTGATCACGCAGGTGACTTGCTCTTTGCACTTACCGGAGATGCATTGGTGGTCACGGTGGCTTCTCGTCCGACTCAAACCTTCTTCACAGTTGCCTTGCTACTTGACTTACTTTCTCAAGCTTCTTGGATTTGATCACGAAGCCCTCCAATAACTTGAGATTGGTTCGATCTTGAACCTTCCTACAATCCTCCTTGAAAGTAGACCCTTTTGATTCTTCAAAAGTTTCCTCTTCAATAGTTTGAAGTTGTCTTTCCTTCACGGCTTGGTGTTGGATCGATTTCCTTCGAGATTTAGGGCTTGAGGATTTTGCTTGAATAACTTGAGAATATTTTGCGGGTTCTGATTTGGATATTGCTTGATTTCTCGGGTGTGCTAGCAGTTCGAGTAACCTTTTCTCAATGTGATTCCTCAGCCTTTTATAGTGAACTTTTCAAAAATCTGCCCGTTGAAGAGATAAAGTTGATTTTCAAAAGTCACTTGTGTTTGTTGACTTGTCTTGTCATGATCCTTGATGTTGACATTTCCTCGTATTTAATGTCTTGCGGATTGCAAAGCGTCTCGACACTTGGTGCATTGCTTCCCATTGGTTTGTTCTTTTTGCACACAATCGAACTAACACTTTATCTCCGACAACTTTAACAAAAGTTACTATTCGAGTAACATTCTTGACTTTTATCAACGGATCTCGTTCAGCTTGTCTTGACTTGATCATGATCTTTTGTTCCCCAGGTGACTTTGAGTTAGCTTCCAATCAATGGATGACTCATCCGTCACTTCAACTTGAGACTCAGCTTGAGTTGACTTGACCGACTCTTCATACATCTCGTATCACGGTGATACTCCTTGATCGAGTCCTTGATCTTCTTTCTTGGCCATACTCATTGTTCCTCAATGAGTCTTCACTTCGATCTTGATTTGACTTCTTGTATTCCCAGGCATAGTCGACTTGACTCACTTGTTCATCTATCTATTACAATACAAATTACAAGGAAAATGGGGTGCCAACTTTCTAGTCTAAGTTTTACATGGCATTCCTTAAAATCTAAACAATAAATTTCCCAACAAAAATTAAAAAGAAAAAAAATTAAAAACAACGCGAAAATTGACGATTTAATTGTTTATGGAAAATGCCCTCACATGCCTACTCCAAAATTGATCCTTCATCGCCTATATGTCATTACGATTAATGATCGGAATTTTTCTTGCACTTGAACAGTCGATTTCTAAACCATGACCACTACTGCATTCCAATAAATTCAAGAACATGAAAGTGAAATATTTCCCTTAAAATATCTTGATTCAAATCCATCAATAGCACTTTTCCATATAAAAAACCATATATGAGGTTTTATTTTATGAGTAAAATAAAGAGTTAAGAAACGAAAAAAAAATTGCTCATTCTATCAACCTAAAGAATCCTAACAAGATTTTCGGGCAAAACGATGCCAAAATTGTCTTAGGTCTATATGTTCACAAGAGAAGCTAAAAAGGACAACAACTTGGAATAATAAGTAAGTGTTATAGAACAACAATTTAAGAACACAAGAGAATTATTATAGAACTATCAAAATATTAAGAAATAAATATTAGAGAGAGATAATATTGTAGAGAGAAAGTAATTCTTTCTATTTCTCTTTGATATTGTTGTGTGTAATTTACAAGTAAAATTATGGCATATTTATAGCCAAAATTCACCTACCAAATTTATGTAGTAGTTGCACATGTGAAAAAAAAATTTAACTTTAGACTACAAACATTGTGCTAAAGTCCATATTCTACAAATTTATTATAACAATCCCCTTGGACGTAGCAGATCGTAGTAAGTTGGATGAGTATGCCTCGTTAAAAACCTCAAGCAAAAAAACCCCTGTGGGAAAAAATCGGACATAAGGGAAAAAGAGTACATTCTCAAATCGACTTGTGCATAAGTCGCCTCGTTAAAAACCTTAAGTCGAAAAAACCAATGGGATAAAAACGCACAAAAGAGAAAAAGAGTACATCGCACAATATATTCGCTCCCCCGAAATGTAGGATATTAGCCGCATAACTTGATCCATTAATCTTGTTTCATATTGACTCTTCTCATTCCAATGTCGTAAACTAGTTTCTCGAATGTTCGACGGCAAGGATTTTGTAAATAAATCGGCAAGATTATGGCAGAGCGAATCTGCTGAATATCCACCTCTCCATTTTTCTCGAGTTCATGTGTATGGAAAACTTTGGTGAAATATGATTGGTCATATCACCTTTTATGTAACCTCATCTTACTTGTGCTATACATGCTTTGGATTATCCTCATAAATAATAGTGGCGGTATTCAGAATCGGCTTCAATTGACAACTATTTCGAATATGAGATATAACAGATCTTAACCAAACGCATTCTTTCTCCGGCCTTCATGAAGAGCAATTATCTCAGAGTGATTAGAAGAAGTAGCCACTAATGTTTGTTTGGTAGATCGCCATGATATAGTGTACCATTATAGCAAAATACATAACCGTGATTGACCGAGCTTTGTGTGGATCTCGATCTATATCCATCAAGATAACCAACTAATCCGAGTTAGTGGATTCCTTTGAGTAGAATAACCCCAAATCTATAGTACCACCGAGGTATCGAAAAATATGTTTTATACCATTCCGTTGTCTTCTAGTTGGTTGAATCAGACGCGCAAAGTAGATTGACAAAGAAAAAGCGATATCCGGTCAGTGCATTGTGCTAAATACATTAATGCTCCAATAGCATTTAGATAAGGTACTTCAGGACCTAAAATCTCTTCATCGGACTCCTTTGGTCGAAATGGATCTTTATTTGGATCTAAACTTCGTACGACCATAGGGGTACTCAAGGAATGAGTATTGTCCATATTAAACCGTTTGAGCAATCTTTTTGTATAAGCAGATTGGTGGACAAGTATTCCATTATCTTTATGATCTAGCTCAAGACCAAGACAGAGTTTGGTTTTCCCAAGATCTTTAACCTCAAACTCTTTCTTTAGATATTCAGCAGCATTAGATAACTCTTCGGGAGTGCCAATCAAATTCATGTCATCTACATATACAGCTATGATAGCAAATCCGGTATCTGATCTTTTAATAAAAACGCATGGACAAATAGGATTATTTTTGTAACCTTCTCTAGAAAGGTATTCATTCAGCCTATGATACCACATGCGACCAGATTGCTTTAACCCATACAACGATCTTTGCAGTTTGATCGAGTATATCTCACGAGGAGTGTCTGACTTTGGCATTTTATATCCATCAGGATTTTCATATAAATATCGAATCCAAAGTGAACCATACAGATATGCCGTTTACGTCCATTAGACGATATCCAAACTTTCATGGACAACCATACCAATGAGAAAACGGAACGTGATTGTATCCATCACAGGTGAATATGTCTCATCATAATCTATCCCCAGGTCTCAAAGAGAATCCTTAAGCTACAAGTCGGGCTTTATATCTCACGATCTCATTTTTCTCTTTTCTTTTTCGAACAAATACCCATTTGTATCCTATGGGCTTTACATTATCCGGAGTTCGAGTAACTTGTCCAAATATATTTCGTTTCTCTAGGGAAGCTAATTCGGATTTTATTGTTGTAAGTCCAAGCGGCTACGATAATCTAGAGGAGGTGAATAGATTATCTCCATCTTTTCGATTTCGCCTCTTTTTCAAACCGAATGCTCAAAGACAATAATAAAGGTGTGGAATGTAAACAACACGCGCCGATTTATAGTAGTTCAACCCACCTAGGGCCTAATCTACTACCACCCCAAAGATATCAGGGATGGATTTCAAAAAAAAAAAGAATTTTATTAATTACCAAAATTAATACAAACTCAACTTACAACACCTTGAAGAGCACCACACTCTTCTTCAACACCACCTTTGAGATTACCACAATCTCCCTTTGAAGATTACCACAATCCTCCTTCAACGGCGCACCTTGTGAAGATTACCACAATCTTCAACATTGAAGAACACCAAATTCTTCAACACCTCAATAAGAAGATCACCACAATCTTCTTGCACCTATCACCTAGATCATCCAAGTGTGTTCTTACCACAAGAACACTCACAAGGATATCTTGTGTTGAATGATAACCAAAAATCAAGATTACAACTCAATAATGAATATTACAATTTGAGTGCAAAGTGTAATCAAGAATAGCCTAGACCTCAAGAATATGAAAGTGATAAGCTAGGCAAATTTACAACAAGAATAATAACAATGAAGAACAAATATTTGCTTGAAGTGTATCTTGTTGTGTTGTATCTCAATTGTTGTTTGGTTGCTCCAAAACTTCCTCTATTTATAGGAGTTGATAGATCAAGCATAGGCTCCTCTTGGGGATTGAAAATCTATAGAAAAATACAATTAAAATCAAGAATATAGCTGTTAGAAATCAATCCCACAATTTTAGGAAAGTTTGTCTGCTGTCAAACGGTCACATTTTTGTTGTCAAAAGATAGGGCGACCGGTCGCACAGAAATAGAGATTGAATTGAACATATCACGTTTTAACACGGGGCGACCGGTCGACGTACACCTCGACCGGTCGACGTCCCCTACAACCGGTCCACCATGACCAAAAAATGAGACAGGGAGTTCTGTTTCAATTTCATACGTTCAGCACGGCCGCCGGGTGCGACGGTCGACGTCACGGCCGACGCCTCCAACGACCGGTCGACCTGGCCATTTTCCTTTCCGTCTCATTTTTTTGTTTCCAAATTCATCTTCAGTACAAAGTTGCCTTTACTTTACGGCAGAGTCGACCAAGAGACAGTAAATGTTGTCCAATTTTTGTCGAAAAATAAAACTCAAGAAATACTCCGAAAATTTAGTAAAAATATTTTAAACCAATCGGGAGTATTTAGACAACATTTTAGGAACCTTGTTTTGAAATAAAAACTTATAAACATAAAATCATTAAGAGTGTTGTCCAATTTTATCTATAGTAAAACTTGAAGAAATACTCCAGGAAAATTTTAAAACCATTTTAAATCATTTAGGAGTATTTGGACAACAATTAAAAACATTGTTTTGGTGTAAAAATAAAATCATCAAAATTAAGATAAATACATGTATCAAACAATTGCTTCCTCCCACGTAGGCCAATCAGTCCTTTGACGGCATTCTATTATAGAATGTGGTTCACTATCATAATCACCATCAATGATTTCTTGAGCGACCGAGAATGCAAATTTATCATCAATGATTATTTCATTTCGTTCCCATACCTCATTACAATAGCTCGAGGGGGTTCTCGGTCTTTATCGCAATTTTTAATCAATATTTTCTCGAGATATTAGGCTCTACAGATTCATCTGGAGCTTGCTCATTAGTATCAATTTTTCCTTTTCTTTTTCCAGGAACAATATCTTTTGAGCCAATAGGTCTACCACGTTTTTGACGTGGGATATTATCATTCATTTTCTTATGTTCTTCAGGAACAATAATCCTGGCTGGAAAATTCGCAGCCGGAATATGAGACCTCGTAACTTTACTAGCATTATTAAATGCATCAGGAAGTCTATTGGCAATATTCTGTAAATGAATGATTCTACTCACCTCACTTTCACATTTAGGAGTACGCGGGTCCAAATAAGATAAACTTTGTTCATTCCAGGAGAGATTCTCAACTGGCTTTTGTTTATCATTTTGCAACACATCTTTATCATTTCCTATTGATGGAAATGTTGTTTCATCAAAATGACAATCCGCAAAACGAGCAGTAAATAAATCTCCCGTCATTGGTTCCAAATATCGAATAATTGATGGAGAATCAAATCCAACGTATATACCAAGTCTACGTTGTGGACCCATTTTTGTCCTTTGAGGAGGTGGAATCGGCACCTGAACAGCACACCCGAATGTGCGTAGGTGTGAAATATTTGGCTCAAAACCAAGAGTTAATTGCATGGGGGAATGCATATGATAAGCAAGAGGCTTAATCGATAAGTCCGATGCATGTAATCTCGCATGACCCCATGTTATACTAGTGAGCTTTGATGTTAATTGCATGGGGAATGCATATGATAAGCGGTGAGAGGGCGTGTCGATGAAAGGCCGATGCATGTAATCTTTCGCATGACCCCATGTTATACTAGTGAGCTTTGATCTCATTAATAATGTACGAGCAATGACTCGAACTCGTTTAATCGTGATTGACCATTCCATTTTGAGTATGAACATGTGCTCTTTGGATGTTCAACATTAATTTCGATCTTTGCACAATATTCATCAAAACTTTTGATGTAAATTCTCAAGCATTATCCATTCTTATATTCTTAATAGGATAATCGGGAAATGTGCTCGAGTTTAATAATTTGCGCTAATAATCGAGCAAATGCAACATTTCTAGTAGATAATAAGCATACGTGTGACCATCGCATGCCGCATCTATTAATACCATAAAATATCTAAATGGTCCACTTGCTTTGGATGTATTGTCCACAAATATCACCATGAATACGTTGTAAAAATAATGGTGATTCATAACCAACCTTTTTCATTGAAGGTCTAGAAATGAGTTTTCCTTGTGAACACGATTCACAGAAATAATCTTTCGAAATCAACATTTTTGTACCTTTCAATGGATGTCCATTGATATGCTCAATAATCCTACGCATCATAGTAGTTCCTGGGTGTCCTAGGCGATCATGCCATAACCCAAATATATCAGGATTTACCAGCTTCCAAGGCATGGTGGCGTAGGATTCAAAGGCTTTAATTGGAATATAATACAATCCAGAAATTGTCGCTTCAAATTTCTCATGGACATTCTTCTTGCCCATTTTATATGATGTGATACATAGACAATCTTTATCATGGTCATTTAGTGTCTCTAAATGATATCCATTATCACGCACATCTTTAAAACTTAGTAGATTTCTTTTTGATCTACTAGATAATAATGCATTTTCAATCTGCAGGATTGTACCATTAGGCAATATTAATGTTGCATTCCCGGAGCCATCAATAATCTCAACGGGACCAGATATAGTTGTAACTTGTGCCTTGCACAGTTTTACACTCGAGAAATATGATTTACTCATTAATATTGAGTGCGTTGTTGCACTGTCAAGTAGACAATAATCTTTCTTCTCGGTGTTTCCCATATACACCTAATATAACATTATTGAATTAATATTATACAATTATGTTTATGATTTCATATTTATAAAAAAATCGATCATCATGAAACAGTTAAATAATAACATCGAGGCATAATAAAAATTTAAATATAAAAGATTTTATTCGAAATCATAAATGAGATAGACATACATAATCATCTAACTATTACATGTTAAAAATAATTTCTCATGCTAACAAAGGAAAAACCATGAAGATATGAAGATTAATCATAAGCGAAAAATGCTCCGGAGGATATTCCCAAACAAAAAGTAAGATAATGTTCAAGAAGACCAATGTAATGAGATAAACTGTTGTGAAATGTGAAATTTCTTGAAATGGAAGAAATGTGAAATTTTTAGAGAGATGAGATAATATGTATGAATTTGTTGAATAAAATGTTGGTATATTTATGGATAAAAACTACTGTTCATAGCCGTTACATTACCGTTGGGGGGGAGAAATTTTGAATATGAAATTTGTGAATGATTTAGTGGAATTATAATGATATTTTTGTGATTGAAATAATAAACACAAATATTATGATAAAATATCATTCATATAAAAAGTTCAACCCGAAAATATATCTTTCCGGGAAAATACATATAAGCACAATCAAAATATTCTCACTTTTACAATAGCAACAGATTTACTTGAAATATTTCATAAACTAATTTAAAGCATACATATCATTGATTAAACATTTCCATCACCAATTAAGTGATCAATCCTCCCTTCTGGATGCTCAAAGAAATCAGCCACATCCAGATGTGTAATATCCACATTCAAGTCATCAAAATTATCATCTTCAGGATGATCGGAAGTGAAATTTGCTTCAGCATTTTTATCTTGCTTGCGAATTGATGCTTGATAAAGCTCCACCAAATGTTTGGCCGACAAGTACGTGACCAGTGACCTTTTATTCCGCATCGGTAACACTTCTCTCCACCATTCTCTGGATTTATCACTTTCTCTTTTCCTTTCTTATCATTTCTGTTCCACTTTAGATGGTGACTTGTATTTTCATGATTTGAATTATTCTGACTACCACGATTATATGGAGTAAATCTTCCACGACCACGGCCACGACCGCGACCACGGCCTCTCCCACGTGCTCTAAAATTATTAACATTTTGAGCTCTAGTCGCATTCACTTCAGGGAATGGAGTAGAACCAGTAGGCTGAGATTCGTGATTTTTTATCAGTAATTCATTATTTTGTTCGGCCACAAGAAGACACGAAATCAAGTCAGAATACTTTGTGAAACCTTTTTCTCGGTATTGCTGCTGCAGGAGCAAACCCGAAGCATGAAAAGTAGAGAGTGTCTTTTCAATCATATCTCCATCCGTAATACTTTCTCCACATAATTTCAGTTTTGAAGAAATTTTAAATAACATGGAATTATAGTCACTTACGGATTTGAAATCTTGAAACCTTAATTTTATCCAATCATATCGGGCCTTTGGAAGTATAACCAACTTCAGGTGGTCATACCTTTCCTTCATATTTTTCCAAAGGATAGATGGATCTTTTACCGTAAGGTATTCTATTTTTAAATTTTCATCCAGATGATGACGGATAAAAATCATAGCCTTAGCTTTATCTTGTGCAGATGCACTATTTCCTTCTTTTATAGTATCACCCAAACCTTTAGGTCATGTATGGTTGTGTTTCCAACCCCCTTTTTCCACTTTCCAACTATTCCGGAAAATGGGTTTATGTTTGTTTCAAAAGTTTTTCAGTAGAAATGAAGTCATTTCCAGTTTTCACTTTTTATGGAAAATATTCTTTTGAAAACACAACCAAACAATTTTTCATTCCAATTACGCAAACTTAGGTAAAAATACACTACAATCACGCAAACCTATGTCAAAAATAAATTTGAAAAGCTATAACCAAACATATTCTCATTTTCAAACAAAAATTTAGACAACAAACCAAATATATTCTCAATTCTCACACGAAAACCAATAAAATTTGAAAATTCATTTTCCAACACTAGAAACTGGAAATTGGACTTGGAAACACATCCATACATCCCCTTAGCGTCTAGATGAATTTCAGCATCTAAAGCCCATGACATATAATTTTTTCCAGCAATATCAAGAGCAATGAAATTGAGTTTTGCGAGGTTAGCCATAATAATATTTTAAATTAAGAAATGAATAAAACTTACCGTACTCACCAAAAACTTTAACGATCGGGTAGAGACTCGTGCTGATAACGTGTTATAGAACAACAATTTAAGAACACAAGAGAATTATTATAGAACTATCAAAATATTAAGAAATAAATATTAGAGAGAGATAATATTGTAGAGAGAAAGTAATTCTTTCTATTTCTCTTTGATATTGTTGTGTGTAATTTACAAGTAAAATTATGGCATATTTATAGCCAAAATTCACCTACCAAATTTATGTAATAGTTGCACATGTGAAAAAAAATTTTAACTTTAGACTACAAATATTGTGCTAAAGTCCATGTTCTACAAATTTATTATAACAGTAAGTTTATTATTAGTGAATGTTGGGGAACATTAAATTGGCCCTTTGTTTTTTGGCTGAGAGTAAAATGGACATCTCATAGTTTTTTGCATACGAAATATGGTCGACCAGTCATTCGATACTTAATATGGAAGGATAAAGTACCAAATTTTATCAAAAGTAATTACACTGGACTATTCAATGAACAATTTTTTTGAACTATTTTTTTTTTTTGAACAAGTAATTTATGTTTTCGAAATACATAATGCAAATCTTGTCAAAAATAAAAAATAAAAAATACAGAATGCAAGTTATGTGCATTATACTAAAAGCCTAAAGAAATAAATTAGTCATTTTCACGAATATGTAGATTGTAGACTTGTATAGCACTGTGTGTCTCATTTAGACTGCACGGCAATTCATTTAAATAATTATTTAATTAATGATAAAAATGGTGTTATAGTTTTCAATTTTATAGGGAAGATAGACTTTTTGATTCATATAAAAGAACAATTTCAAAACTAAAATATCATGTAATTTACGTAAAAAAAATTTAAACATAGAGATCGAACAATTATTAGCCACCTAGTAGCTAGATCTGTCTCTATGGATGGCATAAAAATACTAAATTATTGAACACTCATTTACACCTTAATTTGTTTTTTACATTTACAATTTACTATCAATTATGCAGTCAACTATACTCACAATAATACCATAGCAAAAATAATTTTCAAATGAAAGCTATAATTCATCAAAGTAGAGAATAACTTACTAAGACCAAGTATATATGTGTTAGGGGTGATGACGGTGCGATTTGGGCGGTGTTTTCAATATTTTCAAGCCAATTGCTAAGTGCGGTTTGGCTATAAATTTAATTTTAAGTTGCATTTTTTTAGAATAAAATAAATTTGTGGTTTTCAATGGTTTCGGACAGTTTTGAGGTGTTAATGTACAATACAAGAATAATATATATATGGAACAATCAAATGAGCAAAAACAAACATATCAAATTAATAACTCAAAATCTAAGGACATGTTGTCTAAATTGGATGTTATAACAACTTCAATAACATATAGGAGTAGAATCTAATAGATATAACTTCGACATTTCAGTTGTCCTAAAAACAATCAACACTTCAATCTCCAAGTTCACAAATTTCCCAGCACAAATCTCATTATATAATTTACATACATAACAAAAGACAATCCAGGTCTGAGAAATACAACTAGATGAATCATAAAAAAATTGAGGAAAGACAATTTACTAACCTATTTCTTTATCTTTGATGTATTAAACTATAAGTAAATTGACTAATATACCCATAGTAAACTAGTGAAAATAATTAAATAAGACAGTACATAATTGTACACAAATATACTATAATTTGAGAGAAATATACCAGTATATATAGCTAATATATATATATAGTATTCTACTTGCGGTGCGATCGATGCAGTTTAAGACCTCAAATTGTAATTGCACCATCCTATGCAGTGCAGTTTAGTTAAAACATATTAATCACAGTTTTTCCAATAAATAAGCAACTGCGGTTTGGTTTGTTCGATTTTAGTGGTTTTTGTTTTTTCTTGATCAGCCCTAGTATGTGTATTACATACTAGAATAACACTAGTGTCTTACACGAACTTTGTCAAAAGAAATATTTTTTGTGTCGACAATTTTTTTGTAATAGTTATATGAGATCTAAAATACTATTGAGAAATACTAAAAAATAATTTCAAAATTTGGAAGAGCATCATACAAATCGTTTACTTCAAATTCTAAAAAACTTCTGTGTAAGTTATATCTAATAAAAATATCCAAGTGTACTATCATTGTGTTTTGGCGCTTAAATAATCACTTAATTAATTGTGCTATTTATTAATGGAAAATATCCAATAAATTATCTTCCATTATTTTTTCTATAAGATTTAAATATGTAGACAAATATTATTTATTTAGCTTTGCACACAATGTGATTGGATAAAATCACTCAATTAAATCCACGTGATATTTAATAAGCTACAGACAAATTTGTTATTATTAAATTTCAACAATTATTTAATTAATTATTATTTTGCGTTTTGACTTGTCAAAATGACGTGAAATTTCAATTCTTAATTACATTGTTACAACTATTTTCACATTAAGTTTGAATAAATTAATTACATATTGCAATGACTGATATTTAATTTGTTAGTGTTTAGAAAATCACATAGTTAATTATGCTACTTTTATTAATCAAAATATCCAATAAATATAACGTCTATTTTATTTATATTATATATGTAGAATGTTTAGATTATTTTTACCTTTTATATTATTTTGTACCTTTTAGATTACATAGAGAAAGTATTTATACGTGGAAAAAATTTAAAAAAATTACAACCCGTGGATAAATGGTCACCATGTGTAATTGGAAAAATGAGGAGTTGACACATGTCTTGAAATAGTGAAGTGCTGACACGTGTCTTTTTCGTTTTTTTTCTTTTAGTATATAGGGTTGATTTGTCATATTTAAATTCAAAAATTATTATCAATTCAAATGAGAGAATATCTTCTATAAAAAAATATAGAGTTTTAACTATTAGAGTCTTTGTCAATAAAAATATGCAAGGAGTTGAATGGATTGACATTGATGTTGGGAACATTTTTCCTTTATATTCTCGGTAATTAAAAAGACTATCAATGTATCTTTTTTGTCTTTCTTGCTTGTTTTCTGCAGTCTATTTGATACATATAATTTAAAAGATATATTATTAATTCAAATGAGAGAATATATTTCATGAAAAATATGGATTTTGAACTAATAGTCTTGGTCAATAAAAATATGTCAGAGTTGAATGGATTGACATTGATTTTTTTCAGATTATTTTTCCTTAATATTATCGGTTATTAAAACAATTTCAATGTCAATCTTTTTTTCTTTCTTGCTTGTTTTCTGCAGTTTATTTGATACATATAATTTAAAAGATAGTATAAATAAAATCCTTTATTTTTGAATTGTTTAATATCTTTTAAGTTTGTACATATAGATGCCACATGGATAAATGTGAAGCAATCATGCAAATTGGGAGAATGAGAAGTTGATACATGTCGAAGATTAATAAGGTGATGACACATGTTAACTTTGCTTATTAATGAGAACTTGTTTATTTAGCTGTGCACATAATGTGGCTAGGTAAAATCACTTCAATTAAATTCACATGATGTTTAATAAGCAACAAATAAATTTGTTATTAATAAATTTGAATAATTTATTTATTATTTTGTGTTTTCACTTGTCAAAAATGATGTGAAATTTCAAATTTTAATTACATTGTTACAACTATTTTCACATTAATTTTGTACAAATTAATTGTATATTGCAATGACTGATATTTAATTTATTGGTGTTTAAAAAATCACATAGTTAAATGTGCTAATTTTATTAATCAAAAGTATCCAATAAATATAATGTCTATTTTTTTAGAGTAGTTTACTTATTTAGATTATATAGGTAGATTGTTTAGATTATTTTTCACCTTTTATATTATTTTGTGCCTTTTAAATTACATATGGAAAGTATTCATATGTGAAAAAGATATGAAAAAGATTATTAACCATGGATAAATGTGTAATTGGAAAAATGATGAGTCATGTCACATGTTTTAAAATAGTAAAGTGTTGACATGTGTTTGTTTCTATTTTTTTCTTTGAGTATATAGGGTTGGTTTGTTATATTTTAAATTCAAAATGTTATTATCAATTCAAATGACAGAATATCTTCGTAAGAAATATAGAGTTTGAACTATTAGAGTCATTGTCCATAAATATATGCAAAGAGTTGAGTGGATTGACATTGATTTTTTTGGGATTATGTTCCCTTTATATTCTTGGTAATTAAAAACTATTGATTGATTGGTATTTTACATGTATTTTGGGCTTAATATTGGCTAGAATGTGGGAATATGCATGCATTATACAAGTAAATTGGGTAGTATTCTTGTTTTGTGGAATGGATTACGCTTTGCTCGTTTTGTAGGAATTTATCTATATTTGTGGCATAGTGGCAACAATTCGAGCATTGCAACCGCCAATATTTGACACAAGTGACGAAGTTTGGAGTCGAGTCGAGAAGAAGTTGGACGAACCGGGCAAGAAACGGAAAAAAAGAGTCTATGGGCGTATTGTTCCGAGGTGAGCACGGCGGGCGTGCCCCTCTAAAGCACGACCCGTGCTCGACCCAAGCAAGGTTACCCGAGGTGCGGCCTAGGGCACGGGTAGCCCGTGCCATATTGGCACGCCCGTGCCCTCTCAAGAAAGACTACAAAGGTTCGGCACCAAAGACGGTCAAGGCGTGCCAAAGGGGCACGGCCGTGCCGTCTCTTGCTGCACGGGAAAACAGAGTTTGTCAAATTTCAACTAGGTTTCGACCCGAACGAAGTACAATAGACCGGGCGGCCACTTAACGAGGACACGCTGATTTTTACCCTAGAAACCAGAGAAAAGAGCGATTTTCCACCGGAAACTTCGAGAGATTGATCAAGACCGCAACCACACCTTCGAGGATTGAAGATAGATCGAGAGATCGTCATCATCCCCGAGTCACTCATTCCATCGTATCGTTATTTCAATTAGTTAGATTTTGATTATGAATAATTTGTCTATGAATTGTTTATCTTCAATGTCGGCTAAACATCTTGTGATTCCGGGTTTGGGAGTAGATTAATAAACACTTTTATGTGATGATTAAGGACAATTGAAGTTAATATTTTCTTTCTCTATTCAAGTACTTTGCTTTAATTCTTATTTTATCAAAAAGGCCTTTGATCTAAACTTGTTTGATGTATTGATTCATAATTCTAACCGATGAGTTTCAATACTAGATCTTGAGTACTTGACACAAATAGATTGCATGATTGAGAAGTCTCTGTGAATATTTGTGAGATCTTTTAATCTTTTGAACTTTTGGGAGTTGGATATCTCATGTTGAGTAGAGATGCGAACATAGATATTCCAATCAACGCTTTTACATACATCTCGAGAGAGGGGGTAAATTACTTTGGTGATTGGTCTATAGAGAAGAATATGTTTAACCTGGTTTGCTTAACCCGAGCATAAAAGTGGGATATTAATTGAAACCATAACCCAGAATCCATCCATTCATACTTGATCTTTCAATCGCTCTTTACTTTGTTATTTTAGGATTAATTTCGCTTTAGTAGTAATAAAACCAAACCTTCAAATTTCGATAGTTTAGATAAAAATAGGACTATTATAGTCCAATACTTAGTACATTAATTTATTAATCCCCGTGGATTCGACCTTGCAAACCCTATTCTATAAACTGATCCGTACACTTGCGGTGAAGCTAAAAAAATAGGCGAACAAGTTTTTGGCGCTTCTTGCCGGGATTAATCAAATTTTTAGTACTAATATTGCGATAAATAGAACTATTCTTAATCCGGACATTTTTTTTTATTCAATTTTACTTCTATTGTGGTTAACTTGTTTTCTTTAGTTGGTTCGGGTAGTGCATGATCACCCGCTCAAAGCAAGGAGACTTGGCACCGTTCATACCGGAGGTTGAAGCTTTTGCTAGGCGAAATAGTGCAGCTACTAAACGGGGGGAAGACAACAGACCAAACCACGGCGAAGTTGAAGACAACAACAGAGGCAATAACGGGGTAACAACCAGGCTAACAGGTCAATGTTGAGTTACCGCACCGAGAGGTTCCAGTGGCTCCTGCACTTCAACAAAGAAGCGATACGCGATTACTTTCGCCCAATCAATCGCAACTATGGTGGCATTGCCAATGTCCCGATCAATGCGAATAATTTTGAGCTAAAAAGCCACGATCTCGATGGTACAAATGTAACCAGTTTGGGGGCTTTCCGTCTCAAGATCCAACTCTCATCTTGCGAATTTCATACAAATTTGCAATACTATCAAGATGAATGGGGTGATGATGATCTTTATACGTCTTCGCCTATTCCCTTTCTCTTTAAGGGATAAGGCTAGGAATCGGCTAGGCACCCTAACTCGGGAGTGTGAACAATCGGGATGAGCTAAGTCGAGGTTTTGTTTAAATACTTCCCACCAAGTAAGACACTACTGCCTTAAAAGCGAGATCACTCGATTCGAGCGGTTTGACTCACGAGCCTTTGTACGAGGCCGGGGAGAGATTCCGGGATTTGTTGAGGAGGTGCCCGCAACATGGATTTCTGAAGATCGCAGCTTTGTTTTTCTATAATGGGTTGATGGGACAGACGAGATCATTTGTAGATGCCGCGTGGCGCGCTCTACTCGCGAGATTTCCGGAAGATGCATTCAACTTGTTAGAGGAAATGGCCATGAATAGTTATCGGTGGCCCTCCGAGAGGACTAACGTGAAAAGGGTAGTCAAGTTTCGATTGAGATCCATTAAAGAGTTGACAAAGACAAATGGCCGTCTTGACCAATCAATTGAGTACATTGACAAAGGCAAATGAGGTAAACGCTGGGTGCAAATGGGGGAGTTTCTCTAGATCTCGATAGAGGAAGCAAATTACGTGAATAACCGGAATTTCAACAATTTCCGGAATAATCAAAATCCCACTCATTACCATCGGGCCTAAGGAACCACGAAAATTTCTCCTATGCGAACACAAAGAACGTGATGCAACCACCACCGGGTTTAATGTGACTAATGGAGTTATTACTCGCAGATCCTAAACCAACCATGGAAGACATGTTCACCTCGTTTATGAACGAGACAAGGAACAGGGTTCAACAAGGATGAGGCAAAGATGGATAAGATCGAAAACCATGTCACCCAACCGGGGTCCCGGATGAAGAATCTTGAGACCCAAATTGGTCAAATAGCTACAATAATAGGTGGGCAAAGATCAAAAAGGCGTTCATTTCCGAGCAACACCGAGGTAAACCCAAAAGAACAAAGTGTAAAGCCATTCGCCCGAGGAGTGGAACGGAATACGAGGGGCCGAAAATACGTAAAATTCGGAAGAATCGCAGGACGGCACGGCCCGTGCGCCACCGCACGGCCAGCCCGTGCGCCTTGCCGACACGACTATCGATGCGCCGGGTGATGCGGAAACTGAGGCAAATGGCGAGGTTGAGGCCAAGGAACAAGCTGAGGAACATCGTGCTGAACAAAAAGGGGCTGAGAAGCTTAAATCTTCCTCTAACCCTGATATTTCTAAACTTAATGTTCCCCTTCCTTTTCCCCAACGTTTTCAAAAGAAAAAGTTAGACGCACAATTTGCTAAGTTTTTAGATATTTTTAAAAAACTGCATATTAACATTCCTTTTGCAGATGCATTGGAGCAGATGCCCAATTATGCTAAGTTCTTGAAGGATGTTATGTCAAAGAAAAGAAAGATGACTAGTTTTAGACAAATCAACTGGACAGAGGAGTGTAGTGCAATAATCCAAAGGAAACTACCACAGAAGTTGAAAGATCCAGGGAGTTTCACTATCCCTTGTGCTATTGGTGATGTTTTCTTTAAGAAAGCACTTTGTGATTTAGGAGCGAGTATTAACTTAATGCCCTTGTCTATTTTCAGGCAACTTGGATTGGGAGAGGTGAAGCCATCTACGGTCACCTTACAACTCGCAGACCGATCACTCACATATCCAAAGGGAATCATCGAGGATGTGCTTGTCAAAGTTGATAAATTCATATTCCCTGTGGATTTCTTAGTCTTTGGACATGGAGGAAGATAAAGACGTTCCTTGATACTTGGGCGTCCATTCTAGCGACGGGGAAGGCCTTAATAGATGTGCAAAAGGGAGAGCTCACGTTACGGGTTAATGATGAGCATGTTCTATTTACGATATATAAGGCACTTCAATTTCATGATGGGGTGGAAACTTGTAAATTCATAGACGTAGTTGAATCCTCGTATTGATGAATATGCGGATCATACATTGTTTCGGGATACTTTGGAGTTTGGTTTGACACATTCGTGTTCAACATCGAACTTGACTATTGATATTGATAACCAAGACTTGTATGATTGTGTTTGTGCTTTGGATAATATGTAGGAACTACCGAGAGCGCAAGAGGGACACACACGCGAAAAACGCACGGGAATCGTTCTACAGGGGACGCACGACCCGTGCCCTTGAGCACGCCAGGCCGTGCGTATGGCCGACGGAAAAATTGACGAAACGACGACGGCAAGACGGCCGTGCCAAATGGCACGGGCAGCCCGTGCCTAAGGCCGAAGGGAAATGAAGGAGCCGCAGATGGCACGGCCCGTGCTCATCAGCACGGGCAGCCCGTGCCTAAGGCCGAAGGGAACGCTGAAGGAGCTGCAGATGGCACGGCCGTGCTCATCGAAGACGGGCAGCCCGTGCTACCTTCCGAAGAGGCCAAATCGAACCTTAACTCAAACCCCGCCCGAGCATCTCAAATATGCATTCCTTGGAGCGAATAACACGAGTCCGTAATTGTATCATCACTTTTAACTTCAGTTCAACTCGATAAATTGCTTAGGGTGTTACGAAAACATAAGTCGGCGATAGGTTGGTCAATTTCTGATTTGAAAGGCATTAGTCCATCGATTGTGATGCATAAAATTAGAATGGAAGATGTCTACAAACCTTCGTGCAAAATCAAAGAAGATTAAACCCTATAATGCAAGAAGTCGTTAGAAAAGAAGTTCTAAAATGGTTAGATCTTTGGAATTATTTATGCTATTTCGATAGCTCTTGGGTAAGTCCCACAAGTGGTGCCAAGAAAGGGGGATGACGGTAGTAAGAAACGAGAGTGATGAGCTTATAGCGACTAGAGTAGTAATTGGATGGAGAATTTGTATTGATTATAGGAAGTTGAATGATGCTACTCGCAAAGATCACTTTCCCTTCCCTTTATTGATATGATGCTTGATCGTTTAGCGGGATATGAGTATTATTGTTTTCTCGATGGTTATTCTGGGTATAATCGATCATGATTGCCCCTGAAGACCAAGAGAAGACGACCTTTACATGCCCCTATGGTACCTTTGCATTTCGCAGATGCCATTTGGACTTTGTAATGCACCCGCTACTTTTCAAAGATGCATGATGGCTATATTTCATGATTTCATTGAGAAAATAATGGAGGTTTTCATGGATGATTTTTCCGTGTTTGGAGATTCATATGACCATTGCTTGAATAACCTTTCTCTAGTTTTGCAGAGATGCGAGAAGACTAACCTTGTTTTAAATTGGGAAAAGTGCCACTTCATGGGCACGAGATGGCATTGTTTTTAGGCCACCGAGTCTCTTCTCGCAGTTTGGAAGTTGATAGAGCGAAAGTTGTGGCAATCGAGAAACTCCCACCTCCAACAAACGAAAAAGCCATTCAAGTTTCTTAGACACGCCGGATTCTACTGAAGGTTTATCCGTGACTTTTCTAAAATCACTAAACCTTTAAGTCGAGTTATTAGAAAAAGATCTCGCTTTCAATTTTTCCAATGATTGTTTGCGAGTGCTTTTGAAATTCTCGAAGAAGGCTTTAGTGACAAAGACCCATTCTAGTAGTTCCGGATTGGAGTCAACCCTTCGAACTAATGTGTGATGCCGACTTTGCGGTTGGGGCTGTTTTGGGTCGAAACGAGACAAGATGTTCAGAGCCATCTACTACGCGAGCGAGGTAACCAGACAAAGGCGATTGCAAAAATTACACTACCACCGAGAAGGAAATGCTAGCAATCGTGTTTGCATTCGACAAGTTTTGATCTTACTTGGTTGGGACTAAGACGATCGTCCACACCGACCACGCGGCAATTAAATATCTGTTTGACAAGAAGGATGCCAAACCGAGATCGATTCGGTGGATCCTCTTACTACAAGAATTCGATGTGGAGATTCGGGATAGAAAGGGTCTGCGAGAATGTCGTAGCCGATCACTTGTCCGGACTAGAATACAAGAAGGAGGAGAAAGAAATCACGGAGGCAATTAAGGAGGAATTCCCGATGAGCAACTTCGATGCTTCAAGCTAAATTCCCATGGTATGCCGATTTTGTTAATTATTTGGTTGCGGGGTTTTGCCTCCGGATTTATCATCTTATCAAAAGAAGAAGTTCCTCCATGATGTCAAGTTTTACATGTGGGACGATCCCCGCTCTTTAAGAGGTGCGCCGACACCATCATTCGACGATGTGTACCTCAAGAAGAGTGGGAGGGAGTTCTATAGCAATGCCATTCTTCACCTTCCGGAGGACATTTTTGTCCAAGCGCACGGCGGCTAAGGTATTACAAAGTGGGTTATCTTGGCCTACATTATCTAACGATCGCTATCTATTTGTACAAAGTTGTGATAGGTGCCGCCGGATGGGAAACATCTCGAGCGACATGAGATGCCAATGACCAATGTGATGGAAGTTGAACTCTTCGATGTGTGGGGATCGACTTCACGGGCCCCCTTCCCATCTTCGTCGGGCTATCAATACATTCTACTTGCGGTGGAATACGTATCTCTCGATGGGTTGAAGCAATTCCGGCTCGGATCAATGATGCGCGAGTAGTGCTCAAATTCTCGAAGAAAAATATATTCACTCGGTTTGGAACCCCGAGAGCTTTGATTAGCGACGGGGGTCACACTTTGTGAATAAATTAATGAGCACTCTACTTGCGAAGTACGGGGTTAAGCACAAGGTGGCATTAGCATATCATCCGCAAGCAAATGGACAAGCAGAGGTAGCCAATCGTGAGATTAAGCGATTTTAGAGAAAACAAAGTGAACATAAATCGCAAGGATTGGGCCATAAAGCTAGATGACGCACTATGGGCATATCGGATCGCATACAAGACACCCTTGGGCACATCACCGTATCGTTAGTCTTCGGAAATCGTGTCACTTGCCCGTCGAATTAGAGCATAAGCGCGTTTTGGGTCAGTAAAGAAGTTGAATTTTGACTTCCAAGCGGCGGGTGTGAAAAGAGGCTCTTGCACGAATGAGATGGAGGAATTAGGGATGAAGCCTATGAAAATTCCAGGATTTACAAGGAGCGAACCAAACGATGGCACGATCGAATGATAAAGAAGAGGGAGTTTTTACCGGGTGAACAAGTCCTTTTGTTTAACTCACGTCTTAAACTCTTAAAAGGGAAAGCTTAAGTCAGATGGTCGGGGCCGTTTGTGATAAAGAAAGTATTAAATCCTCCGGGAATAGTGGAGCTATTGAGCCGAGATGGGGAGACATTCATGGTGAATGGCCGGAGAATCAAGCATTACTTGAGCCGGGAGCAAAAGGAGGAAGTGGCACGCCTCACGTTGCTAGAGCCATGATCAACTAAAAAGCAGGCGTCAAGCTATAGGCGTTAAATTTAGCGCTTGTTGGGAGGCAACCCAATGGTTTTGTTGTTTTATTTCTTCCCATGTTTCATAATTTGTTTCTTTTCCTTTTCTAAGATAGGATTTATTTGCTTCCATAGGTTAGGTTTTAAAAAAAAAAAAAAAAAAATCGAACACAAGGTTCGGACTTGAAGACGGCAACCCGTGCCATATGACACGCCGTGCTCTTTCCAAAGATTCAGACTCCAAAGTTCGGGCCCAAAGACGGGCCACCCGTGCCGCTTGGCACGGCCCGTGCCCCCGAGGGTTTTTTGGAGCAATCTTTCGGCCCCACAAAGACGGGCAACCCGTGCCGAATGAGCACGCCCGTGCTCCTTAAGGTTTTTGGAAGCAACCTTGCGGCCCCCAAGACGGCGACCGTGCCTATGGAGCACGCCCGTGCTCATGCCTCGGAAAGGCTTAAAACCGATGGGCAGCCTCACTTTCTTCACAAAATCTCCCCTTCACGCACGGACAAGCGAGAAAAAACTCCCTCCAAATTTTTTGAAAATCCACCCTAGATATCATCACTACTCACCTCCCACACTACTCTAAACACGAATTACCCGCTTGAATTTGCTTGGAAGCAAGGATTTGGGGTAGATAGCACCTAGGGTTTCCACAATCCAACCTCTTCTAATTCTCGAAAATTAAGGTATGAATTGAAAATTCTATGTCAAATTGCTTGAGGATTATGAACTAGGGTTGATATATGATGCTTGTGTGATACTTTAGCCATATTTTTAATTGAAATTTTCTATGGGGCTTTTTATCGAACACTTGGTGGGTTGTTGAATTGTGATGAATTTAGTTGATTGCTTGATGGATTATACTTGTGTTAGATGGTTTAGGAGGTTAGGAGCTAGGATTCTCGGCAATTATATTGGTGTGTGAATTGAACGCTTGATTATGAATCGAATTGTTGATGATGAGCTACTATACTTCTAATGAAATTGTTGTATTCATTCATTGTTTGTTTTTACTTGGCAAGTATGGATTCTCACGATTGTTTTGCAGGTACTAAATTGAAACATGGTGAACCACGACCAAACCGAGGAAGACGAGGTTGGGGAGCCGCGGCCGCTCGAGCGCCACCACACCGGACAAAATTACGAGGCTTATGTGCTCACTATTGATGAAAACGAAATCTTTGGATAAATGGAACGGCTCATCCATCGTTCATTCGCACCTACACGCTTATACCGACGACGAATGTACCCGAGCTCTCGGGATACACGAGGAGGTATGGCAAATGTTTGATCGAGTTGGATGGACCGCATTTATGCAAGGCGGTGGCCAACCTACAAGACACTCACACCGGAGTTCTTAAGCTCATTCATGTCACGGCAACACGACCACGGAGTGAGCCTCGGGAAATCCAGTTCAAGTTGGGCAACGAATGGAGAACCGTCACTATTGCCGAACTTAATCAAATTTTTGGAGTACCATCGGACGCCCCATACCGAACGGCCGCAAATTACGATTCGCGTGCTTTTCGGCGATTGTTGATGAAACTCCCGACACGGGGGCTCATGCAATACGCAGACGCACCTCCAAGGCTTCCTCGCTCCGCAACCCCATATTCTGTTACATTCAAAAAGTAACGGCCCATTCTGTGTTCGCCGGTACAACAATGGGGGTATGCAAGCGAGAGAGCTATACCTACTTTGGTGTATGCTCAATCGCACCCCTTATAACATGGCGGCATACTTTGTGGAACACGCCATCTACGTACAATGACATGAAGCGGGAAAATACTAATTGGGGGAATGATAACCCCAATCGCACAACATTTTGGGGTTGACATAAGCCGCATGGAACCATTAGCGGCAAACAAGCATTAACATGAGCGCTCTTCTCACCATGAAGATCATCAATAATGAGGAGAATATCCTCTGTTTTCAACAAAAAGTCGGGTCTTCGTTTCCCTTCCTAACCCGCACTCACAAAGAAGTGAATTGATAACCAAATCAATCAAGCCAGACTCGAGGAGCATATCGAGTCATGCGGGGTTTGGCGGCGCGAAAGAGGCGAAGGATAGTCGGGTTGCCCGATGAAGACTTGGCCATGGAGGCGGGGGAGTATGATAGACGAGGAGAGGGGTTTGAGCAAGACTTCCAACAGGGAAGCTTGATCGAGCGGCCAGGGGACAGACTGATATTCAGAGCTCGCCAAGGCGAGGAACGTGGGGGCCGAGATGATCACGACGGATGTTCGTGCATTTGAGGAAAGCTTGCGCCAAAGATAGGAGTGATTTCCGTGCTTACCAAGAAGTCCAAGATCAAAGGTACCATATGCGAGCTTGTGGAATCAAGCACATGAGCGGGGAGTCGGAGATATTGCAGGCGATTACGAATCGAGAATTGGCATATCTCCCGGGGCCACTACCCGCCGCCACCCCCACAAAGTAATCCAGGTCCTATCCACACTTTTCTTTGAAATTCTACCTTCTCTTTTGCGCTATAATTTCATTCAAGTTTGGGGGAGAGGTAGTAATTTTATTGATGGGTGTGGCGTTTGCATTCATTTAGTTGCATATAGAGCATATCATATAAGTGCGGTGCATTTGATGTTTGATTTTTTTATGTTTTAGCATGTTTATCGCTTTAGCACGTTTATTGCTTTCCTAGTAGTTAGGGAGTGAGTTGACCGCTATTGTGTGTTTGTGTGTTTTGATTGAGGTCTTGATCTTGGGAGCGTTTGCGGATTAGTTCATGTTGTTTTGAATTGGATGTTGAGTGTGAGTTGATCGGGTTGAGAATAATTAATATGGAGCATGTGCTCATTGGGATCATGGTTAAAATGCTTTGAATTATGCACTTACAAGCTTTGTGAGCTTTTGAGCCTTTACCGCTTTCATCATATGCGATCTTGTTTGCTTGAGTGTGTCATTCATGTTGATTTAAATTCTAGAACTTGCTCTGGTATCTCCGTCAAGGTCACATGTTGTATGCATTCATGAAAATGATTTTAGGCCATTTTTGTTAAGCCTTTCAAGCCTTTTTGCCTACCTTATGATATTTGATTTTTCCTAGTTAGCCAACTTGAGCCTATTGCCTGATTTTTTGATAGCCACATTTCAAGCCTTAGAACTTAAATTGATATATCTGTTATCCTAAACTTAAGCGTATAGCATTGAGTAAAGGATAGAATAAATGATTGAATGAAGGGATATCGAGAAGTTAGAAACTAGTTTGTATGATAGGTGATTGGGAATAAAAGAAGAAAAAGAGAAAAATGGAGGATACTCACAAAAGTCAAAAAAAAAAAAAGAAGAAGAAATTGAAAAAAAAATAAAAAAAAAAAAAAAAAAAAAACGCGATTTGAAAAAGTGAGTCGGCATGTACTAGAAATAGGTGGAAATTGTGATGTAAGGCGAAAGAGATTGATGTGTATGAAAAAAAGAAAGGAGAAATAGAGAGGTGATAAGATATAAGGCGATTGGGAGTACATAATTGGTTGGTATTAGAATATCATTGTTTGAGAAAAACGATGTGCTTACCAATCTATACGCTGAGTTGAGTCACTTTATCCATATTTCCCTACCTTAACCAAAGAGCCTTCATTACAACCATAAACAAAGTCCTTTCGATTTGTGAATTGCATACAAACAAGTGGCGGAGATGTGAGACGATTTGCAAGCATATGGTAATTCTTCAACATTGATATGATTTGAGTTAATACACGTCCCTTATTATTCTAGTGAGTAGAGTATACACTTTATCCCCGAGAGGCGTGATTTGAAGTGTTTACCATGATTTTAATAGACTTATGCTCCGTGTTAACTATTTGAAACTTGGTTGGTTTATGCTTGATGTTTATGGATAGATGACATGAATTGTGATGCGGTGTTCTTGAGTTGCTCTTCCGGTCCCCAATTGTGTTGTCTTGTTTATAAAGTGTTGATTTGGACTATCCAACGAGTTTAAGTTTGGGGGTTTGATTGACTTGTATTTTACATGTATTTTGGGCTTAATATTGGCTAGAATGTGGGAATATGCATGCATTATACAAGTAAATTGGGTAGTATTCTTGTTTTGTGGAATTGGATTACGCTTGCTCGTTTTGTAGGAATTTATCTATATTTGTGGCATAGTGGCAACAATTCGAGCATTGCAACCGCCAATATTTGACACAAGTGACGAAGTTTGGAGTCGAGTCGAGAAGAAGTTGGACGAACAAGGCAAGAAACGGAAAAAAAGAGTCTATGGGCGTATTGTTCCAGGTGAGCACGAGGCGGGCGTGCCCTCTGAAGCACACCCGTGCTCGACCCAAGCAAGGTTACCGAGTGCGGCTGGGGCACGGGTAGCCGTGCCATATTGGCACGCCCGTGCCCCTACGAAGAAAGACTACAAAAGGTTCGGCACCAAAGACGGGCGTGCCAAAGGCACGGCCGTGCCGTCTTTCTTGAAAAACAGAGTTTGTCAAATTTCAACTAGGTTTCGACCCCGAACGAAGTACAAATAGACCCGGGCGGCCACGAACGAGGACACGCTGATTTTTACCCTAGAAACCAGAGAAAAGAGAGTTTTCCACTAGAAACTTCGAGAGATTGATCAAGACCGCAACCACACCTTCAAGGATTGAAGATAGATCGAGAGATCGTCATCATCCCCGAGTCACTCATTCCATCGTATCGTTATTTCAATTGGTTAGATTTTGATTATGAATAATTTGTCTATGAATTGTTTATCTTCAATGTCGGCTAAACATCTTGTGATTCGGGTTTGGGAGTAGATTAATAAACACTTTTATTTGATGATTAAGGATAATTGAAGTTAATATTTTCTTTCTCTATTCAAGTACTTTGCTTTAATTCTTGTTTTATCAAAAAGGCCTTTGATCTAAACTTGTTTGATGTATTGATTCATAATTTTAACCGATGAGTTTCAATACTAGATCTTGAGTACTTGACACAAATAGATTGCATGATTGAGAAGTCCGTGAATATTTGTGAGATCTTTTAATCTTTTGAACTTTTGGGAGTTGGATATCTCATGTTGAGTAGAGATGCGAACATAGATATTTCAATCAACGCTTTTACATACATCTCGAGAGAGGGGTAAATTACTTTGGTGATTGGTCTATAGAGAAGAATATGTTTAACCTTGGTTTGCTTAACCCGAGCATAAAAGTGGGATATTAATTGAAACCATAACCCAGGAATCCATCCATTCATACTTGATCTTTCAATCGCTCTTTACTTTGTTATTTTAGGATTAATTTCGCTTTAGTAGTAATAAAACCAAACCTTCAAATTTCGATAGTTTAGATAAAAATAGGACTATTATAGTCCAATACTTAGTACATTAATTTATTAATCCCTGTGGATTCGACCTTGCAAACCCTATTCTATAAACGATCCGTACACTTGCGGTGAAGCTAAAAAATAGGCGAACAACTATCAATATCAATTTTTTTTTTCTTTTTTGCTTATTTTCTGCAGTTTATTTGATACGTGTAAAGATATATTATTAATTCAAATGAGAGAATATCTTTCATAAAAAATATAGATTTTGAACTAATAAAATATTATCAATAAAAATATGCGAGGAGTTGAATGGATTGGCATGGACTTTTTTTGAGATTATTTTTCCTCAATATTATCGGTTATTAAAAAAATATTAATGTCAATCTTTTTTTTCTTTTTTGCTTATTTTCTATGGTTTATTTGATACGTACAATTTAAAAGATAGCAAATTTAAAAGATAGTGTAGATAGAATCCTTGATTTTTGGATTATTTGTTATCTTTTAAATTTGTATATAGGGATGCCATATAAATGTGAAACAAATTATGTGGAATTGGGAGAATGAGAAGTTGATACATGTTGAAGATTAATGAGGTGATGACACATATCAACTTTGTTTTTCTTTTAGTATATCTAGTTGATTTTTATATGATTAGATTTAGAAGTATTAGTTAATTTGTCTTAAATTCTAGAAATACATAGAAAAAGTTTTTTATGTTTATTTTTTATGTATACCTACTTCTAATCCACTAGTATAATTTGATATAATAACTATATATATAGCTAATATATTTTTCATTATTATCATTATTTTGGAAAAAGTCCCTTCTACCTTTATGGCATAAAGCTAATAAGTTAATATAAATAGGTCTCCGGAATATTCTACTCTCAAAAGAAAATTTGAATTAGAATACTCAAGATTGGTCCTCAACCAAAGGGGAAAAGTATGATAATTTACATTCATAGTTTCATACCACACCAATTAGGGGTGTGTACGGTACGGGACGGTTCGGAGATTTGGAAATCTCCATAACCGTCCCAAAATTCGGAGATTCTGAAAATAAATCTCCAGAATCGAACCATAGAAAAAAATCTGTCCCGAACCGTACCGAAAGTTCGGGACGGAGATTCGGTTCTAATGGGACGGGACGGTATGGTTCGGGACAGATATTCGGAGATTAGCCATAAATAAAACATACAAATTTGGAAGAAAAGAAAAAGAAAAAAGAAAATCAACATAAAAATCACCAAACGGATATACTTCTAGAGTTCTAGTCTCTTTTTAGTGTAGTCTCAAAATAAAAACTAAAACTATAATATGTAACACAATCCAAAATTCTAAACTTAATAACCCCTATAATACAATAATAGTCTATTATTTGGGCAATTGTCATTCTATTGACATAGAACACACACACACACACACACACACACATATATATATATATAACTAATAATTTTTATAAATTAACATGAAATAAAAATTTATATAAATTTATAATATCAATGTCTCATACTTAACAACTTAACATAATCAATAAAATAATATTTATAATTTATGTGATGTGGTAAAAAAATTAAAATAAGATCTTTTTTATATTGTTATAATATAGTACTATTACTTGTTTCTCTTTAAGTGCAATTTACTAATCATTTAACTAATTTCAATTTCAGATGATTTACTCTATTATTAATATCAGAGTTTTTCAAAATTCATAATAGTTGCAGTATTATTATTTTTTTAGAAATATGCTTTATATTCAATTAAATTTCAAATAGCTTGAGGTTAATTCAATATCAAAATAAAAATAATATAGAAATAATGTATATGTATTTATATAAAATCTTTAAAATCGGTTCTAGCTTCGGGTCTTGATTCGGAGTGGTTTGCACGGGTACTTGAAAAATCTCCAGAACCGTACCATAAATATTTGCGGTACGGTACGGTTCGGGGAAAGTCAAAAAGTCAACGGATATTTTCGATTTGGAGATCTTTCGGTTCGGAATTGGTTTAGTTTCGGTAATCTCCAAGTCCCGTGGACAGCCCTAACACCAATACACCATCGTTTATGCAGTAATCTGATAATGGCATACATTTTCTTCTTCCAGCCTAATCCAACTAATTAAGGGGGATTAAAAAAAGTGATAATTAAAAAAAAATAGAGTTGTTAAAATGCCCATGACCGTAGCGTTAAAAAAAAAAAAGTAGGGCCAAAATGCTCGGTAGGGCAGGTTATTTTGACCATGCACCGACTGGCCAAGATCAAAAATGGGTCGAGTCAAACAATATCGGGCCACTAAAATTTGAGCTCAACCCAACCAACCCGAAACGAAATTACACTATAAAATCCGGGCCAACTGGGTCGATCTGGTTTGGTGGGCCTAATGGACCAGGCCAAATAGACTCGATTTTTGTCAGGCCTAAAAAACTTTTAGTAGCCCAGGTCGGTAAAAATACGGGGCTGGTCCGGCCGGCTCACTGGGTCGGAATGGACAACTCTAAAAAAAGTGATAGTTGGGATTCACTTGCTGCTTGGTAGTCTAGTGGTAAGACATTTGTAAAACTCAAACATGTATTTGAGTTCGATTCTCATCTAATTCTCTCTCTTCCCATGATTTGTAAAAAAAAAAAAAAAAAGTGGCAATCGTCCACATTTTTGTTCCCTACTCCAATTTTGTCCCAAAGAAGATTATGTCTTGTAAGATAAAAAGAGAAATAAAAAAGAAATATTTTGTTATTCGCCAACTCCTTTTTCATTTCAACTGCAGTCAAAATAAATAAATTATGAATCTACATATTGTCTGTGTTGTGCGTGTACGCGTTGACTGTTCTGCCCTCATATTGATTATTTAGAGTTTTCATTCAAACAATTTAACATATTGATGGCTGTATTTATTTTAGCTTGATAAATAATTATGAATGAAATATAAATTTATAGGTCCATACTCTTAAATTACACTAAAGGCTTGTGTAGTCCATGTTTTCACAAATAAATAAAGATATATAACACATTTTATCTCATTTAAAAGATACACACTTTATTTTCTTTAGTTTTAATTAATAATTATTCTCTATTAAGTATTTCTCAATGCACTTTCTTAAGATATTCAGAAGACCCTTCTACCAGTAAGTTCATAATGTAAATAGAAAACTCACATTCATAAATAGCATATATACTAAAGTAAAAACTTGTGTAAGACGGTCTTACAGACATAATCCATGAGACGGATACTTATATGTATGTAGGACTTCAACCCAAACCAAAACTCATAAAAGAAACCCATGATTCGTGTGTTTTGTAAAATCTGTCTCATGAATTTAAATCCATAAGACGGTCTCATATAAGACTACCTCAATGTGAAATTGTATCATGTACACACTACACACTACAAAGCAATACATATATATAGTGATTGTATGTTGCCAAATGCCTAGTGAGTAGTGCCTCATGGTTTTGTTCAATTTTTAGGCCACAAGGAAAATGCTCTCGAGTTCAGTGCACTATATGGATGCATTCCAGCCTAGTAGCGGATCCAGGATTTTGAGAATAAGGGTACAATAGATATTTTAAAAAAATGTACATAAATATTATTTAATATTTAAAATCGTACAGAGATTGAATGTAGGGCACGTGGTTTAATGGTTAATTTTTCAGGTATCCACCTGGGTTCGATCCCTACCATACCCAACCTTATGAGGGTTGTAATAGAAAAAATTAAAGTCGTACAACAAAATATTGTTTAAATTTTTGCAAAAGATGACTGTATAATAATGCATAAAAAATTAATACACGAGTATAAAAGAACTAAATAAAGTAATTAAGAAAATAGGAGACAAGAAAATTTAGTTTTGGTAACATTATTGGTTTTATTAGATTTATTTTTTGGGATTTGTTTTTTACAAATTTAGTCATGTATTTTATTTATTCACGTTATTAAATCAATTTTTAATTTTTTAAAATTTTATTGTGGGGATTTGTATTGTATTATTTAGATTTTCTAGTTACTTTTTTAAAATGAGGGGTACAAATTTATTATTATTATAATTTCAACTAAATATTATTGTTGGATTTTTTACAAAGTTGTACCCCCATCTTACCACGTGGATCCGCCACTGTTCCAGTCGATCATGCCATGATATTGGCACTACTAAATCATGTTTAAATTTTTATCGAGCTTTCAAAATGTGTTTAGATTTAGTTTGATATTAATTAAATCCAATTAGAACGATTTTAGTCGAAAGAACTTTTAACATGAATCAAGCTCAACTAGCTTGAAATTTTACACGTGATCTTATTTTTTTACTAATCGGGACGAGCTCTAGCCGTTTTATCTTATTAATGAAGAATTCCTTTAAACTTAGTGTCTTATGTTATTAAACCAAGCTCAAAAGAACTTTTAGTAATTGATTTCAAGGTTGAGTAGCGAGTGTTTCGCCTTTCTACTATACCTTATGTTTTGGATTTGGATCTAATTTTATCTAATATTTGTGTACATATATCCCTTATAAGATACGAATTTTAAATTTAAATTTAAACGCAGAATTATATCAAAGTAAACTTAAAGTAGTTAATAATTACAATAATCTCTCTCGTACGTAAAAAAATTAAAAAAGTATTAGGAGAGAGACAAAGCGTTTAAGCAATTCTGATCTTAGGATACTTTACCATTATAAAATGTTGGAATACCTTGTAATTATTAATAAATATTGATTATATTAATCTTTTTTACAATGTACCCTATTAAATCTAAATCAAATCTAATGTATTAAGCCCATGATTGATATTTTTGTTCCTAAATTTTTATATATAACTTCTAAAATTATTTATATAACTTTTACTTGCAGGAATTTAATTCAAGAAGCAAAATTTGTGGTAAGTAATCAAATATATATTAGCTCATATATGTAACAGCCAATTTCTCGTTGATTTCAATTTATTAATTCTCAATCTTTTAATTTTTTAAGGGAAAAAAAAAGGAAAAGCCAAACTTGTCATATCCAGTTTTCTACATCAATTTTCACAAAACGGCCCTTCCCTTTTGACGTAGTTATGAAAATATATTGCTTTTAGTTTTCCATTTCCTTTTTAAAGCAAGCACTTGTAATCTGTGTAATAAACAATTATTCCCCTAATGCTTCTTAAACATGCATGATTAACTAACTATTTGTATCGGTTTTGTTAATAATGATTCACGGTTTAATTAATCAAACAACATGAATTCTTGCACCCAAATCAATTTAGAACCCAAAATTTTTGAAAACCCCGATGAACTGCATAGTGTGTCAAAAGTGAAAAAGGATCGACCAAAAGAATGGAAAAGAGAGTCTTGAAAACCCAAATATCTTCAAATTTTAGGTTGTCTGGATCTTCATGCAAAAGTTGTTTCCCCTTCAGCCTTGTAATTATTTGATTACATATAGGGATAATTACAAAAACTATCCGTGAGGTTTGGGATAATTAAGGAAAAAACAATCTTTTTTCATTCTTCAAACAGTGAATGAATTATCTCAATTTTTTTAATAAGTTGGGAGTAGTGGTTGGAGAGTAGAGGATAAATTTCAAAAGAACTGAAAGATACAGATCAAATTCAAACCCGGTCAACACCCTAAGTGATACCACGTGAACTATAAGCTCGTGGTAATTAAGGAAAAAACAAAGAAATCTCAAAATTACAAAAATCCCCTTGAGTTTGATTGTGACTTTTATTTTACCCTAAAACTAACAAAATTTGTTGAATTCATTAATTTTTTTCAAGTACATCCCTCAACTTTTCGAAATATTACAAATAACTCTAACCTTTTGTGTTACAATTTACAATTACACCCCACAATTTTTTAAAACATTACAAATAGCCAAACGAAATGCTGGGGGCTATTTGTAATATTTAGAAAAATGAGAGATGTGATTATTAAATATTTTATAAAATCAGCAAATTCTGTCGGGTCAACTTATGAATGGAGTAAAATGTAAGACATAATCAAACCTAAACAGAATTAATTTATGTAATTTTAAAACTTCTCTCTCTCTCTCTCTCTCTCTCTCTCTCTCTCTTTTTGTAATTATCCCAAATCTCACGGGTTGTTTTTGTAATTATCCCTATATATGTATTATAAGCTTCACTTATATTTTTTTCTTATTTAAAAAAATTCGGCTCCATTATTGCAGCTACTCGAACCGGGTTTCGTCATTGCAAGTAATACCCGTGACCATTAATCTAACCCTAGTGGTTTACTAATTTATTATTATATGTAAGATAAAACTGGAATTAAATCTCCTAGTTAATAGCATTCTTATTACTTTGTTATGATCATTTTACTCATAAATTTGTTATTGTTCACTTGCATATTAAAAATGGGGTATCCATTAAAGAAATATCAATTTGCAAAATATTAATGAAGAAAAACAAAGGGGGGCAGTAGCAGAAAGCATAAAGGGGGTTTGTTCTATTGTCCAGACAAGGTTGAAAATTGTGGGTGTTTTTTTGTGAAACAAGAGAGGACATGCTTAGGTTTCAAAACAATAGTTTTATCACACCTATATGATTTGGATTTTGCCTGCAACAAATTAAAAAACTTTTATTTTATTATCTTCCTCCATATGCATGTGATCCCTTACAAACTTCTTCCTTCAATGAAGTGGAAAGTGTTTCCAACTCAACTCCTCTTTTACTTGCTCCCTCATTTCACAATCTCTTATCATTTTTTAATTTAATTGATTAATCACCTCACAATCCCTTGTCTTTTTTAATTATATAAAACTAATTAATTAATGACCTCTCTCTCTCTCTCTCTCTCTCTCTCTCTCTCTCTCACACACACACACACACACACACAAAATTTCTTTTATCTAATGGGCTAAAAAGGGTGGTTGCATGTTCTTTACTCTCATCTCAAGGAACCTACTTCTCAAGCCAAATACATGTTAATCCAACAAAACCCTCTTTCTGAACAAGGTAGACAACACATCTTGGCACAAAATCACCTTTATTACAAAATTATTTTTGGACAATTGGTTTTATTTTCTTAAAGCCCTCCCTATGATTAGGGGACACTAATAAAATATCCAGCTAAAAATGGGTGCCTTCTTACAACCCTACCACCACTTCAGGCTAACTTAACCTTGAATTAAACTAATCTTAGGAGAGGACACATTTACATTAAATGTATCTCAATGCACATGTATATAAATTTCTACAATATATATAATGGTCAATATTAGCAAATAAAATAAAAAATAATTAGAATTTGAATTAAGGCAGCCTAGTGGATGGTTAAAAGGACAAGACAAAATAAATGTGTACAAATCCGGTGACCGCCGCATATACATAAAGATCACGGGATCAATTGATAGTAAATATGAAGAGAATAAGATAGCAAATTAAATTGTGTCTATGATCTTACAAATCCACATAGATTTACAATACACATACTATAGGGGTTTGACATTTTTCATGCAATGTATGTGTTTGGGAATCTATGGGCGGTCCTCTTTTTTAATAATTCTCAATCTTGATTTGGAACTGTCAATCTTACCAAATATTTTTCAAAATATTTCTAGCTTAGAGATACAACTCTCATCCTTGGTAAAATGAAACCCCAGCAAAATAATGTTAAGAATAATCAAGTTGGTCTTTGATGTATATAATTGTAAGGTCACAGGAAGATTTATCGATTTGATAATTAAGTGCTGTAAAAATCAGACTGGTGGCCGGTTATGTCCGAATAGGTGGAGAAGTCATGATCGGCCAAAAATCGCCCAAAATAGATTACACTTTAAAATTAAAAACATAGTACTGTTTTTAAGTGTAGGGCTACCGCTCGATTACCGCCTAGTGATTTTTGCAACTTTAATTTTAAGAGTCTGGTTTTGGAATAATTTCCTTTTGTTTACGTATAGGTGTACGCTGCAATATCAAATTGTAATATAATAATATAAGCATTATAGTCTTTTGATCATTTTATTTATGGATGTTATAAGACAAGTTAAAGTACAATTTCATTGTTAGTTTCTATCTTTATTTAATTAGTATTTTTTTGGAATTATTTGTTATTTTGCGACATTTTAAAACATCGCTTGAAGATATTTTTTTATTTTTTTCTCAGAAACGAGATGAGAATTGAGACATTCAGACTATATATTAACATTTCATACTTGTCATATTCATTTGGTCTTTATATATTTCCTGATAGTATTATAGTAATCATCTATTATCTTCCATAAAGGAATTTTGCCGTGATAAATATTTGGGCCGACCACCCGAGACACTGGCCCAATAATCGTTCTACGGAGTAGCTGCTAAAACCCAGGCCTTGAACGTCCGTGAACCAGACCTATATGGTTGGCCAGATTGGGTTGCCCAAATTGGTATAAGTTTTCATATTTCTTACAAGCAGTTTTCTTTTTATTTTTTCTTTCTTTCTTTCTTTGGCCTTTTCAACTAGAGCTTAACAGTTAGCTCGTTTAGATATAAATATACATAATTATTTGGGAATCGCTTGGTAGCCTAGTGATAAGGCGGAGTTCGATTCCCACCTAACTTTCCACTCTCATAAATTATACTAAAAAAACATATTTATTTATTATTTTTATATAAAGAAAGCACATTTACTCATAAAATATAATGATAATGATAATGATAACACTCTTATAAAAATTTAAGTAGCAATGCAAAATTAGCCTAGTGATAAGGCTTCGGCCAAAATTAGCGATGTCATATATTTGCGAATAGCTATTTTTTTATTACTATTTGTAGAAAGTTATGACGACAGTTGCACAATTGGTATATATCATTTTTTTTTGACACAATATATATCATATTTGTTGGTCCAAGCAATCGCATACTTTAGGTTCTGACAAAGTCCATCTAAAACTCAATCAATTAATTGTTATTTCAATAGTTTCAATTCCATCAATATGTTTTTTTTCCTTTGATATATAGATGTCGATATTTGCATTTGGATGCTTATTTGAATTCTCATACAAAATAGTAACAGATCTTTTCCCACCGATTTCATCTTGCTATAAAAATTAGTAAAAGTCTAGAATAAAGAAAAAAGATAAAAAAAAATCTTTGGGATTTCGTGGTTGCCAAATTTGTATGCACTGCAATAATTAGTTTTCCAAATCTGTGTGTTTATTACATTTATTTAAAAAAGAAATTAATATTATTCTTGTTTTTGATCCATTTTTTAAGTGTACTTTATCAAATTAATCAACTTTTTACGATCTATAATTTGACACACATATTTCATATATGAAATAAAAAATATATAATGAATAAAAATAAAAGATAAATTTGCTCAAAATTTTATATTTTTAATATGTTTTAAAAATTATTGATTCAGGCTATTAGGCATCAATTTGTATATTCATGTATTTGGCTATTTGTGATATACATAGTTGTTATTTGGGTTTCGCCCGTTTCTTCATAATTATATAAAATAATGTTTAAGTTGATTAATTAAAAAACTAATTTTAATTGAATAAGATACCTAAAAATATGTATACAAATATTATATATTACATATCCATACACAACATTATATATATTTATGTAAGAAGAAATCAAATATATACGTATATAAGGAGTGAGTAGTCTAGGAATAGTAAACAAATCTCGCTCATTTTCCCTTTCTAAATATGAAAAATACTAAATTATTATTAAAAAGAATTAAATAATAAAAATAGCAATTTAATCTCTCTCTTTATATATAAAGAGAAGTTGTTGATAATAGTATGTTGAATTTTTTCCACCCACTTGCAATTATTATAAAAAGTAATAAGAATATGTGTAAAAGTAAAAAGTGATAAGTATTTGGTATTTCATTATTTTTGGTAGTCAACTTTATTTAAATAATCACTTTTTAAAATGATATAACAAATAGAATTAAAGAAAGTTAGCTTTACAAATCTCCGTGTGTAAGCATTAATTATATAATTATCTTTTTCTTTTAAAAATAAAAATTAATAACTTTTTTTTATTTTTGATCTATTTTTTTACGTATAATACACCAAATTAATCATTTTTATGGTCTTCAGTTTGACACCCATATTGCATATATAAAAGAAGTATTTACTCATTTTATTGTAATTTGTAATGAATTTTAAAAATTATATTCGAGCTATTAGACATCAATTTGTAACATATATAGTTGTTGTTTGGGCTTAGCCCATTTCTTTATAATTATATAGAATAATATTTAAATTTATTAAATTCAATTAAAGCATTTATTTTAATTGAAGAAAATATATCAAAATATGTATTCAAATTTTATATATCGCATATATTCATACATAGCATTATATATTTATGTAAGAAGAAAATTAAGATTTATTTAATATGAAATTATATTTGTAATAGTATTTTATATATAGATTATTTTTATATATTAATGTGCTTTTTATATTAATAAAATTATCTTTTTATATTTATCAATTATTTTGATATTCAAGTTTCAAAGCTGTATATTTGGAACTAGGTATGAATTTGTTTATTTGATACATGTGTATATATAAAAATAAAATAGTTTTTTAAGTAATTTTATTTTCCCTTATAATATGTCGCTAAATATAAAACATATATTTTGGTTAATCTCTTTAATAATTTTGACAATAATTTAGATTTTTAAACCCAAAAATATTTAAATTTGAAATTATTTTATTTATTATTATATTAAAAATACAATTTAGTATAAATTCAACATTGGGGTAGTAAAAAAATAATATTGAGCAGTAATTAAAATATTTTCAAACTTTTACTTCTAACATTAGGATAGTAAAAAAATAATATTGAGCAGTAATTAAAAATATTTTCAAACTTTTACTTTTTTATTGACGAACATGTTCTATAAATAGATAAAAATTATATTCACACAACCAACATTTCGTATTCAAAGAGATTTTTCTATAGTTTATAATTTTTTTATTGTTTAACCATATGATTTATGATCAAATTAATTATCTTTATATTTTAATTATTTTTTAAAATTTTAAACTTTTTGCAATTATTATTTTTTATACATAGATAACAATAAATCCATAATTTGTAAAATAAAGAATAAGCACAAGTAATATTGTAAAGAATCTTGGGTTTAATTTTTAGAATATAAGAAAAAATTAAATAGAATTAATATTAATAATAGATAAATTCATTATGCATATTCGGGGGAATAAGGATGAGACTAGAGAATCGCCATTTTATCAATCGGAATGAGAAGGGGGGACGAGACTATAAATACCGTCCCTCTCATTCCCGGTTCTAGAGTAGTGGGAAAATCCATCCCCGAATTAACTAGGGAATTTCCCATTCTATTCAATTCAGTTACCAACAGGGATGGTTCCCCGCGGGGATGTTATCCCTAAATGCAGGAAATATAATTCATATAACTATTAGAAAAGCATGCATGTAACAATACAAAACAGATACCTCACAGATATACACCCCGTGCATTGCACAAGTAAAAGACTATTACTATTTGTTAGGGACAAAATGGTATTTCATAATTTAATTAAATACATTCATTTTTAGTATCTAAAGTGGTGTACTTTCTTTCTTATTAATGTAATTTTATTTCCTTGTCTCCGCACTTTTTATTTTCATGAATTCCAAACTAGCTCAAGCTGAACTTTTTTTTGGGCTACTTTGCCTTCATGTATTTGGAGATCGGCTTTGACCGAGCTTCAAATACTTAGCAAAAATTTCACGAAAACAACATTCGGTTGAGCTCCTTATTGGGCTACTTCACCCTTAAGCATTTGAAGATTGGCTCTGGCTGAGCTCCAAAATACTTAGAAAATATTTCAAGAAAACTAGCTCAGGCCGAGCTCTTTATTGGGCTACTTCACACTTTTGGAGATTGGCTCTGGCCGAGCTCAAAATACTTGGCAAAAATTTCAAGAGCTAGCTTGGGTCGAGCTCCTTATTAGACCATTTGGCCCATAAGTATTTGGAGGACCATTTCTTCACATAATATTCTACTTCACACTTATTTGTGGTAATGTGTCCCATTATCCTATGGGTGAACAAATGAAATCGCATTGCTTGGAAAACCGAATCGAACCAAAATCGAACTATTTAGGTTTGGTTTGATTCAGTTTTTTAGTTGGGGCTTTATTTTTTGCCTTTATTTTATTTGCTAAAAATATATATTTTTTTATATTTATTTGTCAATTTAACAATGAAATAAAACAAAAATTATAAATTAAAATAATAATATAAAAAATAGAAATTCATATATTCGGTTTGGTTCGGTGCAAGCTGATATTTTCTAGACCAAAATTGAATCAAGCCAAAATTAATTCATTTATTATATTTAAAATCGAACCGAACCATTTAACCAAAAAAATCAAACCAAACTACAGTGAATTCCTTGATTCGGTTCGATATTTCGGTTCCAATTTGATTTTTCTTATCTCTACTCCAAATCTGCAAATGATATTTTTTCATATAAAACTCATTACTACATCTTCATTTATTTTCGCGAGTGGTTCAGCCTCCGACCACTTACTAAAATAATCTATTGCCGCGATCAAGAATTTTTTTCCTCGAGGCTTGGGGAAAATGTCCCACGACATTGATCCCCTACTTGGCAAAAGGACATTCATATCTCATGGTCATGAGCTCTTTTGCCGACCTATTCATAGGTGGTGTATTTAATTGAAACTTCTCGTAAGTTCTTACCAATCTATTTTTTCTGCCTTTAAGTAAGGCTATAAAATTTCATGCCCTCAGTATTTTCCATACAAACATTTTGAATGTCTATACGATTTCCACAACATCCCTCGTGTATCTCTTTTAGAACAAAAGACCCTTCATCCTCATTGAGACATCTCAACAAAGACATGCAAAAGTCTGCTCGAGCATTCTCTGCCTTTGGTATTTGACAATTTTTTACTTCACTCAATACTTTTCCAAAGATCGGTATCCCTCTATATAAATCTTCATTGTGTCTTCTCTAACTTCAAATTCTCCTATGATTATGAACCCATAAAATATGATGCACCCATCTCTACCGCCATCCGAACTCCTCTAATGAAGACTTAATACTCAACGTCATTATTAGACAATCTAAACTCTAGCCTTATAGTGAAATCATTTTCGACTCCATCTGGACTGATTAATATAATTCCATCTCCACACCCCGAGCTCCCAACAGAACCATCAACATATATTATCCATACCCCCATATCCTTATGGGGTCTTCGTCAGCTCCTGCACAAATATTGTTGTTACTAAGTTCTTTGATTTAGTCACATTTAAGGTTTGTCACTAAAAGCCGAAGTTTTAGTCACACACTAGTTTTGTCACTAAAGCTTAATTCTATAGTCGCCTGCAAATTTTATCATTATAACTAATACTTTAGTCACATAGTATTACTCATCACCATAACCTAAATGCTTGGTCACAATTTTCACTATTACTAATTAAAGATTTATTCAACACTAAATCTCAAATGTGTCACAGTAATTTGTTTTTATTAATATTTAAATAAATTTAATTAATAGCATATAATATTGTGATAACAATTACAGCTGGTATAGTTCCAATTTTGTGACAATTGTGTTTTCGTTTTTTTTAACACATAAATATTTGCTATACACATTTTTATGTGTATTTATGTATCTTGCAATTAAGTTCAACATGTATAAAAAATTAAAACCATCTCATTTCATGGAATATCTTGAAGTAAAATCAACTGAAATTCCATTAATATAAAATATTAAACATAAAAATATAAGTATAAAGTATGTACAATATACCAACTAAAGTTACATGACTAAACTATAAAAAAATTAAAAAACAATCATATTCGTTGAGTTGATTAGGTTGATGTAGGGAGTACCAATCTTCATAAGGGAGTATCAATCTTCAGAGTGTTATGTCTTTTCCCTGCAAAGAATTAAAGATATATGAGCATCCATTGCAAAATTTAAATTCAAAAAATTCAAAAGTGGGAAGAAATATAATTTAACCAAAGTGCAAATAAATTAAAAGAAACAAACTGAGTCAAATTTATAATAAAATCTATTTCAGAAAACTTTTCAAGGCAAGAAAAATTAATCCGATTACTCAATAGATACAACTTACTTTTCAAAAAGTGTGAATCACGACGACAACCGTAGCCATATTCCTTTGTTGCACACTGGCAAATGCCTCTTCAACAAGTTTCTTGAATCTAGTAACTGCATCGATATTTATTTTTAATTTTTGATTTGAAATTATCAATATCAAAAGAGAATTTCAAAATCAAACCAGTAAATTTAGGTTTAAGATAAGTTTTTTCAAAGTATCCATTTATCCACGAGAAATATGTAAACATTGAATTTATACATCAATAAAGTAGTATAAAATCTAAAAATATCATAAGAAAATTGAAAAAGCTTACTTGAAGAAAATTCTTGGTATGCTTGACATTTGGATAGAAAGTGGGGAGGTTGACATCGTGTTGGAGATGGAGATAGAGATAGATAGATAAAATCGATTTTCTTGATTAGATGAAGAAGAGTGAAAAAGATGTGGGTCAAACCTTTTTTTGAAATGGGAAAGAATGGACGATGGAGGGAAATTTCCAAATTTTCTCCAAATTTTGTGGCGCTTGATTTCCTCCTAATTATTTTCATATTTTTTTTGAAAGGATTTCCATATTTATTTGGTATCAACTTGTATGTTCATCTTTTCCTTTTTTTTTGAAGTAACGTTTATTAACTTAATAAGTTATTCACTTTATTCAAGTGAAGATGGTTCTAAATATTCTAATTTTTTTAAATAAGAATAAATTTTCAATTAGATTCTTTAAATATAGTTTTAATAAATATAGACTGCAATAATTTTGATGTTAATTGGTTCACTAAAAAATGGGTAAAATATCTTATAATTTAGAATCAATTAAATTAATTCTGATGAGTAACTAAATACTTTTTAGTTTATTATATATGTCAATTAACTCAATTCATCAATTCGAACTAACTCGATTTGTTTTTGAAGAATATTAATTCAAGTTTAACTTATAATACTCTTTAGCTCAATAATAGTAATTCATTGATTTATATGTGAGTCTATCGACATACCTTTCAACTAAGAAATATATTTTTACAGTGATGACATTTTTAATCACTTTTTTGTCAAAATTTTAGTGACAATTATGTTGACAATGAAAGTATTTGGTTGGTAATTGTGATGATTTTATATGTTGTCACTAGCTTGATGCACAATTAGTGACGACTTTAAGTATTATCACTAAAGTAATTTTATTAGTGACAAACTTTCTTTTCCCGCCAATGTAATAAAATGGCGCCAAAACTATAGTGACAATAATTGGTGACACAAAATACATTTGTCACTAATTATTACTATTTCCAAATATTTGTGACAACAAAAAATATTGTCACTATAGAGATACTTCTAGTGATAATATTGATGCCATCACTAAAAATATTTTTCTTGTAGTGAATTCCAGCCTCTCTCTACGCTTGGGGAAAAACAAGACTTGCAAGTTGCACAAAACCTTTGCGCCTCGCCGCCTCTGCCCACTTGCACCACCACTCACCAGTCACCATTGCTCCGTCGTCGTTGTTGTCGTCGTTGCTAGCTGACGGTCATCCCCAGTCCATAGTTCAGCCCCCGCCTCTGTAAGTGTAAAGGAATACTAACCACAACTTTTATGTTAAAAAAAATTATTGTTAATTAGGGAATCTTAACCGGTTCTCTTTTTTTTAGGGGAATCTTATGAAATAATTATTATATACTAGCTCCAACTTTTCTATTGAGATAATTGGTTCTCTTTTCTTTTAAAAATATAATTGTTGTTAGGGAATCTTAACTTTTTTTGTTTGAATGAATTAGAATACAATTTTTTTTAGAAGAAATAGTTTGATTTGTATTAAAATTTTCTGACTTTTCATAATATATTTCTTAGAAGACAAAGAATTGAATTGATATCCTTTTTATTTGCTTATCAAGAAGGAGGCGAAGATGTTTTCAATAAAATTTCAAAATATACCATATTTATTTTTATGCTGCTATGGAATAAATAAATGCTACCATATTGAGAAAAGATTTAAAAAACTCTATAAAGGTCTTTAAATGGTAGATATTGCTTAATTTTATATAATAAGTCTTAAAATTTAATTTCTGAAATGAGTTTTAACTCTTGTGGCAATAAACATGGATTCTTAAAGCTATGGCGATGATGTAGAGATTTTGGAATCCGTTACTCCTTCCGACAATGTGAGCTCCAAGAAACTCTCAAAAAAGCCAAGAACATACACCTCCAAGGTATGGAGCAATTTTTCTAAGTCTGATAATGGTATAATGAAATACAATGGGTGTGAGAAAGATTATTCTTGGAGCGACTCTAGTTATGCAAGTTAAATAAATAATTGTAAGAGTATCAAATATAGTGATGTGGGTTTGATGTTAAATGATGAAGGAAAATTAAGATCTAAGAAGACTGATCCAAAACATGTGCATGAGCTTTTGTCTAAGGCTATTATTTCACTTGATCTCCCACTTTCCTTTGTTGAATTCAAATGGGTAAGAGAGTTAATCAAGTATTTGAATCCTGATGCCAAAAACATTAGTAGATTAATTGCTACTAGTGATATTTTGAAGTTGCATCATGTTGAAAAGGAGAAGTTGAATCGTGTTATACTTGATAGTCCTAGTAGAATATGTTTAACATCTGATTGTTGGACTGTTTGTACTAGTGAAGGATATATTTGTTTTGGCTCACTTTGTTGATTCTAATTGGAAATTGAATAGTAAGATTCTTTCTTTCTATAAAATTGAGCCTCCACATTCTGGGTATGATTTGGCGAATAATGTGTATGAATGCTTAAAGAATGAGGTATTGACCACAAGATATTGTCTCTTACTTTGGACAACGCTTCGGCTAACGATTCTATGCAAAATATCTTGAAAGAAAGGTTTTATATGCAAAATAATCTTTTTTGCAATAGTCAATTTTTCCATGTAAGATGTTGTGCTCATATCTTGAATCTTATTGTCAAGATGGTTTGAAAGTGGTTAATGAAGCTTTAATCAAAATCAGTGATATATTAAATATGTTAAGGCATCGGAGGGGAGGATGAAAAGCTTTCTTATGTGTTAGTCAAGTTGGTGGTATTGATACTAAAGATGGTTTGCGGTTGGATGTACCTACTAGATGGAATTATACTTACACTATGCTTGAAAGTGCAATTACACACAAACGTGCCTTTAGCTGTCTTCAATATTTTATGTGATTGCAAATTTGATTTTTGGAACTTCTTATCCGACCTCCAACTTGTATTTCATGCAAATATGCAAAATATAGTGTTTTTCGAAAGCAAATGTGGAGAGTAAAGATGAAGACATTAGGAATGTGTCTTTGAAAATGAAAGAAAAATTTGCTAAGTATTGTAGTGATTACATCGTGGTGCTTGCATTTAGGGCGGCGCTTGATCCTCGGCCAAAATTGGAAATGATAAAAATTGTTACTCCCAACTTGATCAACATTCTTGCCAAGGCAAGATTGATAATATTAGAAGCAACTTGCAAATGCTTTTTGGTGAGTATACGAAGTGGATGTCCTCGATTCAACCAAGTGAAAGTAGCTTCCAAAGTACTCCGAATTATCATCTTTTGCTTCGCTTTCAGCTGGTGGGAAATGAAATGAACAACTTGATGATTTTAGTTTTGTATAATGCTTTAAACCAAACTCATCCCCAATTTAAGCACATAAATCATAAATTTGAAGAACATTTAAGCACATATTGACATAAACCCTAAATCTTTTTATTCATTAATGGCTCAAGCTCATCCCAAAATGAAGAATATCTCTAACCTTTAATAAGGATTTCACGAGGCTTGCGAGTTGGGATGGAAGCTTGTGAGATGGAAGAAGGGGGCGATTTGTGTTTACGGAGGCCTGGAGTTAGGAGTGAGTGCTATGGCTTTTTGTGAATTGTGAGATAAAATGTTTTTACTCTTTAATACGTTTTTTGTTCATTTTTTGAAACAATAACACGTTTTCTTTTTTGATTAAAGGTTATATTAAAGTTTTTTGTTTAATATTTCAAAAAGGCCTCTTGTGGATGGTGACCGAGTTTGGGTGTGGTGCCTTTGGTACTTCACCTTTGTAAATTATATAAAAGACAAGAAAAATACTTTTTAAATAAAATAAAGTTTTTTGTTTAATATAATAAAATTAAGTTTAGTATAATAGAGTTAAGTTATTATATTACTGATTAAAGTTAAACAAAAAAAAAAATTGTAAAACCGTTTATATATAAAATATCCATTTTCAAATTAAATATTTTTAAATGAAATAACATTATTTATTATTAATTGAACGATAATCGAGCTAATAATCGAGCTCTTAATGAGCTTGTTCACGAACATTTCTAAACGAACACTAAATGAGCTTGTTCATGAGCTATTAATGAACGAGTATATGATTGTTCAAACTCTGTTCGTTTATTTAACGAGTCCTAAAATTTGTTCATTTATGTTCGTTTACTAAATAAACGAACAATATCCGAACTTGTTCACGAGTTGTTTGCCGAACGCTCTGTTCATTTACATCCCTACATATAGATAAACTTCTTACAAACAATTTTTTGTTGTTGTTTTATATAGTTTAGATGAAAAAGAATTGGAAGATGATACTCTGTCCAAGAAAGGATCTAATGTTATTGATGATGATATTTGAATTGTATTTGAATTTTTGTAATTTGAACCTTTAAGACTTTATCCATGTAATGCAACTATAAACTTTGTGTCACTTTTATTATTGTGGATCATTTAGTTTTGCATATTAAATTTGAATGTTAATGTTATACATGCTATTTAAAATTTTAGGTTTATATATAATTTTTTTATTTTTTTGGCTTGTAGCCCGATAGTAACCCGTCTAGCGCGATGCCCGGTAGGGTTAGGGTTAGGTTCACATATTGTCAGTCCGTATAACAGTGGGTCGTTTAGTCGAAGCCCGTAGGTTTGGCCCTATAGGGCTAGGGCCAACCCGTTTAACGTCTCTACTTCTACACCATTCTCCAATATTGTATACCCCAAGAACTTTCTTGACCTCACTCTGAAAGCACGTTTCTTTGGGTTCAATTCCATTTTGTATTTTCTTACTGTGTCAAAGGTTTCAGCTAAGTCCCTCGCATGGTGTTTCGGCCTTTACACTTTTTACCAACATGTATCCACATATACTTCCATGTTTCTCTTGAGCTGACCTTGAAACATTTTGTCTACCAATCTCTGGTAAGTAGCTCACACATTCTTCAATCCGAAAGGAATAACAACATAACAAAAGGTATAAAAAGAGGTGGTAAAGCTCACCTGCTACTGTCTTCCACAGCCAACCTAATCTAATGATACCCTTCAGATGCATCCATCATACAGAGAAGTTCACATCCCGAGGTGGAGTCTACAGGCATGGTCGTAGTCAGGATTTTCGGTCACTGCAGTCACAATTTTTTTATTTTGGCAGGACAAATGTCGGATCGATATTTAAAAAAATAGAAAAATGAGTCAAATATGAAGGTGATACCTTACAACAATACTTTGCGAGTTTTCATAATATCCAATTATGGTTTATCTATAATGGACTTTTGGATAAGTGACTTATCCAAAAATATATTCTAAATTAACCACCAAATAACCATTATTATTATGGAATAGACTTATATACAACTATTCATTCGAAAAATACTTCCAAAAAAATGTTCATTATCAAGTTTGGAATATATATATAAATATATCTGTGTACATAACAAACATGGCAATCATATCCACTAATATACCTTAACTGAACCAGGTAATTCTTAATATTTTGAGCCAAGACAATAACGTTTTTTGGTTTTTTAAATGTAACTCAATTTTTTTTATATAAACTAGACCTTCGGTTGAATTTCTAGTGCGACCCAACTCAAATTTAACAGAGTTACTCCGAGATCGAGTGCGCACCACCGACCACACTCATCCTAAGGCAGCTTCGTCCATGTCTACAGGGGTCCCCATGTAACTACTCTACAATAAATAGCTCATCATTTGGTTGTACATGCTCGACTGGCTCTTCTCCCGGCTTAATAATTTTCTTTTCCCCCTTATAATCATCATATACACTTCCTCTCTCAGCTTTTTGGATGCTCTCCATATACAACGTTCTCAACATGTATTGATCCCCTTCAACCTCTCTGACCTCCTCTCCTACATGGAATTTTATTTTCAAGTGATATCTTTGAAACTACATCCTATAAAATGTTTAGTGAAGTTCTTTCCATCATTGCATTATCTGCCGAAGACACATCCACCACCAAAAAACGGACCATCCTAGTTATGCGATTAGGGTTATTCCTTAATGTAGGTCCCAAGGGGTGTAAGTGTAAGGTTTAGAAGGGGGTTGAATAAACCTTACCAAATTTTTGATTTAGTCCTTTTAAATCTACAGAGTTGATTCTACACTTTGTGTCCTTGATGGACGGTCGAATTAGTCACTCAAGAGAGTTAATCTCTCAATGACTAAATTTGAGTTTGTTGATGGAGTAACTCATTTGTTGGCTATAATTTAACTCATTTGTGGTTTTATTTTCATTGGAAGACTTAACACCCTTAAGCTTGATTAAGCAAGATTTTAGAGCTTGATTTAGTACTTATAAATTATCAAATGGATAGCAAATTTATCACAGATATAAGCGATTAAAAGTGCGAGGAATTTAAGTCTTTGAAATGTAAGTGACACGATAAAGAAAGTTTTTATAGAGGTTCGAAGATGGGGTAATTCTTCTACTCCTCTCTTCTCCAACTCTGGAGGAATCCACTAAGTAATGATCGGTTTACAAAGTGGTAACAGTCCGGATACAAGTCTTGATCACAACAAAGCCGACTTGATCCTTAGGGACTCGATCCGAGACGCCTTGATCACTCGGTGGCTTCTCGCACGACTCGAACTTCTTCATAGGGCATTTTGCCTTTGTTACTACTGACTCACTTGCTTAAGCTCTTTGGATTTGATCACGAAGCCCTCCAAAAGCTTAAGACTTGGTTGACCTTGAACCTTTCTACAATCCTTCCCCGGAATGTAGACCCCTTGTTTTCAAAAGTTTCCTCTTCAACCGATTGAAGTTCTCTTTCCTTCACGGGTGAGTGTTGGATCGATGTACTTCGTAATGTAGGCTTGAGGATTGAGAATATTTCAGTTTTTCTAATATGCTTGTATATCTCACGTGTGTGTCATATATGTCTTCTCAAACAACCTCCTCAACCTTTTATAGTGAACATTCAAAAATTTGCCCGTTAAAAGAGATAGCTTATTTTTTGAAAGTCACTTTGCGATCGTTGGCTTGTCTTGTTGCGTTCTTGGAATTGCCATTTCCTCGTATGAATTGTTCTTTCACCTTTTCGAGTTCGACACGGTGTAGTGCTTCCCATTGGTTCATTCCTTTTGCACGCTTCAGGGACCGAGCACTCCAAGAAAGGTGGTATGGAGATATTACTTGTTTAAGTAAATCTCTTGATTTTCGTGCAACGGTTCTTTTCGATTATCTCGACTTGACCGCATTTCCTTGCTTTCCCAGGTGACTTAGAGTCGCTTCCAATCATTGGATGACTCTTGTCACTTCAACTTGAGACTTGGCTTTTCTTGAGTTGACTTGTGATGCTCCACTCACCGCATCTCACCGCTTCTTGATAGAGTTCTTGTCTACTCTTCTTTGCCCATTCAATTTGTTTCACCAAGGTCTTCCTTCCGGTCTTCGATGTCTTCTTGCATGTTAGGCGCACGACTTAACTCGGCTTGGCTCGCTTTAATTGTTACGATACATTTTACGACAAGAATTGGGGTGCCAACTTTCTATTCTAAGTTTTACATGGCATTCATCAAAATCTAAACAAGAAAATTCCTAACAATTTCCCCATTTTTGATGATGCCAAAACTTAAATCATTCAAAGATGCAAACGACAATGATACATACAGATAGTGTATTGACATAGAATGTATGCGCGAGAATCAATTCTTTTTATTGATCATATCATTCTTGTTCCTTAACACAGCTGTTTACAAGGTGTATCGAGCATATAATTGTCTTCACAAAAATTAAAGAATTTATACCTTTATTACAGAAGACTTACATTGTATGTATTTACATAATAAAATACACGAAGGGTTGACAAAGAACACTTCATCTCCTTATTTGTCTCCTTCTTTCATCTTGTTCAAGATCTTCTTCTCTTCTTCTCTTTTTCTTTTTTCGTCATTTGCCTTTTTTTCTTCTCATATGCTTTCTGGCGACTTCATCTTTTCTTATTCTTTCCTGTCTCTCCCGCCATAGCCGAGTTTGTCTTTTGTTTTCTTCTTCTATTATTTTTGCATACTCGGCGTTAGTTTTAGCCACTTTCAAATTTGCCACTTGGTCAAGCCCATTGATAGATCCCTCATTTCTTCCCTGGATCTACGTATTCAATATTCTTGGGTAGAGGCCTAGGTCCAAGCTTCTTCCTCCACTATCGCTTCTTCCTCTACCCCCGGGCGTATCTTGTATTGGGGTCTTCTTCTTTCCGGTTGAGTGACTAGCGGAGTGACCAACAGAGAGCTAGGATAGGTTGCCTGTCACTGTCGGCTTCTTCACATAATGTGAGACCCTTTTCCCAAGACAGTCCCAAGCTTGAGCCATAGACATATTTGCAAAGTATCCCTCGACTCGAGCGTTTTAAATTCATCGACCGATCGTGGCTCGTCCCGACATCCGAGATGGCATAGGTGTCTATGTCTCTTTGGAATGCCTCCGTGTTCTCTCAAGATGTTCATCACCCTGGCATCCATTCTTCCTTCCACTTCCTTCATCCCCGCTTCAATTGATTTTCTCTTTTTCACCATAGATACAACAGTGTTGGAGTGGCGAGTCACGGGGAGTTTTCGCTTATAATGTCGGTTGTGTGACAGGACCTTGTTGGGGGTTTGTGCAATCATCAATGTCACATCGTTGATCCTTCCCCTCAACAAGCTTTCCTTTCTTCGTTTCAAGACTTCCTCGGTGATTTTCCTTCTCAATTTGCTCCTTTCTTTTTCGGCTTCAGATTTTGTCGCTTTAAGGTATTCCTCTTCCCCTTTTTGGCATCATCAAAGGACAGAGGAACCCCAGGGAACATCTTTGGCAAGCATGAAGTCGAAGTCTTCGATGGTTGAGTTCTCGCTTCAAGTCCTGCGTTGTATGCGACGGAATTGGTCAGTGGCGTTAGATTCTCACAAATAGCTTCATCTCGGCCATGAGAAGGCTGAATTTTCTTGTCATGTGTTCTTCCAAAATATTTGTAGATCATTTGTATTTTGCTCACGCGCAGCAACTTGATCTCGGCAGTGTGAGCTTCATGCATATGCTCAATGTGTTCTCTCGGCTTCGTTTTTGCATCGGCATTTTCGACTCTCCACACCCAGACTTGTTGAACAATTGTCGAAGTATCTCTGTTCCACACGCATTGTTTTTCTTTGTTGCCACCATTCCCTTATCCGAATCTGTTATGCCTCTTAAATCGGTGTAAGTGTGGCATCCTGTTGTCGATCGCATGTCCAAAGAGGCTCGATGCCTCTCCATCCTTTCAACCTCAACAAAGAGTGCCTTGAACACTTCTCGAACTTGGTGATTCTTCATTGCGGTGATGGCCATACAACATCGAAATCATAATCATTTGGAACAATGGTGTCGATGGAAGAACATGAGCTAGTTTGTGATAGCGTGCTTGTTCGCTTTTTCGACTCTTCGTGGAGTTCGTATCTCCAGGGAAAAAGGGAAAGATTCTACAAAAGATTCATCACGCCAACCGGGATGCATTCGATGATGAGCGGTGCGCGTGAAGTTCTTTTGGGAATCGATCTGCTGCAGCTTGAGGAGCCTGTGCGGTGGTCTCTTGTTGTTGGGTTTTGTTGTGAAGTAGACCCGCTGGCCGAGCCTCGGCTATCTTAACGGCTTCATTGGTCTCGGTGATTTTTCCATTTGAGATCGGTCCTCGGCCTTATCGAGCGTCATCGGACGATGATGAGATTTCCATTGGTGGCTCATCATCAAAATTAAAGGTTTGAGTAGTCTTGGGATCGACTTGCTCGTGCTTGGAACATCCGCATGGTGAGTCTTTTGGATTTGTCATGGGGATGACTCGCCTTCTTTTCTTCGCCTTCCGATCCCAAAATGTGACATCGGGTTGTCTGGGAATCATGAAGTGCGATCTCCTTCTCGGATGGGTCGATGATAGCGGGAGGGATGTTCTCTATTTCACTTCTTTACCCGGGAAGTCTCAACCTCCCGTGGGCCTTCATTACCTCCGGCGGTCTCTTGGCTGCGAGGCTGATCCACCCTTTCGACGGCGATGTCACTGTCTTAGGGTCTTCTACTGATGGCATCCATTGGAGTCTCAACCCCATGGATTGCACTTTCATCGCCAAAGTGTTAACTCCCGGGTTGTTCCTTCTCGTGCCTCATTGCGTCGGCGGCGTCATTAGCCTTCTTGGAGCGGTTGGCACCTCGGTGAGGCAGTCTCAACTATCTCGAGCTTCGTTGATGGCAAATTGTTGTTCTTCTTGTGATTGTAATTTCTCTTCTTCGCCTCCTTGATTCGTTGTGGAGTCATCTCGCAAAGATCCTCCGACCTTTGCTGCGGTGGAGGGAGTTTCCCCCTCGGGGCGCACCGGTGAGTGACTTGGAATAGGGTCACTCGTCTCCAAACTCCCTTTGTTTCGATTGATTGCTCGGTAGTTGGGGCGGTGGTAGCACACCTTCAATAGGGGTTGGCTCGATTTGGGGTCCCCACTATCCCGTTTCATCGCCATCTCCTTATTGTGCTTCTTTCGAGTGAGTGGGGAAGTGGTAGTAGCAACAACAATGGTTATTTCTTTGAACCACTCCCATTGGATCGATTTCGGTGTGTTCGGAGGACTCTCCTGGTCCCTCCATTAGTCTTTGCTCGTGAAGGATTCTTGATTCGTGCAATGCTTGCTGCATTTGTAACTCTTCGTCGCGGCGCAAAGCATTCTCCTGGTTCCTCGTCACCGTCGGAGAAGACATCAAGGAGAGGATGTGTGTGTTCTATGGTGCCGAGATAGGGCGGATGCTTGCCTTCTCACGTGCTTGGCTTCTTCGACTTGTTTTCTCTCTCCTTGTCCTTGTAGATCTGCAGGATGTCTCGTGCGAGTTGTCTTCATCCAAAGCCGGGAGCACAATAGTTAATCCAAGGAAATTTAGTAGTTCCTCTTCTTCTTCTATGAACTCGGCCGTTGGAACTGTTCCTCGACTTACTCAACTTCCATTTCCTCCACTCACGCAGACGATTTTGGATGTCCGGGTAAGGTGGAGATAGGATCATTACATCACTATCCGCTCCGGCGGGGTTCTTCTTGTGATTGATTGTGTGTGAGCTACGGTGTGTCTTCGGGTTGCCTCTGGCGACGCCTTCGGCCAGACTTGCATGTTTCATCAACTACATCCGGAGACTCTACTTCTCCGGTAGTCTCCAGTTTTTGTGCTAGGAATAGCCCGACTCAAATTGTTTCTCTGTTCGGATCGCTTGACAAGTCTTCTTCGTCTCTAGTTTGTACCGAGGGATTTACGGTTCGAGAGACGGTGTCCTTTGAGTCTTGGGCGGTGGGGCGGTCTTGGTGTTTGTTTTCGAGGAGCAGCCGTCGTGGCTTCTCGGTTCTCCTCTTTTGACGATCGGAGAAGGTATTTGTGAGTCCCTTCTCGCCCCGCCGCAGGGCGGGTGACACACGGCTTGGGGCGGGTGACTCGCTGCAGGGGCAAGAGCATGTTTGGTTTTCTTTCGCAGGGGCGATCTTCTTTTCTTGTGTGCAGGGCGAGCTTTCTTCTTAATTTGGAGAGGAAACAATTTGTATCTTGGGGTCGGTGATTCCCCCTTTGGTGTCGCTCTCTTGGCGTAAGCTCTCTTTCGTGCGCGAGAGAGGTTTGCTCGAACATCCTCTTGTTAACATGGAATGCCTTCCCATGTCTAAGAGGGACTCCTTTCACCTCCAATAGCCGGCCGATTACTAGGCCATATCCTGGGATCCTCCAAATGAGCCATCTTCTTTGAAGGACTTGTTCCCCACGTTCGCGAGTCTGCTTTAGATAAACTCGGCCAGATTTATCTTCTTTTCTTCGATGATTGCAACCATCACAATCAGCTTTGCCTTTTTGATTGGTCAAAGTCGCCAAATTTGATGTCGATACATTTGGCAACTATGTCCAACAATTTGTGATAATCCTCCTTTGCCAGTCTCTTGTTTCTTTGTGTATATTATTTTGTCGGCAAAGTCGGACTTGGCTATTTCTTTCCATGCATCACCCAAGTTTACATCGGCCTCTTTAATATCGGATGCTCCTTCTGGCGGTAGTGAGCAATATTCACCAAATCCTTGGCGGTGATAGTCATTGCTTCCCGTGAACAGATGACTTGATTCCTTCATCGTGAATCTCAGCATTCACGTAGAATTGTGCGACCTCCTCCACATAGGTCATCGGATATTCTAGCGTTAGAAACGGTTTTAGTCCGGACGTTTCCAACTTCTCAGCGATTTTCTTCACTAGGGTGTCATCGGACCGCTTCACCATTCGTCGAAATCCACCGTCGAACCGGTGTGGATTTGCTTTCCTAACTTGGTAAAGTCATAAGTTGGTGCCATTTCTCAGGATTATATCAAGGAAAAACTCAGAAATTGATTTGAAGGTTGATAGGGTTTCGAGAGTATTTTGCCTTTGCCTTTTGAGAGAAAGAGATGAACAGTTTTAGAAGTGTGAGAGAGAAACGGACGAAAATGGTTTAAATATGGTTTATGAAAGGACGTGCAAGCGGTTTTTTGAATTGTGATCGAAATCAACGGCTTGGATTTCGTGACGCCAATTGAGCATTTCATGTCTCGTATTTAATGCGGCAAAGCATTTATATCCAATCATAAGCTTGGTGTGCGGCTTTATGTCCGTACACATCATCATTATCTTTGACGTGTTCCTTAAAACATTCCCGCTTAGTCAAAAAATGCGTTTTTGTCATTTTGCTCATAAGTTATTCACTTATCTCTTAATCGATTTAACTCTACTTCACAGTTCTCTTAGCTACTCACCTATCGGTGACTCGGTGTAGTTTGTTTTTCCGTCTACAATGATTTCTTGGTGATTTGCTTTTGACTCTTTTTCACCCCTTTTTGTTCCATTTCTCTTCTTTGATTTGTCGAGTGTCACCACCAATTCAGCCCCAACTCATGCTTGAGTTCTTCAAATCTTGATTCACATAATGGTTTTGTGAAGATGTCGGCTAGTTGTTTATCGGTTGAGATATATTCCAGGATGATGTCCTTCTTTTCAACATGATCTCTTATGAAGTGATATCGACATCAATATGTTTTGTTCTTGAATGCAACACGGGATTTTGAGTGATTGCAATTGCACTTGTGTTATCACACATGATTGGAATTTCTTTTTCTTCAACTTCATAGTCTCTCATTCTTTGTCTCATCCATAGGATTTGGGCAACAAATTTTTGCCCCAGCCTATGTATTCTCGCCTCACTATAGAGGTGGCTATTGAGTTTTTCTTGCTAAACCAGGAAATTAATCGTTTCTAGCATTTGACATGTGCTCGAAGTGCTCTTCTGTCCACTGCATCCAAAGATAGTCGAGAATCGAATAGCCAATTAGCTTGAATCCACCTTCCTTTGGATACCATAGGCCTACTTCTTGGCTTCCTTTCAAGTATCTCAATATTCTCTTATTTCTTGTCATATGGCTCTCTTTTGGAGCAGATTGAAATCTTGCACATACACCTACAAAGAAAAGTGATGTCGGCTCGCTAGCCGTGAGATAGAGCAATGATCCAATAAGTGCTCAGATCTTGTTTGATCTACTGGCTTGCCATCCGCATCCATGTCCATTTTGTGATGTGTTCATTGGTATTTTTCTGACGGAAGACTTCTCCTCCATACCAAACTTCTTCATTAAATCTCCGGTGTATTTTGTTTGACTTATGAAGGTTCCATCCTTCATTTGTTTCACTTGGAGTCCAAGGAAGAATGTCGACTCTCCCATCATGCTCATTTCAAATTTACTTTGCATGAGGTTTGAGAATTTTTCACACATGACTCTTTGTTAGTGGATCCAAAAATGATGTCATCCACATATATTTGAGCAAGCAAAGATACTCTTCTTGTCTTGAATTTCGAAAAAGTGTTCTATCTACTTTTCCTTTAGTGAATCCATTTTCGTTAGGAATTGTGACAGGTATCATACCATGCTCGGGTGCCTGTTTCAATCCATACGGGGCTTTCTTGAGTTTGTATACCTTGTCTCCAAGAGTCTTCTCGCTCAAATCCGGAGGTTGTTCAACATACACTTCTTCTTCCAATAAACCATTTAGGAATGCACTTTTTACATCCATTTGATATACAATGAAATTCTTGTGAGTCGCATAGGCAAGAAACATCCTTATAGCTTCCAATCTTGCTACGGGGCAAATGTTTCATCAAAATCTATCCCTTCTTCTTGGCAATATCCTTTGGCTACCAATCTTGCTTTGTTTCTTACCACAGAGCCTTCCTCGTTCATTTTATTTCGAATACCCATTTGGTGCCAATAACATTTTGATGCATGGGTCTTTGCACTAATTCCCACACTTTATTTCTTTCAAAGCGATTGACTCTTCTTGCATAGCTTGAATCCAATGTGTGTCATCCAATGCTTGTGACACATCTTTTGGCTCTATTTGCGAGATGAAGCATGTGAACATTGCTTCTTGTTGAGTTCTCGGATCTTGTCTTGACACCTTCTCTTATATCTCCAATGACAAGTTCTCGTGGATGGTCTCTCGGCCATCTTACATCAGGTTGGAGTAAGTTAGCCGGATTTGATCGACTTGCGTTGTGTTCTTTGCGGGTCGACTATCTCGTAATCACTTAGCCGCAAATTTTCCATTGTTTTTGAGATTCAACTATCTCATCTTCTTCTCGAATTGATAATTCGACTTCAAACTTGACAAAGATAGGGACTCTTCGTATGGTTGGATGATTGACTTATCGGTGACTCTTCAATGTCTTCTCCATTTACATTTGGCTCATCGAATACTACATGAATGGATTCTTTCGTAACCATAGTTCTTTTGTTGAGTATTCAGCAGGCTTTGCTTTCGGTGAGTATCCTAAGAAGATACCTTCATCGCCTTTAGCATCAAAAGCCTTTAGGTTGTCTTTGCCATTGTTGTGAATGAAGCATTTACATCCAAATATTCGAAATATGAAACATTTGGTTTTCTTCCAATCCGGATCTCATAGGAGTCTTTTGTCATTTGTTTGTTTATCATACATCTGTTTTGGGTGTAGTAAGTTTGTGTTGATTGCTTCACCCAAAATCTTTTTGGTAACCCCGCTTGACTAACATGGTCCTTGCCGCTTCTTTGAGAGTTCTATTCCTTCTTTTTCGCAACTCCATTTCACTTTGTGGAGTCCTTGCTGGCGATAGTTCATGACCAATACCATTCTCAATACAATCTTGAGTTATTATTCCATTGACAAACTCGGTTCCTCTATCCGATCTTATTTTGATAATGGTTTGACTCTTTTCATTTTGAATCATCTTCATGTTTGTGGTAGTTTTTGTAGAGTTTCTTTCTTCTTGCACATGAATATTGTCCATGTATATCTTGAGTAGTCATCTACTACCACTAAGGTGTATTTCTTTCCACTTATCTTTGGTTTGGTTCCCTTTGGGCCAAATAGATCCATATGAAGTAGATGCAATATTCTTGTTGAGGATGGGCATGTCTTTTCTTTGAATGACGACTTAATTTGCTTTCCCTTCGACATGCATCACATATACTCTCCTTCTTGTATATCGAGTCCGGAAGTCCTTCTACAAGATGACTTCTTGCCGACTTGTTAATTGTTTTGAAGTTCGGTGACTCGGCTTTTTGTGCCACAACCAACTTGATTCAAATTTGTACTTTTTGCTAGTAGACATGTCTTTGGGTGTTGCGGTTGACCAATCCACTACATACATATTTTTTGTCTACATCTTGCGGCAAAGACCACTTCATTTGATTCAATATCTTTGATTTGGCATATACCCATGTTGAATCCAACATTGTAGCCCTTGTCACAAAGTCGATTGATACTCGATAAGTTGAAGTTGAGTCCTTCAACATATGCAACATCTCGTGATTTCTAATCCATTTCTCTTGATGGATCCGATGCCTCTTATTTCACCAGGAGCTTCATTTCCTCCAAATATGACTTTTGCTCCTTTGACTTCCTTGAATTTTGTGATTTCTCTTATTTCTGTCATATATGTCCGGAATGACCACTATCCATGTACCAGGTTCCTTGGCACTCATTTGTTCCTTGAACCGCAATCAAGGAATTTAAGTTTTAGGTACCCATACTTGTCCGGGTCTGAGGGGTTAGAATTGTAAGATGATCCAACCAACCTATAGCCAAATGATTTGACTCTAAGGGGTTGCCATCTATCGTGCCATAATCATAATTAATCCTGGCAAATTGCTTGGGGATTCTAGGTTCATACAATCTGTCTCTTTTGTCGTATGCTGCATATGTGTTTTAGCAATTGCCTTCCTTGGGTAATTGTGGTGTTTTTGAGTGTAGTGCCTAGGTGCATATGTGTCTTTGATGAAAGCTCTTATACTTTTGGAATGGCCTTTCTTTGAGTTCTAGGCCTTTGCCATCCGGGCTTATATTCCATAAGTCTGGCTTTGATGAGTTCACATTATCCCAATCACTTGGCTTGGATATTTTCTACCATTCCCATCATATGTATTTCTTTTATGAGTTTTCGGGATTTTTGGTAGCTCGCTTCTTCTTTACAGAGTATTTTTTGTTTGGAGTTTTTGAGGACTCGGTGAATCTCTTTTTTTGTCCTTTCAAAGACACTCAATCGGGTCGTTTTCCTTTTCCTTTGTAACCAAGACCGGTTTGCTTAGTATTGTGCTTTGGAGTGAATGTGTGTGCAACATTTAGAGTTTTGGATTTTTGATTCTTCATGACTTGAAGATCCTTTTTCCAAAATTACTCTTGAGGTTTGACATGGCACGAGAGGAATTAAATCCCAGCCTGTCTTGTCTCCACACTCTCTTTGACTCATAATAAGATCATCCAATGATTTAGATGCCTTAGTGAATGAGGCAATAACATTCTTGAGGTCATTCTCCCTCTTTTCTATGGCGGCAATTTCTCGCTACTAATTTAGCATTTTCAAACTTTTAAACTTTCATTTTCATGACTATTTGACTTAGAGTACTCAACTCCTTAGTCGGCTTTGAGTTTTGACTTTTGAGTAGGATGTTTTCCTCATTCAATAGTGTGTGTGAGGATTTAATGTGTTCAAAATCTTTCATCATTTTACCCAATGAATCATAAAGATCAAAAGAGGTGATGAAGTGTGTGTGTCACGATCCACTATCACCGTGTCCGAGTTTGTTGAGTTAGATTGTACCTCATCTTCTTGATCTTGTTCTTTGGCCATCAAGAAGATCGGGCTTCTTCTTCGTGAGTCACTTGAGTAGTCGCCTTCATTGCTCTCGAATCAATTGTCTCTTTTGACTTTTGTCTCGGCATCTCTGCGGCGACCATCATTGCCTTTTTCTTTTCTTGTCTTCTTTCTCTCAAGATCTTTCTTTCTTCTTCATCCCCGTACTTGTTTACTACAGGATATGAGCGATCAATGGCATAGTGACCTGGTTGTCTATAGTTCCAACATAGATATTGACCTTTTGATCGACTCTTTCCATTCTTGAGTTGTCACCCTTTGATACTCAACTTTTTGATGATCTATTCTCTTGGTTGGCCTGTCTTCCCTTGATTTGGAGAGGAGCCGAGTGTCTTCTTCGGAAGATTCTCCTTTTCTCTCTTGTAGTTCTAATTGAAGAGCTTGTGGAATCTTTTAACCATCGGGGCTATTTCTTCCGGGTCAATGACTTCTTTTGACCTCGCCTCTCTTCCCATCTTTAACAATTAGAGCGAGTTGTTTTGGGTACAAATTGTCTCTTCCTCGATCTTTTCTTCTCACTCAAACTCGTAGGCTTTGAGGTCCGAGAATAGTTCATGGTTGGATGTCTTTGATAGGTCCATGGAATGTCTCGTGCCATGACCTTCATTTCCCATTCATTTGGAAGACTTTTTAGGATCTTCATACACATTTCTTCGTGTATATTCCTTTCCAAGTGTAGATGACTCATTTGTGATTTACGTAAACCGAGCATCCAGTTGATCCAGGTTTTCTCCCGAGATCATTTTGAAGTTCTCAAATTTCTGTCTGACCATCGACAATTTGTTTTCTTTGATTTGCTCGAGCCTTCACAAATCAATGTCACTTGTCCCCATTTCCTTAGCCGTTTTGCATGATTTGACTTTATTGAACATGGCTTTGTCCAAGGTTTTGTAAAGGATGTCCTTGGCTACATTGTCCAGGTTGTATCTTTTTTTGTCATCATTTGTCCACTCGGTTCTTGGTTTTTCAACCATGGTGGTGCGGGAGCAAAGATCTTCTTCTCCTTCACCGCAACCTCTTCGCATGCAATTTTGTGTTCACCTTTAATATTTGCAGAGGCCCATCTTCTATCACTATCCACATCTCATCATGTAATCTTTGAGAGATGAGCTCGCATATGAATTTTCCAATCATCAAATTCTTCTATAGTGAACATAGGGATGCATGTCAAATTTGCTTCCATGATAATGACTTTTTAATAAAAAAGAGTTTTGAAGGTTCAAGTACTAAAGCGGACTTTGAAAAGTTTGGAGATCTAGTTCAAGAACGGTGCACGGAGGGTTCAATGAACCAACCGCTCCGATACCACTTGTAGGTCCCAAGGGGTGTAAGTGTAAGGTTTAGAAGGGGGTTGAATAAACCTTACCAAATTTTCGATTTAGTCCTTTTAAATCTCTGAGTTGATTCTACACAATTTGTGTCCTTGATGGAAAAATCGAATTAGTCACTCAAGAGAGTTAATCTCTCAATAGACTCAATTTGATTTGTTGATGGAGTAACTCATTTGTTGGCTATAATTTAACTCAATTTGTGGTTTTATTTTCTGAGAAGACTTAACACCCTTAAGCTTGATTAAGCAAGATTTTAGAGCTTGATTTAGTACTTATAAATTATCAAATGGATAGCAAATTTATCGCCAGATATAAGCGAGTTAAAAGTGCGCAGGAATTTAAGTCTTTGAAATGTAAGTGACACAAAGAAAGTTTTTATAGAGGTTCGAAGATGGGGTAATTCTTCTACTCCTCTCTTCTCCAACTCCCGGAGGAATCCACTAAGTAATGATCGGTTTACAAAGTGGTAGCAAGTCCGATACAAGTCTTGATCACAACGGCCGACTTGATCCTTAGGGACTCGATCACTGAGACGCCTTGATCACTCAATCGGCAAACGACTCGGCCTTCTTCTTCAGGCATTTGCCTTGTTTGTTACTACTGACTCACTTGCTTAAGCTCTTTGGATTTGATCACGAAGCCCTCCAAAAGCTTAAGACTTGGTTCACTTTTGAACCTTTCTACAATCCTTCCGGAATGTAGACCCCTTGTTTTCAAAAGTTTCCTCTTCAACTCGATTGAAGTTCTCTTTCCTTCACGGTGAGTGTTGGATCGATGTACTTCGTAATGTAGGCTTGAGGATTGAGAATATTTGTTTTTCTAATATGCTTGTATATCTCACGTGTGTGTCATATATGTCTTCTCAAACAACCTCCTCGGCCTTTTATAGTGAACATTCAAAAATTTGCCCGTTAAAGAGATAGGCTTATTTTTTGAAAGTCACTTTGCAGTCGTTGGCTTGTCTTGTTGCGATTCTTGGAATTGCCATTTCCTCGTATGAATTGTTCTTTCACCTTTTCGAGTTCGACACGGTGTAGTGCTTCCCATTGGTTCATTCCTTTTGCACGCTTCAGGGACCGAGCACCCAAGAAAGGTGGTATGGAGATATTACTTGTTTAAGTAAATCTCTTGATTTCAGGCAACGGTTCTTTTACGATTATCTCGACTTGATCGCATTTCCTTGCTTTCCCAGGTGACTTAGAGTCGACTTCCAATCATTGGATGACTCTTTTGTCACTTCAACTTGAGACTTGGCTTTTCTTGAGTTGACTTGACCGATGCTCCACTCATTGCTTCTTCTTCAAAGAGAGTTCTTGTCTACTCTTCTTTGCCACATTCAAATTTGTTTCACAAAGAAGGTCTTCCTTCCGGTCTTCGGATGTCTTCTTGCATGTTAGGGCGTAGGCCGACTTAACTCATCTTGGCTAGCTTTAATTGTTACGATACATTTCTGACAAAAGAATTGGGGTGCCAACTTTCTATTCTAAGTTTTACATGGCATTCATCAAAATCTAAACAAGAAAATTCCTAACACTTAAAGAGATCGGCAAAATGCCCATACCTATAGGTTGAATGGTACCACTAGAAAATCCAACCAAAGAGGAATCCACCATATCCTAACCGACTTACATATGCATATACTGGTAGCATTTGTAAAGAGTATGTATGTTGAACTTCCCATATCAACAAACACCCTTTGCACATCGAAGTTGGCAATAATAGTTGTGATGACAATATCATCACTATAAGGAGTCAAAATGCTCCTATTGTCCTACGGGATTGGATATTTGCCCCACCACGACATGCTCTATTCTCACTCGCTCTTGAGCTTAGTCTGGAGCATCTGCTCGGGTGTAGCTCTTCTAAGCTCTTTGAGAATCTCCCTCGGCTTGCCTTCCTATTATCATTTGAATTACCCCACGCCGAGGTGGCAGTTGGGGAAGATCTTCCCTCTTATCTTACTGTTTCTCTGGTTCATGTTGTGGTTGATAATTGTTATGCCCTATTCGGTAGTAGCTCCTTGCCTTCATTCAATCCACATATACAAACTCTTTTAGATGACCCGCATGGATCATCCTCTAGATCTCTTCTTTTAAGTGGGTGCATTGATCAGTTTTATGCCCATACTCGTTGTGGAACCTACATAACTCATTACATTTCTCCTTCTTGGGGGCTTCAACATGGGCTTAAGGTCACCTTAGGTCAGGATGACGCGCAATAGCTAGGAACATGTCAGCCCAGGGCACCTCAAAAAGAGTGTACTTTTCATACCTCGGTCTTCCTCTAACCAGCTCATGCTTGGGCTTCTTTTGAAGGTTTTTCTCCTCTCGGTCTTTCTTTTATTACCTTCTCTTATCTCCTTCTTATTTCTTTATTTTTCGAGCTTATTCCAAATTGACATAATTCTCTGCTCTGACTAAGAACTCATCAAACATCCTAGAAGGCTTGATACAAAAGACTCAATGACCTCTCCATCCTATGACACTGAGCTAGGGCTTTGGTCAATATCTCTTGAGTTGCCAAGGCACCTTGAGCCTTGCAGCTGTAAAGTATTGAACGTAACTCATCAATCTCTCACACTCATTTTACTTGATGATAACAACATCAACGACATTTTCTGATACCTCATGCAACTGGTGAAATGGTGCAAGAACATCGAATTAAATTATTCAAAGTTATGTATAAAACTGTGGCGGTTTGGTTAAACCACATTTGTCGATTTATTGAGAGTGGTATGAAAAAACTTGCACATAACTCTTTTTTCGAGAATCTATGTAGTGCCGTTGCATTTTCAAAACGGCATAGATGATCCCAAGGATCGATAATCCCATCATAATCAAAGCTTAAAGCTCGATAAGAAGAAGGGAATCATTGACCATGACCTCTTCGAAAAAGGAGGCCCTCGCCGAGCCCAGCCTATGCCACTCCCAACCATCTTCTTCTTTAATCCCCCTCATCCGCCTACATGCGGATCATCCATATTTTTCTGCAATTGAGATCTGTTTCAATCACCGTGTTACCTGTTGTTACCGACGTTCCTTCCTCCTCACCGACAACTACTCTCTTTCGTCCCTACTCTCTAGCTTCCGATGGGCGAGTAGTGTTTCCACTAATCAGAGTAGTGAAATCAGTAGCTGGTAGTGCGAACTCCCCTAATCATCTATCCATGGCTCTATCGACCACATGCTGAGTTAAAAAAAGTGATTAGGTGTGAAACATACATAAATGGTGATATTTATAAGCCATATATGACTAGTGTTTCCATAAAATCTGAATTTTGTTATAATTCCCGTAATAGAATCTCGTTGGGATAAGCTTAGCCTTTCTAAGAGGTCGGCCAAATATCAGGCTTAGATTGGGATGACTACTTTGAGCTTAATTACCTCGGGATTTATTGTCCCCACACCATTCATATCTTCCAACTAATTCTCGAGATTTGCGCCGATGTCCGAGAGTTCGGAACGTCATTTCGGTTCACCTTAGCTCCATCAATTCGGCTTCTAAGTCCTTATCATTCAAAGATGCTTGCGGTCATCTCATTGAGCCATCAGCTTAGCCTCCTCGATTATACTAGTTCGGGTAAAGAGCTCGGGCTATTTAAGCCCTCATCACTTTAAATAGGAGAGACTTTTTTATTAAGTCAAACCATAAGAGGGTAAATATCTTTCACTTTTCTAATTTTCTCTTGAAAGTTGTGTTTATATTCTTTTTTCCAAAAACATTTTCCTTTTCTCCAAAACATGTTTGCATTTATTTTTCTCTTTCTTTGAAAACAAAATCATTCTTCCTACAAAATAAGTCGAAGCTTACTATGTATCGATATCATTCTATTATCTATATATTATTATTATAACTACATATAATATTTCTCTTAGGCTCCATTTAGATGGAAGGATTGTAGATATTTCAGTTCCATAATAAGAAATCCATTGAAATTATTTGGATGAAGTCATTTTACAATGTCTTTCAAATCTTGGAAGTTATTTTTGGAGGGTTTAAAATCTTCTCCCCAAATCTAAATCATCTCATCCAAATGCAACCTTATATTAAACAATATGTAATTTTTAAAAAACCTTATGTCACATTATTGATTAGACAAAAAATTTAAGACAATTAAATAATATTTCTCCAAAGCATTTATTCAAGATTCCTTTTTCTAAAACCATAAAACTGCGATAAGATTCGAAAGAGATTCCATTTTTGTTCCGCTGGAGAATTTTTTTGACCAAACATGCTATTGTTTATGAAAATTTTCATAAAATATACGATTCTCTCACTTTCACTTTTTCTCATTTTTCTCTCACCAATCACATCTACACATTATTTCACAGAAACTATTCATTATTACACATTGTCCAACAAATTTCACTATTCACTCACTCACACATTTATAACTACCAATCATATCCAATCATTATTTTACTATTTTTAAATCAAATCAACTTTTATCATTACTTTTTCATCTCACATCTAATCACACTCTCAAAATTTAATTTTTTTCTTTCCAAATTTTTTTTATCATTATTCTCTAATAAAATAAAAAATTTCAAAATGAAAGTATATCCAATCGCGCCCTAAACATCTTGGACCATGAGATTATTCGTTATTTAGGCGCCCAAAAAACACATAAGTGGGTGTGGTGTGGGCCGGTTATTGTTTGAATGGACTGGGTTAAAACCCGACCCGCCCGGCCCAAAATATTCTCTCTCTCTCTCTCTCTCTCTCAGTCTCAGACACGTACGCTTAGATGCGCAGGAAATTCTGAGGCTTTTGGAGACCTGGAATCGAATAAGGCCGTCGCCTTTGACGATTCAGTTTGGCGGAATTTTGACTCGAAATTGTCTTCGCCGAGATGTTCTAGCAAATAGCAATTCCAATTTCCAATACCCAACTCTCAGTTAATTCTTGTTGAAGGTAAATTACTTTCTGGTGAAGAAGAAGAACTTCTTAGGGTTTCTGCTTTGTATTTTAAGAAATTCAGCATCTTTATGACCTTTTTTTGCTAATTTTTGCGGCGTTAAGGTGGGATTTCCACCTGCATTTTCTTTTTCATCTCTTTCTCTTCATTTATATATACACACGCATGCATATATATCTTTACTTCTTCATATCGTTCTTCGGAAATAATTGGTATGATATTTATTCCGTGTGATTAAACTGATGATTTGAAGACATCCATACAGGATTATTCATTTCCTGTCAATTGGAAAATGCTGCAATTGAGTTGAAAGAAAAGAATGTTACGAGTGCTCGAAAGTTAAACTCTTACCAAAAAAAGAAACTTAAACTTGCGTTTGCATATATCAGCTGAGCATGATGTATAAATTTTTGTGCTAATCTGTATGCTTAGCACTTTGAAAGTGTTCTTTTTGAATTTTGACGTGTGTGAAGTTTTTCCATCAGTTTGACAATTTTTGGTTGTTGACCTCAGGGAGGTCATTCATGGACAAACACGCGAGTTTTATTGAGAATACATGCGGCAACTGACCATTAAAGCTGAAACTATTTGGGAAAACCTGGGGTTCTAGAGGAAAATGATACTCTCTAGGTAAAGTTTGTGGGTGTTTTGTAGTTGTAAGTAGAAACCAATTGCTATGACTTATTATAACCTTCCTTTATTTTCCATCTCGTCATTCTTTGGGCTTGGACGAGGGTTTTGTAGGAATTAGCTGGATTTACATTCATTGTTTGTCATTGTTGTAAGAACCATACAACACAAGATCCTGGAATCATTTACCTGTCCCTTATAACTATGTCATGTCAGTTTTTAAATACTTACTTCCATTGATTATGGGAGAAAATTATTGAAAGCATGTGGGTTCTTTCTCGGTGCAACTTTTATATGATTTTGGACATCAAATGGAAATTGATAGTGGGTTAATTCAAGAAAGCTCTTTGTTGGTTAGAAGAAAGTACAAGTGATACTTTGTGCAGTTCCTTTTGGTAAACTATTAGATAGGGATGTTGAAGAGAAATCAAAGTGTGACAGGTGTGTTAAAGGGTATGTTTATTGTACTATTGTTGGGACATCTACTATGAAACTGCAGACATTTATCCGATCATGAAGAAAATGATGATGAACTTGAGATTCAATTGTAGGTAGTGCAATTGCTTCTGCCCAACCTGATCTAGCCTGCCCATCACATATATGTTTTTATATTAAATGCTTCAATCCATAAAACCATGAAGATAGGACTTTTTAAACCAGTGACGTTCCATCCTTCTCAGGAAAATGCAAATTAATGCATGAATAACATCACTGAACTTCTCATGTTAATGTAAAATTGCTATATTTACACCCTCAAACTTGTATTTGTACCTTTTGTTTCCAAATTTCTACTATCTTTCATTGACAATTTAGAAGCTTACGTCTTGGTGGACTCATTTTCATTTTTATTTTCTGAAAATGTTTTGAGAAGATTCTGTTGCAGAATATGTGAGAATATAAAATGTGTCTAGATGAGTTAGTTGCAATATTTGACCGATTGAGGTGAAAGGTTGATTTGACATTTTATTCAAAAAGCCATTTATGGATTACTTATTTTTGAAAATGTTTAAGTTTCTGGTGTATAGGAGAGGATTTCATGTGAATAATATTACTATAAAGTTCTACTTTTTATGGTGTTTTGACTATCAAAACCCAGGGAATAATAACTCTCGATTCCCACTCAATCATATCATAGTCTGCTAATGATTTTGAAATGAGTAGGGGAAGCCATGCATGCGAACATACTATACAGGCACATTATCTCTGAAATCTTTCTTCTCTTCCTTCTTTGTTGTAACCCATCCACCATTTGGTTTGTGACCATCTTGACTTTTCTTTTTCTTCTCTCTTTTTGTTATTCTGTGTCCAAATTTGAAACCTATAGTTATGTCACTGCTATTTATCCTCTGATATACTGAGTTGTTTATTTTTATCTAGTTATAGGTGCTCGGTAGCTTCATGGCGAGTGGGATTAAAATGGGCAGCTTGATGATGTATCCGGATTCAGAGAACTACTCCATGGATTCCTGAAATCAGATTCAGTGAAGATATTATCTGAATTAGCTTATAATTTAAAGAAGCTGTCAGCTTCATAGAGGGCAGCATGGGCGAACAACTTTTGAAGGCCAGCAAGAAAGCGTCAAAGGCTCATGAACTCAAGAGAGCATCTTCAAGTCCCAAGGATCAGCAACAGCAGTCTAGGAAACAACCAAGGAAGACAGAAAACCCTGTGCGAATCCCACCAAGTCCTGAGCCATGTGTTGATTTTAAATGTTCTAATTCATGGATCTGTAAAAATTCTGCATGTCGAGCTACTCTTTCAGTAGATGACACATTTTGCAAGAGGTGCTCTTGCTGCATTTGTCATTTATTTGATGACAACAAGGATCCAAGTCTTTGGTTAGAGTGCACATCTGAATCTGGTCCTGGAGACTCGTGCGGCCTATCGTGCCACATTGAATGTGCCCTCCAACGTGGTAAGGTGGGGGTTGTTGACCTTGGGCTGTTGATGCAGTTGGATGGAAGCTATTGTTGTCCTTCGTGTGGCAAAGTTTCAGGGATACTTGGGTAAGTTGTTCGCCTTTACCATGATTTTTCAATTGGCTGTCCTCCGTTCGCCCCATTGCATTTCTTTTGGCACCTTGTTTACATAGTTTTACTTTTGACTAGTTCGACTTCTAAATAGAAATCTTTTTTTTTTGTTCACCAAAACTTATGCATCTAGTTTCGTGGTGTTCTTGTTCATGAGACAGTTTTACGTGCTAAATACCTTCCAAGTCGTATCAGGTCATTGCAAATAAAATTAATGCATGTTAGTTGTTAAAGTACCAGACTATGTGGTAGATACTGCTTTTAGTTTCGAGGTCAGTGGCACTAAGTTCACCAGTTTAAACTAGGTTATAATATAGGTGACAGTGAGTTAAATGATAATTTGGTTTCTTCTTTAAATGAGGTTTTTAGGCTTTCTAACATGGTAATTTATTTTTACAGATGCTGGAAGAAGCAGTTAAGTATAGCTAAGGATGCTCGCCGTGTTGATGTCCTCTGTTATCGGATATTCTTGAGCTATAGGCTTCTGGATGGGACTTCCAGGTTTAATGAACTTCATGAAATTGTTAGAAACGCCAAAGCCAAGTTAGAAACAGAGGTGGGCCCAGTCAATGGAGTTTCCGCAAAGATGGCTCGAGGGATTGTCGGTAGACTCGCTGTAGCAGTTGAAGTGCAGAGATTATGCTCTCTTGCAGTTGAAAAAGCTGATGAGTTAATCGCCTCGAAGTCGACTGCAACCATCAATTTCATGGGTAATACTATTTTCCACTTTTTTATACGTTCATGAATGAAATATCATGTTGTCATATGCTTAATTTATTTTTTTGTGTTGCCCCTTTTGGCAGAGGGTTCACTTCCCGCAGCTTGCAAATTCCTGTTCGAGGAAGTGACATCATCTTCAGTTGTCGTTCTACTGATTGAATTATCCACTGCATTAGATGACGATATTAAGGGCTACAAACTCTGGTATTGCAAGACAAGAGAAGAGGTTTACTCTAGGGAGCCCGTTTTCGTCTTTCCGAGAGATCAGAGGAGGATTTGCATATCCAATCTGCAGCCTTGCACGGAGTATTCCTTCCGGATAATATCTTATACGGACACTGGCGACTTTGGGCACTCCGAAGCCAAGTGCTTCACAAAGAGTGTAGAAATAATATATAGGAACTCAAACTCTAGTGCAGAAAATGCCGAAAAGTACACTTTACATAATCGAGGGAGCTCTAGTGCCAAACAACACCACAAAACTGCAATAGACATAGAATCAGACTCTGGATTCAAGGTTCGAGACCTTGGAAGAATCTTAATGCCAGCTTGGATTCAAGAACACGGCTGTTTTGAGTCGTCCTGTGGTGTAAATGTTGAGAAATGCTTTGTCGTTCATGATGTGGTTAAGCGAGAAACTCAGGAAGAAAGGTTACCCTCCGTTTCATATCAGCTCGACTTAAATGTTGCCTCTGTGCCTGATTTAAATGAAGAGTTTACCCCTCCGGCTGAGACGGACGATGCTTTCTCTCATGACATACATCGAACACCTGGCGAAGTACCAGATGTTGACTCCAAGGTTTGCCAGAAGAGGAGTTATAGCGCCAATAGGGAGATGCAGGATTCTGATAGCACTCTGACGAATGGATCGCCATTCCAAGTCCAGAATGATTTGTGCTTGGATGAGAATTTTGAATACTGTGTAAAGATTATCCGGTGGCTGGAATGTGAGGGTCATATTGAGAAAGATTTTAGATTGAAGTTGCTGACGTGGTTCAGTCTAAGATCCACCGAGCAGGAACGCAGAGTTGTTAACACTTTTATACAAACTTTAATTGATGATCCAAGTAGTTTGGCAGGACAGTTGGTTGACTCATTTTCAGACGTATCGTGCAAAAAGCCGCGAAATGGTGTCTGTAGTGAGTTTTTGCATTAAATTTTACGAGCTTGTTCAAAACTTAACAATATCATTCCTGTCATATATTATTGCTGACCATCATGTTGGTTCTTTGTACAGGCGTATTTTCCTAAGTTTCTTGGAGCGATTTATTTACAATCGACCGGCTCTCAAGCTAGCAGATAATGAAGACAGGTTCCTGTTTCTTTACTGACTGCCCATTGTTTGAGGAAATATCTCACACATTGTGGGATGAATTTTCATTATCTATGACTATTGATTACATTTCGACTAGTGAAATTCGAGCTGTAGATTCAATTAATTTGAAATGTAGAATGCATGATTTATGCACACCTTTTAATTTATATTATTGTAGGATAATGTGACTGCTGCATTCTTCCCGTTAGTTTTCTGTATTTATTGAAAGCTACATTTTAATTGCTTCTGACTTGGCCTATATGATCTTCAGTTTTTGGTCATATGATTTGTGCATTTATTTGTTGTATTCTTGAAAGAACCACAACACTTTTGCTTTGGAGTGTTTGCTAACTCTAAAAAAGTGATTCTCAACTAGACGTTGAAAAAATAATTGTTTTTCCATCTATAAGCTGAGAATCAGTTATTTGTTTTTAGAGTGCAAAGATTCTCTTAGTTGTGAAAAGATAACCTATCTTTCCATATTTGCGTTCTTGTCCCTCTATAGTCGAAGGGTTTGATTTGGGACACCTATCGGGTGTACTCTCGAATTGAAGTACACATGCTTGACGCCCTTGAATTGAAGTATACAAGCTTGAGTTTAATTTAATTATATTGATTTTCCTAAATCATATGTATACATATATATAGGGGTTATCATTGATTATCTTGTCATCGAAGAGCTCCTAACGTTGCTCTTGGATATGGGTTAATTCTCTGCAAACTGCAATACGAAACGATGGTTATGGTGGCTCTAACTGAGAAAAAGGAAAATAAAGTTGTGTAACTTGTAAAGGAGATGAGAAATATATTTGACTATTGAGCATTCGGGGCTTTAACATGATTTGGGCATATTGACTTTATCTTTGAACCATATAATAATATATTCATTGAATTGAAATAAATAAAAATCAAATGAAATAAATACTCCCATCACATATATTTACATAATTGCATGTATGTGTGTGTGTGTAAAGGGTTTACAATTACATGGTAAAAAACAAAAGAATAAATTATAAAAGAGTGGCGTGGGGACAAGGGTGGATTGCGGGCATCAAGATGCAGGGCTTTAACAAGACACACGAGTCTGAGTTTGATCATCTCACAAATCCCATAGCCGCCTCGGTAAACACTGCTGTCCCGCCGTCGCTCCGTTCCACCACAATTCTACATTTTTATCTATATTTGTATGTACATACATTCTTGCATGGATTATGGATGCAAGCCACCTCGAGGAACAGCCTCAACTTGACATATACACCTTTTTTTTTTTTTTTAATAGCAAAAAAGAGATTGTTCATTTGATTTGTGTTTGAAGGTAATGGATGTCAGCTGGAATTCATAAAAGGATGCATGACAGATCGATGAATTAATATAGATTTGAGATGAATTGATTAATCACTAATTCACGAGTATTCTTTTTGTGGCAGCACAAGTGGGGACCCGATCTCCTATTCTACTTTCTTGTCCAATTATTTATTTCACTTAATTGAATGAATAACACGTGTGTCTTTGAGATAAACACAAATTGTCGTTTGTTTTAATATATCTACACATGCCATTCATCAGAACAATGGAACAAGAAGTAAAACAGGAAAATAGAACATAAAATCTGAATATATATATATATATATATATATATATATCCATGTGGTACGTGTGACCGTTATTGGTGGTTGGGCATTTTCCTATGTCCCTTGCAAGAGCTACAAAAAGGTTATAGCCATGCATATCTGTCTCATCTTGCCTTCTTCCTTTGCCATTATATTCCACCTTTTTGTAATTTGTTAGGCATATATTATATATAAACCAATGTTTTTGATGTGGCTTCATTTCATTCTAACGCCTCATGTAAGAGCAAATAAAATCAATTGGAATTAATTCTTGGAAACGTTAGTAAAATCTGTTATGTTTATATGACGGGGTATAGTCAAAACTCAAACCATATATATTTTTATATTCTAGTTATAATCAAAATCTAATTTCTGTTGAATAAATGAAATATTGATCAGGCATGTTCAGATTTTATGTAATCTCAAATATTCTTTGTTGAAGTTGAACATAAGCATTTTAATTGATTGCATATAGACGAATATTAATTTGACCATGAGACGTGTGATTTAGAGGGTGTTTGACTAAGCTTATAATCTTTTCAAAACGTTTTATAAGATACTGATAAGCTCTTTAAAAGTGTTTAATTGGTAATTTATTAAAACACTTTTAACTATAAGTTCTAAAAACATCATATAAGTTGAGGAGCTCAATTATAAGATTTTTTAAATAAGCTTATAACCATAAATAAAAGAAAATATATAAAAGAAGCAGATCGAAGATGGGTACGTGTGAGGAAAGATGTGGATTTTGGTTTGCTTGTTTGCTGAATTTTCTTTTTCTTTATTTTTTTATTTGATAAAAATTCCAACAAATTAGTTTAATCTTCCGACAATTGAAAAATCTTTGACTTGTTGATTTAATTGAAGATCATTCATTCCCTTAATCCTAACAACGTCCTCGATGTTAACATAAATCTCAAAAAAGCTTTCTCACTTTTTGCCTTTTACAGTTCTACGCACATTAAAATAACACTCATGGCAGATTTTCAACGCGAAGTGGTGGGGAAAAACCTAGAACTAGAAACCAGGAACCACATGCCATTTAACACAAAAATAACTTCACAAACAAAGACAAAGAAATAAGGGTTCCTCGGTTAAAACAAATTAGACAGGCTCTTGCTTTAGTGCTTCTCTTGTTCTTTTTAATTTCTTTATAGAAATATTAGCTCCCAAAAAAAAAAAAAAAATTATATTCCTCCTCATATAGTAAGCAGAAAGGGCAATTGTTTTTGCTTCTTTTTTCTTTTGTGGGGGTTATGAAAGAGACATAAAAGAGGCCACCCATATCTATATTTTCCATATTTCTTCTCATCACCCATACATTTGCATGTTCTGAAGATGAAACAAATTAACTGCTCCAAATTTTGCATTTAATGCTCCCTTTTTTTAATTTGGTACAAATACTAGAAGCATTTTCGACAACTTTGAATCGGATAAACTTTATCTAGCTTACTTTTGTTGCATATTTATTGCACAAGGAGATTTGTTTAATTGTTGCTTCAAATGTCAAACATATCGTCTCTTGTACTAGTGCTTCTATGTTTTTATTTCCATGCATGTAATGCTCGAAGTTTTGGAGTTCTCCACCACATGAACACCAAAGAAAACTCAATTAGCAAGGTTTGCTCAATTTTTTTCTCAATAAGTATTTGTATATATGTATGTTTTATATATGCATAGGGTTAATTACATGATTGAATACTCTTTAGGTTCAATCTAATTTCTAAAAAACTCAGCTATCTTTCAAAATTACAAATACCCCTTAATATTTGTTTCTATGCGCACCTTCAATATGAATGTAATTCGTCATAATTAATTAGGCTACATCTTGAAGGTAAAAATTGATTGTGATTTAGGGTTTGATGCAGATCAAGAATGAGAAGTTGATTAATCCAGCTAGGGTTTCCACACAGCCAAATGCGACTAAATATGCAAAACAGGAAAACAGATTTGAGAAAGAGAAGATGAGCAATGGTGAATCAGATGAGCCTGGAAAACATGATATTGAGGCGAAAGACGACGAAGAATCGATAAAAGTTTCAGAATATTCCAGACATGATGAGTCTCTAACTTCTGTTTCTTGGAGAGTGCCTCATAAGAAGAAAGGAGAGAAGGAACCAGGGTTTAATTTGGACTACTTGCCGCCTAAAACGCATCCTCCGGTCCACAATTAACATGGATATTGATCTTGATCATCAAATGGTATTCCCTGGGTTAGTTTGAGGAGGGTATTGTGTTTTGCAATCTTTTTGAACATTTAGATAAAAGTCTGAGAATCGAAATTATCCAGAGGGAAAATATCTTGATTTTTAGAAATCAAGTAGGATATTAAATGTAAGATATCCATCTAAAACATTTTCACATGATATATAATTATATAATATACTAGAAATTAACAAGATGATGCCTACTAATGTATATTGGAGAATGTTAACTATACTTTGAACAAATTGATGATCATTTTGTTTCTTTTTGTTTTTACGTGATATTGGTACTTTTCATTTTTGCTTTTTTTTTTTTTTTTGGAACCACACTCCACTTTAATATCATTTGCCATAGATGAAGCTTATAAATGTATAAAGAAGTCATGCATACACTAATTATACATGTTCAATTATTATCATATATGTGATTTCTGCTATAATCCAGAGCGGCCTGCAGGGTGTGAACAATGAGGCAATTAAGGCAATTGCCTCAAGCCGTGAAAAAATGAAGGCCCCTTAATGTCAAGTATATACGTGTATATGTATATATTATATAAAGGTAATTTTTTGAATTCATAGTCAATCCTGACATTAAATGAAAGAGCCCCTATTATGTAACGGTAAGCCCTCCGCTTCTACCAGATTTCCCATACTTCGACTTAGCTCCCAAAGGTAATCCACCCGGCCCTTTCCCAACCTATACAATCTTCAGTCAAACCTGCCCCGTGTCCATTCTGCTTCCGGCATTTCAGATTCCATAGCACAAGACTTTACTACTCAAGCTGCATTATATAGTCATCACCAATATATCGCAGGATATAAATTGACAGTTAAGTCCCTACAAAATAGTTAAATTGGAATTATTTACTCTCTTTAGACTTTAATTAGCTTCAAAACCTTCCATCATTTAATTATATATAAATCAAAATAAAAGACATTTATATCATAAAATGCCTCTACTATTTTCCCCTTAGCCTCCTATAATTGCATAGTTTCCTTTACTTTTTTATTGAATTATTTTATATATCAAAACTGTAAAAAAAAAAACAATAAAATTTTTCAGCTAAGAAAGCAAGATAAACATACCTATTCTTATATCGCAAGATAGATTAAATGGATTGTCTCCGAAAGTAATATGTTATGGCATCATAAATATAAAACTTTAATAAGTGATTTGTGTTGGTTAAATTTATGTGGAAAGGTTTCTGTTTTCAGAAAATGGCTGGGATAGTGTATAGGCTTAAGTCGAGGCCAGAATTAGATTCTGTCTCCGCAAGACGAAAACGCCCCGTATACTAGTGCTTACGGTTCCGGCGCTCGCCTCTAAGATACAACGACTTTACAGTTCCGGTTAGCAGCACAGCAAAACCGGAACAACAGCGAACAACAAGTTGTTCTTGACTTTCAAGCTTTTGAAGGAGGCTGAAGGCAATATGCAGAATGCAATGCTCGTATTATGTTATCTGATTATTTTCGTATATTTTTCAGTCACCAGGGATCGACTATTATAGGCCTTAGACGCCCGTATGGAAAGAACATGTCTTTTGGCTCGAAAAGACACCTTTTGCACTGAATAGACGCACCTGCGCAGGGGAGCATGACCAAACGCACGACCGTGCTCTTACCCGTGCTTGCGGGCGCGCAACTCTTCGACACCAAGAGACGACCCAGACGCACAGGCGTGCTCGCCCGTGCGTGTGTAGGCGCAGACTCTCGGCGCAGTAGCACGACGACCCGACCGACGGGTCGTGCTCCGTCTTGCGGGCCGAAACATTTGATTGAACCCTTTTAATTAATTATGAAAATTAATTAAATAAATCTATTTAATTAATTACAAAAATTAATTAAATATTTAATTTTTTAAAGGTTTTTGGTCCAAAAAGAATAAGGGCCTTGAAGCCCAAGCCCAAGCCCAGACCCATGGCCCACGACCCGGACCCGGACTCGAACGGGCCGAGCCGAGCCGGCCGGCGGGCGGCGGCGGCGCGTGTGTTTTGACCAAACCCACAAGCATATAGGTCATCTCCCCTTTAAAAACTTGGGTGCCCCCAAGGGCCCAAACCCATTTGTCCAACTTAGGATAAATAAAGTGTGCAACTTTACCTCCTTTTTTCTATGTGGGATGGAGCATCTCTCCTCCCCCACATTTTCCATTTTCAATACCATTTATTTGTATTAAGTGGCTAACTTCTAACATTAATTTCTCATTCACCCGGAATCGGTTTTGAGAAATTCCAAATGCTATTCTCATCTACTCTCTTAGTAGAATTTTTACAAATAATTTAATTCTATTTTTCACAAATGGAAACCACTTAATTAATTGGTCAAAATCGGGTCAACACCCCATTTATCAAAGACCAATTCCAACAATCCCCACATGAATGAAATTAATGCATGCGTGTATGCGATTCGTTTGAAAGTCTCGGCGAATCGTTATTGCATCGGGATAGGTAGCTTGTGGCTTTGAACCTTCCTTAGTAAGGTACTATCGGATTTACTAGCCGCTTAGTGACGCGATGTCTTGAACTACTCGTAGTTTGTGTAAACCAAGACAACAATACTTACACAATAACAACTCTAACACTTGTTGTTCTCACGTTGTGTCCATTTCGCCCTGGACCATATCTTAGATTCATAAGTGTTTCATTTGAAGCGGCCATTACTTCTCACTTATATAGGTGATCTCCTATTGAAGAGTATCTCCGCAATACTCCACCTTTCGGTATAGGAATCATTAAAAGTCTTAAACTTAACCTCACCACATTCGAGGTTTAAATACACTTGGATGTATCGAGAATGAGCTAACACATTTTCCAAGTGTTCAAATTTGAACATTCATAACTTAGTTGTCCCATTGAACCAAGGTCTTGGGATCTCCAATTCACAAGGTTGGGTTACCGCTATGAACATTCTTTAAGTTGTGGATTTTAAACCCATTCCCCTTAACAATTTATACTGATTGATCTCGATTTATGCCTTTCGTAGCGGATCCGCTAGGTTTTCCTTTGACTTCACGTAGTCAAAGAAATAACCCCATTTGAAATCAACTGTCTAATGGTATTGTGTCTCCGACATATATGTCTAGACTTACCATTTTCCTTTACTCGAAAGGACACTTTTAATAAATACAACATTTCATGATCTAATGATCGTACCATCACTTATATCATAAATCTGAATTTATTTCCTTGATCTTCTACTTTTTCCAAAAGCACACCCCCACATTTAAGTGCGTGCAATCTCCTTTATGTGGGTTGCTTAAAAGTCAAACTCCCCTTTCAACTTCCGGTATCTTTGTTTAACACAAAGTCACCCAGAACTTTCATGGCTCTTGGCCACTCTATTTTATTTTGTTAGAACATTGTCTTGACAATCCAGTTAGAATCTCGTTCTACCAGATTTCGGACCTTAGTTCAACAACTCCATTATCTTTTGTGAAACCTTTGATGTTATCACATCTTTAGTAGGACTTGATTCAACTTGTTACGATTGTCTGTCTTTAGTGTTACAACACTTTCGACAACACCCCATGCAAATGTGGTTTTGGTGTTTACAATACTTTTTGCAACACTTCTTTACATTTAAAAATGCAACAGAAACTCCACTGGTGTTCCACAAAGTATGATCATACTCCCACATTTGCCGATTTCCATTCGGAATCCCGGTTGTCTTCCTCAATCCGAAGTTGAACCATCAAATCCTCAAGCCCCATTTCCTTACGTTTGTGCTTGAGATAGTTCTTAAACTCTTTCCACGAAGGCGGCAATTTTTCGATAATCGCGACCCACTTGAACGACTCACTCAGAATCATCCCGCCCAAACACTAAGTCGTGAAGTATGATCGTATTTCTTGTACTTGGCTAATCACCGTCTCGGTGTCAACCATCTTATAATCCAGAAATTTACCGACTACAAATTTCTTTGCACCGGCATCTTCTGTTTTATACTTTTTCTCCAAAGAGTCCCACAACTCTTTGGACGTTTTGAACGAACTATAGTCATTGTACAAGGTATCGTCTAGTCCATTCAAAATATAATTCCGACAAAGGAAATCATTGTTATGCCAAGCATCCATGGCGGTTCTCTGTTCATTGTCGGATTCTTCATCACCAATGGTAGGGGTTCTCCTTCACGAAACGAGACAACCCCAAGGTTGTCACGTAGAACAACATCTTTGTTGCCAACGTTTGAAGTCGGCACTGGAAAACTTGGGCGGCTTTTCGCCGTGAGCGGGAGCAGCAACCATGGGTGTGAACGAGATCGAACTGGATGCCATCGTCTTCAACAGAAACAAAAAGAAAAATTTTCGTCTTGCGATTGTTGGTTAAATTTATGTGGAAAGGTTTCTGTTTTCAGAAAATGGTTGGGATAGTGTATAGGCTTAAGTCGAGGCCAGAATTAGATTCTGTCTCCGCAAGACGAAAACGCCCCGTATACTAGTGCTTACGGTTCCGGCGCTCGCCTCTAAGATACAACGACTTTACAGTTCCGGTTAGCAACACAACAAAACCGGAACAACAGCGAACAACAAGTTGTTCTTGACTTTCAAGCTTTTGAAGGAGGCTGAAGGCAATATGCAGAATGCAATGCTCGTATTATGTTATCTGATTATTTTCGTATATTTTTCAGTCACCAGGGTTCGACTATTATAGGCCTTAGACGCACCGTATGGAAAGAACATGTCTTTTGGCTCGAAAAGACACCTTTTGCACTGAACAGACGCACCTGCGCAGGGAGCACGACCAGACGCACGGCCGTGCTCTTACCCGTGCGTGCAGGCGCAACACTTCGGCACCCAGCACGACCCAGACGCACGGGCGTGCTCCTGCCCCGTGCGTGTAGGCGCAGACTCTCGGCAGGTAGCACGACCCGACCGCACGGCCGTGCTCTGCCCGTCTTGTGGGCCGAAACATTTCCCAGTTGAACCCTTTTAATTAATTACGAAAATTAATTAAATCTATTTAATTAATTACAAAAATTAATTAAATATTTAATTTTTTAAAGGTTTTTGGTCCAAAAAGAATAAGGGCCCCAAGCCCGGGCCGGCCGGCGGCGCGGCGCGCGTGTGTGTTTTGACCAAACCCACAAGCATGTAGGTCCTCTCCCCTTTAAAAATTTGGGTGCCCCCAAGGGCCCAAACCCATTTGTCCAACTTAGGATAAATAAAGTGTGCAACTTTACCTCCTTTTTCCTATGTGGGATGAAGCATCTCTCCTCCCCCACATTTTCTGTTTTCCATACCATTTATTTGTATTTAGTGGCTAACTTCTAACATTAATTTCTCATTCACCCGGAATCGGTTTTGAGAAATTCCAAATGCTATTCTCATCTACTCTCTTAGTAGAATTTTTACAAATAATTTAATTTTATTTTTCACAAATGGAAACCACTTAATTAATTGGTCAAAATCGGGATAACACCCCATTTATCAAAGACCAATTCCAACAATTTGCAACTAAAAAAAGATAAAAAAATTCTCTAGAAAAGATTTCTTTCTGCAGATATTTTTCTTAAACTTGTCAGGCCTCCATTGACACGACCATGAGTACGGCTATTATCATATGTGATTTGTCGTAGGGTTTTGTATATCAGTACTACAGTAATTAAAACAAATAAATAACGAAACCATTAACAATACGAAAGGGTTTTTCATTTTTTTTTCTATAATTCTTTGCTTTTATTTAATCCTACTTATTCTTGCTAAATTTATCAGGTTCGTTGATCATGAATGTGTGAATTGTTGAAGTATATGACTTGTGAGTTGTTTACATTGATTCATTCAGGAAAAGTGTCTTGTTTATAAGCCAGATGAGTTACTCCTCCTATCACCAAATGGTTTTGAGATGGAACTTCACTTAGTGGGCTTGAGCTTTCTTCTATATTGAGTACGCTTCATGTGTGGACCGTACTAAGTTCCCCCGAAATTAACATGGTATATCAGAGCAGACCCATACTCAGCCCGGGTGGAGCATCATCGATATGATCGAGCATGGAGGATCATGTGATGATGATTAATAAATTAACAAAAGACTTACAAGTGAGGGGGGCGCGTTGAAATATGTCACTTGTGAGTTGTCCCACATTAATTAATTAGAAAAGGAGAGTTTTGTTTATAAACCAAGTGAACTACTTCGTCCTATCACCAATTAATTTTAGAATGAAACCTCACTTGGTGGACTTGGATCTCTCTCATATCCAATTTTAACATGAATATCTTTGTCTTGTGCCAACCAAAAAACGAGAAGAGAAATTAATATCTATATTAATATTTTAAAATGAGGTAGTTGGCTCTTCATAAATAAGAATAAGTATGGAATTATTATTATTTTCTTTTTTGAGGAAAGTATGGAATTATTTTATAATCTTTTTATGAGCATATTTCAGTTGATGGCAGTTAAGGTTTGGAAGTTGATCAGTTCTACCACATGGTGTTTGGTATTTTTTGTTGGCCATATTTAATGCTCTTGTCGTCGGGCTCTTCTATACTACATATATATAGACAAAATTGCTTTTTTGGTCCGTTAAGTTAGCTCGATTTCACTTTTAGTCCTTTAATTTTTATGGGTTGTATTTGACAAACACTAACTTTTCTAAACCTTCACATTTAATTTGATTTCAAAATTTGGGGATATCTTATCCCTAAAATGCTGAGTTAGGTCATTTTTCATAAAATGACTATTTTGCCCCTTTTTTGATGGAAACCTTGGTCATGTGCATATCACATGACTTGTTTAATATCTCAATAATATTAAATAATAAAAATAAATATAAGATTAAATTAAATTAAAGAAAAATATGAACATATATTTATAATTTTATATAAAATTAACAAATATAAAATATATGTTGGACCTTTTTTTAATTTAATTTGAATAAAATAATCTGAACATATATTTATAATTTTCAATTGTAAATAAAATTTAAAAAAAAAAAGAAAAAAAAAAAGAAAAAATATATTTACAATTTTCAACTATATATAAAAATTAAAAAAATAGAAATAAAAAAAACATACATCTATAATTTTCAAATGAAAATTGATATTAAAGAAAAATAAAAATAAAAGAAATAGAAAAACTAAAAGAAAAAGGCAATAATGTACTTTTTTGTTTTTCTAGTTTCCCTTAATTTTTATTTAAAGTTGAAAAATATAAAATATATGGTCGAAATATTTTTTAATTTAATAATATGAACATATATTTATATTTTTCAACTGTAAATAAAATTAAAAAAATAAAATAAAAAAAAGTAGAAAAAATATGTTTTTACAATTTTCAACTATATGTAAAAATAAAATAAAATTAGAAAACCAAAAAAAACATATATATCTGTAATTTTCAATCGTAAATTAAAATTAAAGAAAAATCAAAAACAAAAAAATAAAAATAAAAAATATAGACTTACAATTTTCACTGTAAATTAATATTAAAGAAAAATAAAAACAATAAAACAGAAGAAAAATATCTATTTATAATTTTCTACTATAAATAAAAATTAAAAAAAATAGAAAACAAAAAGAGGGAAAACGAAAAAAAAGAAAATTAATTTCTATTATTCTTTATTTTTATTTAATTTTTATTTAATGTTGAAAAATATAAAAATATTTGTTCGACCATTTTATTTAATTTAATTTAAGTTTTTTTATTTAATTTATTATTATTTTTCTATTTTTTCTTTAATTTTAATTTTCCAAAAAAGGGGCAAAATAGTCATTTCAAGGATAAATGGCCCAACTCAGCATTTTAGGGATAAGATATCCTCGAAATTTTGAAATCAGACTAAATGTGCAGGTTTAGAAAAGTTAGTGTTTGCCAAACGCAACCCATAAAAATTAAAGGACTTAAAGCGAAATCCAGCCAATTTAACGGACCAAAAAAACAATTTTGCCCATATATATATACATGCATATATATATATAGATAGATAGATAGATAGATAGAGAGAGAGAGAGAGAGAGAGAGAGAGAGAGAGAAGAGTTATATAAGACTATGAGACCTCATAGGGTGTGTCCATGTCATCAATACTAGCTATAGATCTAATTTTTCCCAAGGTCACGATTTAACATACTTAATTGTAGATTATAAGCTAATTAATTAAACACATGGGTAAATTAGCGATTGTCCAAAGGAACCCATAAATAACGTTTTCAGTTGATTCTAAAAGATCACCCAATCCTTGCCAAAATCTCATAGCAAAATCAATGTGGAAATCCTTCCTCCTTATTCAACGCACTACTGTGAGAAATCATTCCTTCTTACTCTTTGCCAAAAACGGTTTCATCTTTAATGCATTACTGTGTGAAAAAAGTTGCAGATAATTCTCCATAGTTGCTAGAACTCGATTACAGTTGGAAGGTTGCTTATGAAGATGTAATTTGTTGCTTGTATAGATGTGTTATGGTGCTTTTATATACCATTAAAGCTACGAAATAAACAAGTAATACGCAACAAATTTGTACTACATAAGCAACGAATATGCACCACATATGCAACGCAGATACATTAACTACACAAGTTAGTCATAAGAAACAAGCATATACTACATAAACAACAAATATATACCACGTATGCAACACAAATACATTAACTACATAATCAAATCATAAGTAACAAACTCATACTACTTAATCAACGAATATACACTACATATGCAACACAAAAATATTAACTACATAAGCAGTAATAATCAACAAACCCATACTACATAAGCAACGAATATACACTACATATGCAATATAAAAACATTAACTACATAAGCAACAAACTCATACTACATAAGCAATGAATATATACTACATATGCAATACAAAAACATTAACTACATAAGCAACAAACTCATATTATATAAGCAACAAATATACACTACATATGCAACACAAACTACATAAGCAAGTAATAAGCAACAACCTTATACTATATAAGCAACAAATATACACTCCATATGCAACACAGATACATTAACTTAGCACCACAAAAATATTCTACATAAGCAACACTGACACATTAGACAAGCAACAAACATATACTACATATGCAACACACAGTTCAAATAAGCAAATTATTACTTACATGCACCACTTACACAAAAAAATACCATATTAATATTAAATTTTCACGAATTGCATACTACACAAGCAATATATATTTACACTAATCATGCAACTTAAATGTGTACGAACAATGTGATTGAATTACACATGCAATATGGTTATACTACATATACAATATGGTTATATTACATAAGCAGTTAACAACATAATACGATGGAAAAAAACATGAATATGAGCTTATGGATTATCAAAAACTGAAAGCACACGTCGCGTGAAAGAGGAAAATTGAACGTAATTGAAATCTCATCAAATCTCAATAACTGATTCTATATTGTAAATGACCACCCTACCCTTCGTAGATGCTGAAACAAAAAAGTAAATATAAAACCCCCTTAAAAATCTGGACCACCGAAAAATATTAATCTACTATTAAGATTGGTCCCTATAGACTCACCCCAATTGGGAGAACCCATTGGATCCATCTCCTATATATATATATGATGATAATTTATAGTCTTTACTTTAAAATCAAGTAATAAATAGGATATGGAAACATTTAATATGTATCATGCGATAGAATAGGAATAAAAACTATTTTGAAATAGAAGATCACATTCGGTGTTTTATTAGTACTGATATTTATCTACTTATATAATAGTTTATTTCCTTAATGAATAATCATGATTATATCCGTAAATTATAGTTCTTCATTATATAGTATCTTGATTATCTATGGGCAATGGCAGGCATTGTCACTGACGTTAAAGCAAGACGACATATGGATAGAACCAGAGGCAGGCACAAGGGAGGGTGAGTGGAGGTTTGCGGAAGTTATCCATTGGAGAAGTTAATTTTCTCTCTATTTAATGCAAATGATTACTACAGAAAAACACACGGATTTGAGAATATGAGATCATATTGAAGAAATTATAGAGACACTCTTTTTACTGACAAGAAGTTTGTAGGAAGGTGATGTGGCCAAGTGAGTTGTAACATCTTAGGCAATGTCTTCCTTAGATTTGTTAGGTTGTTCATTTTGATAGAGTCTATGTTATAGATGAGTGGTATAAGGCGTACATTGGAGGATTCTCTTAGTTTGAGTGTTGCTTACTTTACAAGATCTAAAAGGGAGTATCTTTTAGTCTTGTTGATTTTTGTATTTTGTCGCAATATCTCATTTGTTGATTTTGGTCCTCAGGACATCCTACAAGCATTTTTCTACGTGTACACAATTTTGAAACTTCTTGTGTTCAGTTTTAATATATGTCTTTCTATTTTTACTGTGAATTTGTGTTAAACACTTAAGTCTTTCGATGTGACACAAAATTATTGGCAACATATTTCACATCATACCACACTATGTTAAGAATTGGGCCCCTTCAATTCTTTCAATTTGTAACAACTTAAATTATTAATTTTATTACTATTAAGTCATTATTTTGGAAAAAAGGAAATCATTTTTTTCATAATCATTAGTATTAAAATAAAAGTTATCAACTACAGTTGGGGGTAATAAAACACATTTATAAAGAAAAAAATTGGGGGGAAGGGGGCTGAATACTAAATTTTCCTTATAAATAATTTTAATATTTAAAATTATACATTGTAAAATTGAAAATTTTGGGAGGCAGCAGCAAAACCATCTGCACAAAATAAGGAAAAGAAAAAGTGACCTCCTACCACTTGTAAAAAAAACCTGTCATTATCAAACTTGTAAGTTTAAGGAATGAAAACTGATAATAACTATTAAAAACTGACATTAATGATCCAGAAGATTAACTAACAAAAACTAACATTAAATATCCAGAAAATTGCAAAACAAAAATAAAGATAATGTTTGACTTAAAAAGTCAACATTATCAATCTCCCCCTTTTTGCAAATTTATGGACAAAAAATGCATAAATCCTACACAAACCTATTCAAGAAAAAGTTAAGCTCCCTAAAAGGTTTCTGGCATTATACTGAATAAGGAAAACATGATGAAATAAGCTAAAAGCAAAAATTGCTTTCTGTATTGTAATTCTCAATAATAGAAACCTGATGATATGAGTACATTGTGGAGGGTGACTATAAATATTATAATCTAGGATGAAACCCTAACACGTGTCCTAACATAATTAGCTAAAGGGGAATCCGATATAGTACAATCAAGATGCTGAAATTCAAATGTTACAGTGATAATTAGAAATGGTACGAATGCATGATATATGAGATTGGTGCAATGCAAATGCAAGAATGTAGCAATAGCTTTATTACGCCCCCACACCCGAGCGAGCTCTTGGCAGTGATGTTGAGTTTGTTTCTGAGGCGAGTGAAGAATTGACCGCTTAACGGTTTAGTGAAGATATCTGCGACTTGACCAATTGTCGACACATGTTGAACATAGATAATTTTCTGCATAACTTTATCTCAAACAAAATGGAGATCCAATTCTAGGTATTTGGTCCACGAATGATAAACGATATTAACAGATAGAGATTTAGCACCCAAATTATCAGTCCAAATAACACTGGGCTTAGACATGATAACACCTATTTCATTCAATACTGATCTTAACCAAATGAGATCACAGGCTGCACTTGTAATGCTTCGATATTCAACCTCATTGATCGATCGGGAGACCGTATATTGCTTCTTTGAACTCCAAGAGATGAGATTTTTGCCTAAATAAACACATATCCCGGATGTAGATCTTATATCATCTATGTCGGAGCCCCAATTAGAATCTAAAAATGCTGTGAGAATCATAAGAGACTGAGAGGTGAAAAATAATCCATACTCAAAAGTTCCAGCAAGGTATCTTAAAATCATTTTAAGAGTTTTCCAATGAGTGTTGAGCAGATTCTGCATATATTGACTTATTTTATTCACACTATAACATACATCGGGCCTGGATATAGTAGCATATTGAAGGGCTCCTACCATTCTTCTGTAACGTTTCCCATCAATCATAGGCTCACCATCAAACTCGGACAGAGGTGGATTAGTAATCATAGGAGTGTGTAAACATTTAGCATTTATCATATTCGATTTCTCCAAAATTTCCTTTATATACTTTTGCTGATTTAAAAGGAAGCCGGTGGGGGTATAATTCACCTCAATTTCCAGAAAATAATGTAATTCACCAAGGTCCTTTAAAGAGAAAATTTTGTTTAAATCATGAGTTACACCCTGCACTTCACCCTGAGAATTTCCAGTAATGATAATGTCGTGTACATATGATAGCATCAAAATTTGAGAACCCTTCTTGCATCTGTAAAATAAGAAGTTATCAGCTTTGGATATGGAGAATCCAAATGATGTCGAGACATCTGCAAGCTTAGAGGACCATGCCCGTGAAGCTTGCTTCAAACCATAAAGGGACTTGGATAGTTTACAGACTAGAGGACTTCCTTCTGTGTCATATTTCTCAAATCCAGGCACTTGTTCCATATATAACTCAGTATCCAAATCTCCATTTAAAAAGGCATTGTCAATGTCTAATTGCCTTATTGTCTAAGAATTTGTCAAAGCCAATGACAACACCAATCTAACTGTGGCAGGCTTGATAACTGGGCTATAGATTTCTATGTAGTCCAATCCCGCCATTTGTGTGAACCCTCTTGCTACAAGTCTGACCTTGTATCTAGCCACAGAACCTTCTGCATTCCTTTTAATTTTGAATATCCATTTACAGCTCGCTAGTCTTTTATCTGCAGGAAGTTTGGTTAATGTCCAAGTTTGATTTTTGAGGAGAGCATTGTATTCTCTTATCATAGCTTCTCTCCATTCTGGGATCTCCAATGCTTGTTGATAATTAGCTGGTTCTGTAGCACTTTGTAAGACTGCAACATATGACTTGGGCTTCATAATTATAGCTTTGGATCTAGTTATCATATGGTTTTTTCCTGTAGTGACAACCTCATAATTCTTATGAGAACCAGAGTCAGTATCAAATCTTTCTTAATTGGTAAATCTATGGTTATATGGCCACCAGGAATATAAGTATTGGGAGGAATTTCAATGGCAAGGCTTGTGATTCACTGGAAGAAGATGAGGGGTCGAGGTATCGGGGTTATGTTGGTATCTTGAGTAGCAGGAATATTATGTTGAAAGGTTTGAGTTAAAGGTATTGGAGTAAAATTCCAAGAATCTGGTTGGTGAATAAATTTTTCGTTTCAAATTGAGAAAATGGGAATTTTGATTCATCAAATATAACATGTCTAATAATTATGATCTTGTGATTAGGAAGCATAACTTTGTATCCCTTAAACTCGAGAATTATAACCAAGAAAGGTGCATGGGGAACTCCTATACTTAAGTTTGTGCTTGTTGTAAGATCTTAAATGAGGAAAACACAAGCAACCAAACACCTTAAAGGATGTATAATTAGGCTTCTTTCTGTTGCAAGTTCAGAGGTGTTTTGTATTGAATGACCTTGCTAGAAATTCTATTCAAAATGAAGACAACAGATAGAGAAAAACATCATCCCAATATTTGGTTGGAAGATTGGAAGCAGCTAGAAGAGCGAGGCTAGTTTCTACAATGTGCCTATGTTTTCTTTTGGCTAACCCATTTTGCTCGGGAGTGTAAGGACATGGTATTCTATGGATAATACCACTTTTAGCAAACAATTTTGACAATAGCTTGAATTCAGTTCCACCATCGCTCCGAAATGACTTGATTTTTTATTGGATTGATTTTCAAAAAGATTTTTAAAGTGTTGGAAAGCATTCACGAAGATCGATTTATGTTTCAACAAATATGGCTCAAGTAATGGTCAATAAAACTTACATAATAAGCATAACCATTAGAAGATGTAACAGGAGTTGGACCCCATAAATCCATATGAATGAGGTCAAGAAGTTTATAATTATTTGAAGTTGAATCAACAAACGAAAGTTTATGGCTTTTAGCAGCAAGACAAGATGAACAAATGTGATTTTTATTAATGTCGTAGGAGATATTACAATCATTTAGAACTCTTTTGACAATGTCAAATGCAACGTGTCCTAGCTTGGAATGCCAAACTTCAAGACTATTTTTATTCTAGAGCTCCAAAGAGCCGACACTAACACTAACAGTGGTAAAATCGACTCAATGGACTGGAGATAATGTGGTGAGTGGTTGGATTGGATGAAAAACCTCGGAGCTAGCTATACAGAATCAGAGGCCGTTTTTAACATTGCCTTTGAGTAGGATTTCCCCTTTGACCTGGTCCTTCACAAGGCAAAAGTTTGGGTGAAATTCAAAGAACACTCTATTATCCCCAACAAATTGAGATACACTCAACAATTTTTTAGTTATTTTAGGAACATGAAGTAAATCTTTGAGAATAAAAGCATGATTATTGAAATTGAGTGGCTTAACCATAGAAGTACCAATGTGAGAAATATTCAAACCTGATCCATTACCCATCCGAACCTTATCTCCTCTAGTGTAGTCATTAGTAATATTTAAATTGCCAAGGTCATAGGTAACGTGATTGGTTGCACCAAAGATCTGGGAACCAACACACTTCTTGTTCTCGCATCAATGAAACTATTTCTAGCAATGTTTGCGAGAAGGTCCTCCATTGTTGTTATTTTCTTTGATAGTTGTTACCAGGAGTGTAGTGCAAATCAACCCCTGTAGAAGCACTTGTCACCGGGTGTGTGATTAGTTTTGTGACAAATTTGACAAGCAACTCCTCTTCCATAGTTGAACCGTCCCGCTCTTCCTCCTGTTTCATTCCTCCCCTAAAATTTCCTCTTCCTCCTCTATAACCATGAGGGTGATTTCCACTTCTTCCCCCGCCACCTATAGTAAATCCTCCCCTTCTATTCCCGGTGGGAGATGTAAGGTTGACAGAGGAGCAGAGCCATCCATGTTAATCTGAAATCTGTAGATTTTCTTGACTTTCCAATCTACTCTCAAAGCTTAATAAAAGAGCATTCACTTCTCTAAAGAACAAAGAACATGGTTCAATCATATTTGAAGCAATGATGACACCATTTGATTGTCCTCACTCATTTTCTCACCAGCAGACAAGATTGTCACAACAAATTTTGACTCTATTTAGATATTCCCTCATAGATAGATTTCCTTTCCTAGTGTTACTCAGCTGAAGCTTTTGTTGCATTATCTTAGCCTTGGATTGACTAGTGAAATTGATTTCTAGAGAATCCCATATTTCCTTATAGGTGACCAACTACGAGTGATTAATATAGGCTCGATAAAGAGGATATAAGCAAGAAGCTAACAATTTGGTCTTGTTTATTCCAAGATACATATTCAAGGTTTGATTTTACCTTCAATATTTTTTTCAAGTATGGAAACATACTTTGATATGAAAGATTCGCATCGTAGCGTGATATCATCTAAAACTTGTTGCCTCCATATTAGGTGGTTGTTTTCACCAAGCTTCACAGTGATAAGTGCTGGAGGATGTACCGGTTGTGATGCATAATCGATTTTCGAACCATCGACATGGCTCTTTATTCAAGAAAAGATGGGAGAAAAAAATGATTGAGAGCCCGATTTGTCAACCTGGGGCTCGATACCATAAAAGGTTTCGGCATTATAATGTACAAGGAAAACATGATGAAATAAACTAAAAGCAAAAGTTGCTTTATGTATTGTAATTCTCAATAATAGAAACCTGATGATATGAGTACATTGTGGAGGGTGACTATAAATATTATAATCTAGGATGAAACCCTAACACGTGTCCTAACATAATTAGCTAAAGGGGAATCGATATAGTACAATCAAGATTTGAAATTCAAATGTTACGGTGATAATTAGCAATGGTACGAATGCATGATATATGAGATTGGTGCAATGCAACAGTAACAGGTAGCAATAGCTTTATTACTCCCCCTTAAAACCAGTTTTAGCGAAATCGAAAAAGTTCAAACCACAAACAACCAACAAAAATGGAAAGAACATATGAAATATTGTCATCAATGTTGGCAACATTTTATTGAGTCATATTTTGCAGTTCTATAATCAGTTGCACCTACACCAGATCAACTTGCACTAGTTTTTGTATTACATTCTCCCCCTATTTGGACAGAAACCAGCCTTTGTAATTGAAGAGAGAAAATGACCATGAAATTTGTCCACTAAATGCAGTTGAAACCTCATGGTCTCCATCGAAGACCAATAAAAGTGGCCACAAAAGTATAAAAAGTCATTAATATGTGATCGCCTACAGTCACCACTAAACACAGTCAGTCTGCAGATTTTATTTTATTTTTTACTAAAAATGCATGACCTAGATAATGTCTAAAATTATGCATATATGAAGAAGAGAGAAGAAAAAAAAATTAAGCCCACACATGCATTTATACAGTTCTATATCACAGAATGTAACGTATGATGTTTCCATCACTACATAAAACATATTCTATGGCAATACATAAAACATATTCTAAGTTTTTCAAACTTTGATTTTATATGTCCTGAACAAATCGATTAACCATATTTCTTTGCACTGACCAATAGTTCTAGGAACACAATTAATTAAGTACATAAAAGACTTGTAACAGTCAAGACAATAAACCTCAAATATTCCCACAATTCACTACTACTACAAAATGCTGATAGACACCGGTTTTAAACTGGTGTCTATAGGTAAAACAAATATTGTTAGAGCCACTGGTGTTAAAAGTCTGAATCTTTTGACAGTGGTTGAGAACCGGTGTCGTTTCCTTGAAAGACACCGGTTTTAAACCCGTGTCGTAGGGTAAATATCCGCTTTCTAAGGCCCTGATGTTAAAAGTTTATGTATTCGACACCGGTTTGAAACCGATGTCTTTTGATGAATAGACACCACATCAAAACACCGGTTTTAAACTGGTGTCATTTTATCCAAAGACACCGGCTCAAAATCGTGTCTATGGTGAATAGACATCGCCTGTTCACACCGGTTTTTAACCGATGTCGTTTAATTCAAAGACATCGCCTCAAAACCACTGTCTATTTTTAGAAGTAGTTTTAAAAGGGTTGTTTATTTACGGGAAGACACTGGTTCAAAGCTGCAAAAAATCCATATAAATAAACAATTCATTATGAAATCCAATTCTAGCAACTACCATAAGTTCACTACCAATTAAACATGAAATCCATTAATAATAAAGTCACCAATAGCCAAAATTCAACAAAAAGTACTAGTAGCGAAGTTTCCTTTCGATAAAACAACTATGAATTCATAATTCAATTCCATCAAACAACAAAAAGATTATATACATTCAACTAAAGGCAACAAAATCTATATGATCAACATAGTTTATGTCATTCAAGCTTTCAAAAATGCTCAAGCTTCTCCTACTCAACCTTTAACCTTTGTTTCTCGTCACGAAGCTCATTCTTCTCAGCCTTTCCAAAGTCTTCTGTAGTTGCAGTCCTTGAGGACCTGAAAATGCGAGAATTCATTTAATGAATTTATACATTATAAACCAACCCTCCTAACACAGAGCCTGACATATAATTTAGAGTTATCTTATGATTTTCTTTTTTATTTGGATGATATTAGTTGACTTAGTAATGTGGAGAGCTGTATCAAAATAAGAATTTATTTTGGGATTGGAACATTTGCTATTGTTTCATATTCATATACTAAGGATCTCAACATCAGGTCAGATTTTTCAAACTTTTAACTAAAACTCTTTATTTTTCAGTTGATCAATTATACCTGGAAATGACTAAAGTACGTAATTTTTTGAAGAATTGTAAGAAAAGGTGTGGCACATTGAATTAGGCATGGATACAGGGTTTATCCATCGAGATACATAGATAGATAACATGATAATCCACCACAACCGCCAACTACGAACAAAGTCAAGACATCTTGGTGATAGGCGCAAGAATACTAAGCGAGTCGTAATCGTATGCAAGCTAACACTTCAAGAAAAAAAGAAATCATGTTTTACATGGTATTGCGAAAAACACATTCCAGGCCACTATTGAAAAAGAACCTCTTGCACATAATTATCTGGTATAATTTTCCCCAATTTTTAGACACGTGATGATCACCCCCAACTAATAGTAGTTCTTCCGCAAACCTCGAAGCATTAAGTTGATCATGTGCAAATTGAGAAAATACGGATAATCAAGTTTGAAATGAATCAATACCTTTGGTAGTCCAGAAGAAATCCGCTTATGCCTCCCCAATCATTTTGAAGAGCCTATTTGCATCTTTATGGACCTCTTCTGCTACTTTCTTCCATATACATCATCTGGATTTTCATTTCTAGCCAAAATGATCAGGGAAATAATACAACAAAGTCACCGGTTTTAAGACTTTTCAAGAACATGTAAACATTTGCATAAATACAAATAAAATCAGAATTCAACTTCAACTGTTCATTTTAACCATCATTTGTTAAAGAAGTTACCTTTTTACAGTATACACACTAATCACAAAGTTAGCAAGCAACAAAATAAGCTAGCACGACCAATACGCTCGTACATATCAAATCAAAGGTACTAAAATTAGACATTTTAGCCAGAAACACAATATAGGCACTAAGAAACAGCGCATGGTTACGCCAAGCAAAACTAATGCTGCTACACAATCTTTTTCATGGCAGCATAGAGCTCATGACACTAAAACAACCGAAATAATGAAAGAAACAAAACGAGCTAAACCTGTTCAAATATCTTCACTATGTTGTAATATATTCTGCTGTACTTGGTCCACCCCTCCCACAAGCTGCAAAAGAAAAATTTCGGGCAATACAATTAACTAAAGAAAACACTCATAGTAACTAAAAGAGATTTCAGTTATATTATTTTACCACTGCACATTTGACACCAATTCCCGACCTCAAGGCTTCGAATTGCTCGACAATTTGAATGGCAAGTTCACGTGTGGGAGAGAGGACGCAGACAAAGAAAGCCTGCGGGGTATCTAGAAGCGATTGCAAAAGCAGTTGTACTTTGCATTCTCTAATGCAGAAGCAGAAATAGCTCCTCTAAGTTACTTTTTTTCTTTTTCAAGATAAGATGAATTCTTTTTCAAGATAAGATGAACCTTATATCTGAGATTATTGCTTCACAAAAAGTCAAAAGACTTAAAGTTATAATGTGACTGATATCCTAAAAACTCACATGATTACATGACCATCATTCTGCTGGAATAACATATTGATGCCTAGGGGTTGAAACAACATCTATGCATAACAAAAAGGAATATGACCTGAACGAAAAATGATGAGAAGAACCAAAACACTGAAGGGCACCCAACAACCTTCTTTTCCTTCCAAAAAAGGCAATTTGGTCCCTGTAACTTCATCCTGACAGAGGTGGCGGAATTGGTGGAGGTACTATTAGGATTGCACAAGAAAAAAAATTATATATCACATTGCAGAAAATTACTTCCACTCACTTTTTATTCTCATATAATACATATATTGTGTAGTAATAAAAAGGAAAATTAGGAAAAAGAAAAGGAAACATTGATTATTGGAAAAATATATTAACACTTGCTCTCTAAGATAGTGCACATATAGGCAGCAACTCTCATATCCTCTTCAATTTTTTGAGTTGCAACAGAATTAAAATAAATAATGCAAGTCTCATTGCCACCGTAGATGACAATATTATTATCCACCTACAAGAATCAACTTGATTAGGTTAGCTTCCACCTACAAGAATCAACTCAGTATTTAAAATACCAGAAACACAACTCAGTTAATTATTTCCAAATGCCATTAGCTAGTTAAAAAATTGGATCGGTAAAGATATTTATGGAAACTCATAACCACCAATATTGGGAAATGAAAAATTGTATTTGTCAACCAGCCAGAATAGGCAAAATACAGAGATCGAGGGGCAAGCCATACAACTGAGAAAATTTGCCCAATGTCCGGACCTACAAAATTGGACTCGTGAATTGGATTAGGAGGGAAAAACAAACACTATTTCAACACCGGATGCAGAAAAGGTCCGATCTAAAATTTGGTTTGCTTCCCTAACCTATTGTAGCGAGCGACTGGTGAAAGAGGAAACCTATTGCTGAAAATTCATCTTCAATCATATTAAAGCATTCAAACAAATCAAAAATCAAAACGGGAAAACACGGAGTAAATGAAACATTAAAAACTAATTTAACATAAATCACGCCGTTCATTAGGTTTAGTCAGCTCACCGCTAATCAAGCGGTTTTAGAAGCAAACGAAGGGCAACAAGCGATCCACATCTTGGATCTCGATATCATGCACCGGCGACGACCTCGAAATCCTCGGACGAACCAACGATTCGATTATTGAAATTTGCTCACTCGTTAGGGCTCAGAACTTCGCTCACTCGTTAAGGCTCAAATTTCTACATCGCCTCAAAGCCATAGGCCCTAGGGTTGTGACGGTACCTTTCGGAGGCGAACCACAACCACCCGATTTTCCAGCAGCATTTCGTGGAGACGCTCGACCATTACATGGCGGTGTTTGATTCTCTAGAAGCCACTCTGCCACCCAACAATCGGGAGTCGCGACGGAGGCGAGGGTTAATGCGTGGGACTTAAAGACAGAATAAGAATAAGGCTGTAGGGTTAATATTTTTGTTTTTAAGAATTAAAATTAAAACACTTATAATTAAAGACACCGGTTTTAGAACGGTGTCAAAACAACTGCTGTCAAATCTAAAATAACTTATACAAATAGACACCGATTCCGTAATCCGATGCCAATACCGCTGTCGATTTGGGGATTTTTTTTATAATAGACACTGGTTCTGGGAAACCGGTGTTTATTATCAAAAGACAACAATAATTGGACATTGGTTTATTTAAAAACCACTGTTATATAGGAAAAGACACCAGAAAAGTCATAAAACCGCTGTCTTTGTAGTGGTGTCTATTGGCATTTTTCTTGTAGTGATTTTAGAGCTAAAGATGTACAAAAATGCCTCAAAGTACAATTTCAAAATAGGTTAATACGATCAGCTTTTCCAACTTTAAAAAGAGTTTGATCTTATTAGAATAGGTTTCATACAAATGACACATCATACATGAAATCATAATGAAACAGAGATGTATGATATAATATCGAATGCCTAAAAACCTAGAAAGATAAAATAAAAAATGTGTTACAATATATGATGTAACACTTCATGCAACAAATGTAGTCAAAACACACATAAACAAGATATTTTGTTTAAAAAAACCTCTCAAAGTCCAAAATAAGAGGACAAACCACTGAAGTTCCTGACTGCACAAAACACAGGATCACGCTAAATAACGTTAAGCGTAGGCTCTTGATACCAATTGGAAGAATTGAAATGTTCCAATTCTTAACAATATGATGTGAAATATGTTGCCAACACTTTTGGTGTCACAACGAAAGACTTAAGTGTTTAACACAAATTCACAGTAAAAATGGAATGACAGATATTAAAACTGAACACAAGAAATTTTAAAATTGTGTACTAGTATAAATATACTTGTACGATGTCCTTAAGACCAAAATCAACAAATGAGATATTGTTACAAAATACAAAAACCAACAAGACTAAAAGATACTCCCATTTAGATCTTGTAAAGTAAGCAATACTCTATTACAAATTGAGAGAATCCTCCAGTACATGCCCTATACCATTCATCTATAATACATGCTCTATTAAAATGAGCAAACTAACAAATCTAAGGAATATGTTGCCTAAGATGTTACAACACACTTGATCACATCATCTTTTGACAAACTTCTTGTGAGTAAAAAAGTGTCTATGATTTCTTCAATATGATCTCACACTCTCAAATCCGTGTGTTTTTTTGCATGAATCATTTGCTTTAAATAGAGAAAAAAGTAACTTCTCCAAGGGATAACTTCCTCAAGCAAAACCACCTGCACAAAACAAGGAAAAAAAAAAGAAACCTTCTACCACTTATAAAAAAACCGTAATAATCACACATGTAAGTTTAAGGGATGAAAACTGATTATAACTACTAAAGACTGACATTAATGATCCAAAAAATTAACTAACAAAAACTAACATTAAATATCCAGAAAATTGCAAATCACAAAAATAAAGATAATGTTTGACTTAAACTTAAAGTCAACATTAACACAAACAATAATTGATAATTGATAATTGATGAAACATAGAGTCATCACCTTTTAGGCAGTAAAATATAAATGCGATTCTTGCTCGTGCCATTATTGTTGAACTTGTGAATTATTATGACAAAACAAAGAATATGTAATTAGTGACACTCCTGCAAAATCACTGAAAATATTATCATTTTTATTTTTTTTTCTCATTTCATCTACTCATTTTGTTCCCAAATTAAAACTCACATTTTACTGGGCATAGTTTTAAATGTATGTTGAAACATTAATTTTTTTCTGTAACTTTACGATACTACTCTTAAATTGAGAGCTAATACAGTGTATCAAATTAATTATTACTATAACACAAAAACTCATGTCAGAGCGTTGTACGGGTCTGACCTGTTAGACGAATTTGACTCGCGGACGCGGTGGCATTTTCATAGTATTAGCAGTGGTGTTTTAGTAGTTTTCAGGGACCATCGGTATTAACAGTCCTTCTGAAAAGTATTAGTCGTTCTAAAAAATATTAGCAGTTCTTCTGAAATGTATTAGTAGTTCCATGGAGAATATTTTAGTATTTCTCTGAATATACTCGAAATGTATTAGCAAGTCCCTAAAAAATATTAGACCATCTCGATGAGTCACACTAAATTGATGCGAATTTGCACTACTTTAGTGCAAAATCAACATTTCACCTCCAGTAGTTTGCACTATTTTCTGCACTAAAAAGTAGCGCCTGAAAGTAGCGCCTGAAATTGTCGCAGTGTTGGAGCTGGGAATTTGGCGTTATGCGCTAGTTTAACTCCTTGCTGGAGTTGCTCTTAGTAGTTCCTCGAAAAAGTATTAGTAGTTACCTGGAGAGTATTTTAGTAGTTTCCCTGAATATAATTAAAATTTTCTCCCGAAATGTATTAGCTGTCCCACAGAAAAGTATTAGTAGTTTCTTGAAAAAGTATTAGTAGTTCCCTGGAGAGTATTTTAGTAGTTTCTGAATATAATTAAATTTTTCTCCGAAATGTATTAGCTGTCCCTCGGAAAAGTATTAGTAGTTTCTCGAAAAAGTATTAGTAATTTCCTAGAGAGTATTTTAGTAATGCTCCTGCAAAGTATTAATTTTGCTTATAAAATGTATTAGTCTTTCTCCATAAAGTATTAGCTGATACTAATATACTCGTATCATTTAGTGCTTTCTTCTATTTTCTGTTCGTGTCTTTCATAAACGTAAGCTCCCCAAGAAATTTTCTTTCTTCTCTTTTATAGTTTTCTAGTATGTCATGACAACAAATGCATACACCAATAATCTCAAAGTTGTTACAGTTACAAATGCATGTTGTGTATATGTTTGTGTACATGAATGTGAGGGGTATTTTTTGTGAAGTTCAATGAAGTTGGAGCAGAAATGGTGGATCAGAGGAGCAGGGTAGTTTAATTTGTTTAGCTTTGTTTTTCTTGTTGTTTGGTTGTACAATAGAGCAACAATTCTTGGTTTCTAGGCAAGATAGATTGGCATCCGTTAGAACGATCGACGGAGACTAGCTCTTATTATAAATGAGATGATACTTTGGAAACTAAATTTTGCATCTTATAACATTAAGTTTTATTTTGAGACGTTTTAGAAAGAAAATATGAAAGATATCTTTCATAAATATAAAATAATTTGGTTTAACTAGTGATAACGCCCGAGCCGAGCTGGAAGAAATTAATCCACGCCATCAGCCTAGCACACATCCAGTGGAGGGCCTACACGGTGGACGTCGCAATGGTCGCGGTGACACGTCATGAATTAGGCTCACCCGCAACCGAGCCCAACCCACAAGATGATCTGCCGAGCCCCGACCCCGAGCCTAGATTTTGAGAGAAACGATGCGCATCTTGTGACATTCATAAAAAGAACCATTTGCCCATGCTTGCCCATGTTTAGTGCTTTATTGGTATCGAAAGCGCCACATGTCAGAAAGTTATAGAGAGGAGTCACCAAGTGGTAAGATTTGGTGACATGCACGATTAGAAAGGGACATGTGTCCTTTTTTAATTATTTTACTGATTAGTGACTGATTAGTGCAAAGATGACTGTTGAAAAACCACTTACGAAAGGGGTATAAAAGGCCTCAATTAGGAAAAAGAAAGGAGGAAAAAAAAGCACGTTATTATAAGCAAGACCGACCCCAATAGTCTCGGCATTGTATCACAAAAAGCGTAATTAGCCATAAATAAACACACGTTACGCACTTATATTTCCACGTGTTAAATCTATTACATATTTTGCTTGTTGACCAAAACGCACGTCAACAAATTGGCGCTAGAAGGAGGGCCCGTATTGGTCCAGCTAGAGTTCCAGGCAAAAGCAAGTTAAGTGAAAACCAGGTAAAGTTCAACGTTTATCCTTCTCGTAATAGACAAAATGAGTCAACAGTCGAGAAATGCTCGTTTGACTGAAGAACAACACCCTAACAACCAAACTGGCCAGACTACTAATGGTCAAAATATGCTCCAGACAGAAGCAGGGAGCACTACTTTATTTCCTTTCGCTCAGCTAATTGCTAACCCAACTTTTGTACAACAAATGAACCAACTCATATCACAAACTCTCGCTACCACAAACTCTCAAGCACCTCCTCCACTCCTTGTAAATACTAACCCACTCAATCCATAACTAAATGTTAATATCAATCCTCAAGTTCGGGCTTCCTCATAATGAAGCCGAGAAGCGATTCGGGTAATGAGCAGGCGTGTCCGTCGTGGGAGAAGGCGGCGCGAGAAGATGAGATGAGGGGGCAAAGTCGTGTAGCGGAGTTACTACGGAGCCAACACGACATCGCCATGCCCACTCGGTGTTCGGGCGGCGAGGGAGTTGATCCTTTTCGCCCGGCTCGATCAATAAGTTCCCGACTCGGTTTAGGATGAGCGGGAGGCGCTTAGGGTCAATCGAGATCAAGGCCCTAGCCTATGGCAGAGCAGGATGTAGAAATACACCGCCTTCGCCGTCGTTTAAATGAATTGGAAGGCGGTCGGAAGGCGAACAATCTCGGGCGGCCCCAAGCAATGAACCAATCGGTCGTTATGTCGCCGTTTTCCCAGTATCCTGGCAACCCCATTACCGCCAAAGTTGAAAATCCCCCAGTCGGTCTCTACAATGGGAAACCGACCCGACCACTCAAATCCACAAGTACTTAGCATGGATGGGGCGTATAATCTAGTGATGCCATCCCTCGCATGGCCTTCCCATTATTTGGCGACCGAGCCCACCGTTGGTTTAGGACCCTACCACGGGGGTCCATTCGGGCATGGGGGATCGGCCTCCGCTTTACGACGCATTTCTTGAATTCCAAAGTCCGAGCTGCACCTAAGGACTCCCTCGTGAACATCAAACAAGGGAAGGACGAGCCCCTGAAAAGCTATATCTCTCGGTTCAATAAGCAAGTTCGAGAGATGGAATCGGTGTTAGATGACGCCATTCTAATTGCGGCCATGGCTAGCCTTGCCCCCGACACTTGGTTTAACTACTCTATCCATGAATGGGGGGCGACCTCATACCAAGAATTTTTGGTCCGCGCAGAACGCCATATTTGCGCGGAAGAAGCCATGGCAAGTAACCGCTTAGCCAGAATACCGGCCGGTAGCGTGAGAAAGGACGGAAAAAAGAATCGGACGATTGGGCGGGGTCGGGATTTAGACCATTCTCGGAAAACCCGACCACGGATTTAAGGCTCGCCAAGAAGCACGAGCCGAAGTTGCTTGTTACCGAGGAGTACTTTGACCCACACTCCATCGGCCATATGGAATGAAGTACAGGGTCTGAATTTGTCACCTCCGGCTTGGACTTTGAAGGTCGAGCCGACAAAATTAGATTCACGTCGATATTGTGCCTATCATAAATTAATAGGTCACGATACCGATGAGTGCCGAGATCTAATCAGAGAAATTATGCGTATTGTTCGGCAAGGCGGTCTCAAAAGATACGTTCATGAACTACCGCCCCACCCCAGACCGACTCGAGTGTTAACCCGGAGCGCATAACCAATCCAGCTCTCCTACCGCCACCACCGGCCGAGAACCAGGGTAGGGAGATCCTCATGATGTCGAGTGTGAATCGAAACAACACTAACACAGCCGAAGATAGCCGCTCCAACAGAAAAAAAAGGCTGATGTCAGACAGGCCGCCCACGCCGAAAGGCAAGTTCGGGTGGCAGAAATCAAGGAAGGCCAACCCACCGGCCATTTTGTGTTCTCGGATGTGGATGCCGACCAAGTGGTCCACCCTCATTCTGACCCCCTGGTCATTACTGCACCAATTTTGGGTATTCCAGTACATAGAATTTCGATTGACTCTGGAAGCTACTCATCAGTCATTTACGTCCGAGCCTTTCGAAGATTGAACATGGACGATAGCTATATCCGTCCATCCAACGACATCATTCTGGGGTTTGGAGGAGGAAGAATAGTCCCGCTCGGAGAAGTTGACTTACCCATCCAAATGGGACAAGGGTCGCACAAATGGACCGTCATGACAACATTTAAAATAATCAACGCCGATTCGGAGTACAACGCTATCATTGGGAGGCTATTGCTTTATCATATAAAAGCAGCCGTTTTAATATATCATTTTTGTATAAAATTCCCAACATCTGATGGCGAGGCCATACATAAGGGGAATCAAAGGGAGTCACGAGAATGCTCTCTCAAACTCCGACCGGTGGAGATTAACGTGATGGAACGAGGAGAAACCCGGTGGGACCACGCAAGGCGATCCCCGACCAAAAGAGGAGCCTGGCGGGAAGTGGTGATTGTTCGGGGAGGATAATCCTGGTCGTCGACACTGGGAAGGAACCGATGATGGAAGAACAAGGGAGGATAGGGCGAGAGATGTACCAACAATGAAAAGCGGCGAATGACCAAGAAACGAGCGGCATGAAGATGAGTTTCCCTGCGAGATAAAAGAAGGGCGAGCAAGAAAAGAAAACAGGCGGAACCAGTAGAACAAAGTTGATACAATCAATGTCGGAAGGCCAAGCGAGGGGCGCCAATTACGTATTGGTCATGACCTCCCGAGAACCATATCGAGCCGAGTGATTGAGTTTTGGGAAATAATCTTGGCGTCTTTGCATGGACTCATGCGGACATGCCCGAGAATTGACCACTAAGCATGCATGCCACCGCCTTAATATTGATCTAACGTCCGCCCGATTATTCGAAAAAGCGCAAACTCGGCCCCGACAGACAAGCAAAGACTCGAGACCGAGGTTAACAAGTTGCTAGATAATCAATTTATCGGAAGCCCTCTATCCCGATGGGTTGCCAATCTGTTTTGGTAAGAAAAGCAATAGCGATGGCGCGCGTGCGTGGATTTCACCGACGAATAAGGCATGCCCTAAGGGCGGTTATCCATTACCAAACATTGACTATATGGTAGATACCACGGCGGGACACGAGTTGATGAACTTCATGGATGCATACTCGGGTTACAACCAAATACGAATGCACCCGGATGACGAAGAAAATACATCATTCTTCTCTGCTCGTGGAATTTCTTTATTCTGAGGATGATGCCCTTCGGGTTGAAGAATCTTTGGTGCGACTACCAAAGGTTAGTAAATAAGATGTTTGAAAAAATGATAGGTCGTCTTATGGAAGTCTATGTAGATGACATGTTGGTGAAATCATTTGTATATATCGATCATCTAAACGATCTTAATAAAATGTTTGATGTTTTGAGAGAGTACAAGATGATGTTAAACCGAGAAAGTGTACGTTTGGGGTCGGCTCGGGTAAATTTTTGGGGTATATGGTCACCAAAGGGAATCGAAGCTAACCTAGACAAAATAAAAGCCATCATCGATCTAGAACCCCGAACTCGTAAAAAGGGTACAAAGCCTAACAGCCGATTGGCGCCCTTAACCGATTTGTTTCGCGATCCATGAGACAAGTGTAAACCTTTCTTGAAATTATAAAAAAGAACAAAAATTTTGAGTGGACCGAGCAAGCCACAGTCGCCTTTGAATCCCTCAAACAAAGACCTCTCTTCAATTCCTATATTGCAAAAACCTACTCGGGGGAGAACTTGTATTTGTACTGGCGGTATCCGAATACGCCATCGGCCTCGGTGTTAATCGGCTAGATGGTTCTATTCAACATCCGGTCTATTACACACGGCCAGCGTTACATGACGCCGAGCTCGCTATCCGCCAATGGAAAAGTTGGCTTATTCATTAATCATCTGCGGTAGCGGAAACTCCGTCCATATTTTCTAGAGCACAAGATTATAGTCTTGACGAACTACCCACTGAAGCGGTACTACACCGACCCGATACTGCCGGTCGGATGATCAAGTGGGCGTCGAGCTCGATGAGTTTGATATTCTATATGAACCACGTACAACAATAAAGGTCGAGGCTTTAGCCGACTTTGTGGAATTCACACCTTCCATACGATTGGAAGTTATGGAAGACCAAGAATGGAAATTGTTCGTTTGGCTCTCTCCACCGCAGCCGAGCGGCGGGTGCGGAATCGTGAAAATCGATCCAAATTAGAAATGCTATTTGCTTTCGGCCGTGCAATTTCAGTTCCCATAACGAATAACGGCGAATACGAGGCACTTCGGCGGAGGCCTAGATATGGCGGCTTCTATGGACCTAAAACAGCTGTTGGTACACGGTGATTCTCGGTGTCGTTCATCAAATCAACGGTGAGTATGAAGCGAAAGAGCAAAAAATCGCACAATATTTGGACTTGGTCAAGAAGAGATTGTTACACTTTAAGACAAAAGTCTTACATGTGCCCCGAGCCAAGAACATGCAGGCAGATGCCTTAGCTCGGCTCGATTCCAGCCCAGGGACGGATGCCATCGCGGATGTCACTGTCACACAACTGTCCACACCCGTCACTTGGCGCAAAAAAAAGATATATGCAATCGAAACCACCGAAAGCGGACTGGATGACCCCAATCATTCAAGTATTTAGAAAAAGGAGTTCAACCTGAAAACAAAGTTGAAGCCAGAACACTACGAACTCAAGAGGCTCGGTTTACACTAGTAGACGGCGTCCTATACAAACGAGGATACTCCGTCCCACTCCTGCGGTGCCTTTCCGAGATAGATACGGATTATGCACTTCGAGAGGTTCACGAGGGAATATGCGGAAACCACGCCGGGGCCAGACATTAGCTTATAAATTAATACGGCAAGGATACTACAGGCCATCCCTAAGAAAGGATGCAACCGATCTCGTCAAAAGATGCAAGAGGTGCCAAAGATTCGCACCGCATGTCAGATATCATCCTGAGCAACTTACCTCCGTATTTAGCCCATGACCATTTGCCAAATGGGGAATGGACCTTATCGGACCACTCCCCACTGGCAAAGGGGGCGTCAAGTATGCCATTGTGGCGGTGGATTATTTCACAAAATGGGCCGAGGCGAAGCCTCTGGCGAAAATAGATGAGAAAAAGATTGTGAGTTTTGTATGGAAGTCCATTATCTGTAGATTCGGGATACCACATTCGATTGTTACAGACAATGGGAACAATTCGATAACCGGAGGTTTTGAAAATTTTGTGAATGTTTCCACATTAAAAACCACTTCTCGACTCCATACTATCCCCAGTCGAATGGACAAGTTGAGGCCGTTAATAAAATACTAAAATATACCTTGAAGGCGAGATTGGAGGAGTCTAAAGGTAATTGGCCGGAAGAATTACCAGTGTCTAATCGTGGTCATGAGTAACCACGCATCGGCGGCCACCGGAGAAACACCTTTTTCTTTGGCTTATGGAACCGAGGCGGTGATTCCTATTGAGATTGGAGCCCTACCTTGATTGCAAATTTTTCCAAGACGGCAATGAGATGCGCTCGAGCCGAGCTAGATCTGCTCAAAGAAAAAAAGGTGCGATCGATATGAAAACGTCGTGTATAAACAAAGGAGTGAGAGGTACTACAATTCGAAAGTAAAGGAAAGTAGCTTTTGTGTCGGCGATCTTGTGTTGAAAAAGATAACGGGTGTTGAACCCGGCCCATTGAAGCCAAACGGGAGGGCCCATTTCGGTCACCACGTCTTATCCGGTGGGGCGTACCGGCTAGAATATTTGAGTGGAGAAAAATTTATGCATCCATGGAATGTAGCATACCCGAAAGCGGTACTATCAATAAAGATCTCGGTTTATGATCCGAGATAGGATTCAGGAATTATCCTTTCATCTCGATATTCTCGTGAGCTCTCTAAAGGGAGATGAAATTCTTACTCACCTCGGCTACGTGCAGGGACGTAAAAATCGCCTCGGTGAAGAAGGCGAATGCCGACAAGTCGTCTCTGCACGTCCTTTACACATTTGAAAAAAAGGGCAACTCGCCCACAAGGTGGATCTATCCTTAAAAACAAAGACTTGGTTACGCACTGAGCACAAAACAAAGACTTGGTTACGCACCGAGCGCAAAACAAAGACTTGGTTACGCACCGAGCACAAAACAAAGACTTGGTCACGCACCGAGCACAAAACAAAGACTTGGTCACGCACCGAGCACAAAACAAAGACTTAGTCATGCACCGAGCACAAAACAAAGACTTGGTTACACACCGAGCACAAGACAAAGACTTGGTTACGCACCGAGCACAGAACAAAGACTTGGTTACGCACCGAGCACAAAACAAAGACTTGGTCATGCACCGAGCACAAAACAAAGACTCGATATACACATTGAGCATTAAAATGAAGACTTGGTCTATACACCAAGCGTAAAATAAAGACCAGGTTCATATACCGAGGAGGGTCAACTAAAGCGGGCAAAGTCTCTTATTCAGAAGTACTGGGAACCGAGCCCCGCACTTGGGAATATAAAAGGAAAAAGAGGATAGGCAACAATCTTACAAAAAGGAGAAGAGCCAAGCATGTACAGAAGCTTAAAACAAATACACAGGTAATAGAAAGAAAAGTTCATTTCTACTTCAAAAGTATTTACACAGGGGGGGCCGGAGCCCATTACATTCTAAGGCACGAAGCCAAGTAATCTACCTACGAATTCATGAAAAGCTTATAAATGAAAAAGGGCAAAAACACCAAGACTAAGACGGAGGCGGAATTTCAACAAAGACCACCGGAGGCAACTTCTTCTACGTCCGGAGGAGGTGAGCCCTGAACATTGGGGGCCTCGTCAAAGTTCGGGCGGAGAGCATCGAGATTAGCCTCCAGAAGGGCCAAATCTTCTTCAAGCTGAGCAACAGTACGCCCGGCCTTAACCGAATCAAGAATTTCTTTGAATTTGGTCGCGTGGCCGCAGGTTAACATAAATGCATACTCCTCGAGTCCTTATAAGCTTCAACTACTTTGTGTACGAGCTTCCCTCAACTTGCCGATGAGTAGCCTCTTTGGCCTCTCTGCACAGACGTCGGCTAGACGCCTTTCCATTTCCTCGGCCGGGCAAAGACGCCACGTTCGGCAACCTTAGCCCTAAGATCCTCTTGACCCGGGCCCGATCTCGCTCCGCCTCGGCCCTCGCAGCAGCCTTCTTTCTCGAGTTGGCCCGAGCCGTAGCTTCATCTGCTCGGGTCTTTAACGATTCTTGTACCCTTGAAGGGTAGCATAGGCCTCCGCAGTCGCCATGCCGCCTTTCCGGATCGGGCGTATTTTCTCTCCGGCTCGCGAGTTCTCCCAATTGCATGCCATAGAGCCCAATGATCCGCCAGACATTCCCATGGCGTCGAATCGAACATTCCTCAAAGCCGATCTCGAGTGCAATTGCTCGATGCCTTTGTCCAGGCACGAGTAGGACACTCATTGCGGCCCGACCCGCTTTCGGCAAAGCTTGCGACTGTTCTTCCGTCGGTGTAGCGCATCGGACAAACTCCACAAACCATTGAGGGCGTATTCCAATCATTCCCTCGCAGTATTCGTCTCTCACCCGACTTGGAGGGATGAAGTGACCTTCCTGGCCGAGGTCATCCGAGAAAGTTCGCGGACCTCCTCCTTTTGGGGCCTATTCAGGATACTCCGCACCGCCGTCGACCAGCCTCCCGGATGCGGGGCTCTTCGATCACAATCCCTTCTCTTCTCCTTTGAAGGGAAGGTTCCACTGCCTCAGGCACTCCATCGGCGGGACGTTTGCCAGCCCGGATATTTGCTCTCCGAGCCGCCTCCGCATCTGCGGGTTGGTCTGCAGTCGCCCGAGTCCGACGTGCGGCCATGTTCCTCACGCTGCGAAGGCGTGCACGCAAATCCAAGCCACGCCCTACAAAAAGCCACCACCGTTAAAAGGTCAAAAGAAAAAGAAGAGCATTTCGAAAAGAAAAGAGTGTAAGAAATACGATGTTTACCTCGGACGGATCCGGAGTCCGTATTTGCCTAACAGGCACAGACGATCTGCCCACGGGATTGGCCGCTACAGGAGATGGCTCAGCTCGCTCCGTTCGCACTGGCTGCTCCCCCGGGAGGTGGGGCTGTATTTCTTCCGTCCCCGGAGGACTCTGTTGAGGCTCTCTAGCCTCCTCCTCCTGCTCTGCCGCCTCATCCCGAGCCGGCCCCTCGGCCTCGAGGCCGGCGGGCAGAGTAGGACTCAAGCCGGCTGCGGCTAAGTTGGCCTCAGTGGCCAATCTCTCAATCCGCCTATCCCTAATTCCCCTGGCCTGGATGTTCTCCAGCCTTCGGATAAAGGTGGCCGACAGAGGCCCTTTTGATGTTCGATTCTCTATAGAGGTAAAAAGACGAAAAAAGAAGCAACGTCAATCACATAAAAGGAAACAATAACAACAAAAGCAGAGAAAGGAGAAGAGGTAGACTTACTGTAACCAAAAACGAAATTTGAAGAAGGATGGAGGACAGTTTCCCTTGCTCCATCCTCCACGCGAGCTTGCCACTCGCCGCTCACCCAGAGCCACTTGTCTTTCCACTCCTTCAAAGATGAAGGGAGACCTTACACTAGGCCGTCCGGATACCCCACCGGGTCAGACGTAATACCACCCGGACGGTGACCAGGGGGATAAAGGAGTCGCTCGCCAAATAAAAAGTTCGTTCATCTCTTTGAACTTGGGGCGAGGGTATTTTTCTAAGTGGAACATCACCAAGAGGTCGATGATCCTACCCCAAGAAATAGGGTGCACTTGAGTCGGATGCATACCCCATTTGCAAAACCACCGCGTGAGGAAAACCGGCAGTGGAAATCGCAACCCATATAGGAGGCTGGCGACATGTATGGCCAAGCAACCCATTTGGTGGGGCTTGAGGAACCTCTGTGCCATCCGGTACCCAAAAATTGATGCCACTTGAATACAATACCTCATGGGAACTCTTCCACCTCCTCGGATCATCAGCATGCTAGGGATATCGTTTATATCACACGGCGTCCACTGAGGCTCGACATGAAGGCGAGGGCCTCATCCTTGCCGGCCGTCGCCATTACGATGGCCCATGGGCACTTGAGGCCTCTCCGACCTCGAATCTCCGAAGGGTTCATCTACCCGCTCCGCGTTATCACGCTCCGGCTCCGATGGATCCATATCCTCTTCTTCCTGCTGATACTCTCGAAGATCAGCACTTGGGGATCCTTCGTTAGAATTCTCTCGTGTCAGTCCGGGCTGATACACCTGCCTTCTCGAAAAACAATCACTGGCTCCGGACTAAAAATAGTATGCGTCCGCTCTAAAGACGTTCCGCCTCGAGGAGAAGAATCTGGAGAAGATATCTGAATGATGCTTGGACTATAAGGCGGAGATGGCCATGCTGGTGAGAAATAAACAGAAGGTTCAGAGGGGGGATCCTCGATTTCAACCTCTACGCTATAGCTACGACTTCTACTATCCTCAAAAGAAGACATTTTATAGGTAAAAGGAGAATATTTGAAAAAATACCTAAGTTTGAAGTCTCTCGAACTTTGGAAGCCGACCAAATTTCTCGCTTTCGGTTTCAATCAATCTAGCTCAAAGGATAATGGATGCGAAAGTAGATAATGGAGGAAAAAGGGTATTTATAGATGGAGTTCCCTCGATAAACGAAATATTTATTCGAAAAGACGCGCCTTTTCAACCTCAAAAGCCGCGTCGAAAATGTCGAAAACGTCACGCCCCACGCCCACGGGCCAGCGATGTGCCTTTTCAATTCCTGCACAAGCGTGGTCCAACCACAAGAGGCCACGTGTCTGTCATTATGACGCCACAATTAATGCGCCGCTACAGGCATTAATCGATACGCGACAGATGTCAGGAATGAACAAAACCTTTGAGAATTCCGTTTCCCCATTAAATGTTTATCATTAGCATTTGTTAGGAAATTTATTGTTTAGATTTTGATGAATGCCATGTAAAACTTAGAATAGGAAGTTGGCACCCCATTTTTTGTTGTAAACTGCATTGTAACAAATAGGGCTGGTCAAGCTGAGTTAAGTCAGCTATGCCCACATAATTAGCCATAAATAAACACACGTTACGCACGTTTATATTTCCACGTGTTAAATCTATTACATATTTTGCTTGTTGACCAAAACGCACGTCAACAACTAGTTACATTAAAATCAGATTTCCATAAGGTAAAATAGATTAGAACATGTCGGTTTACTATTTAACATACATTGATAGCATCGTAGCGATCAATGATCTTACTTCAAACAAATACAAAGACAGATCTTGAGACACAAGATGCGGCAATCCAATGCTGCTTCCACTAAAGAATTATAAAACAACTGTTTTAATGTAAAATAATGAGATCAACCCTACTTTCAGATCCCAAGAGTAATTACAAAAAATGAAAACAAAAAAGGGTTAGCAATCGACAAGAAATTTAATAATAATACTAAACTATCAGTGCTAATTATATTTTAGTGGTAATATTTTTATATTGTTATAGTAATAATTTTTCTAATGTTAATAATGATAAGAATTACTTAATTAGAAGTTGTTATTATTGATAACTAATGATTAAAAAAAATTGTATATGACGTTGTCAGTAAAATTGGCGCATTATTGATAATTCACTGAAAACTAATATAATTGGGGTAAGTCTCCTGTCAGACCTTCTAACGAATATAATCAGTTAGACACATCCAAATACTCGGTCCGTAGTCAATTCGCCCATTAACCCCCACAACCACGCACTAGCACCATAACAACTACATCGTTGCTAATACTTTTTAGGATGACTGCTAATAATTTTTAGGAGGGCTACTAATATTTTTTGGGAGGACTACTAATAATTTTCAGGAGAAATACTAAAATAACTTTAATCAGAAAACCTAATACTTTTCAATAAGACTATATATTAATACGTTAAGGGGACACACTAATACTTTTTTTTTTGAGGGGGAATCAATATTTTCCATGAGAATATACTAAAAGAACCGTTCAAGTGGATTACTAATACTTTTCCAATGGATTGCTAATACTTTTTCGATAGATTGCTAATACTTTTCACTGGGTAAACTAATACTTTTGAGAGTTGCATAATATTACGTCATTGTCTAATATTTTTCAAGAGGACAATTAATACATTTTAGGTGAATTACTAATACTTTTGAGGGAAAAAATCAATAACTTTTATGAGGGTTAGTAAAAATATTGTTCAAGGGGACTACTAATACTTTTTAAATATAGTACTAATACTTTTCAGATGTACTACTAATACTTTTCAGAGGAAAAACTAATACTTTTAACAACTCCTAATATTACAAAAATGCCACCAGTCCGTAGATCATATGACACTACCCTAAAATATTACAAAAATGCTACCTGTGCATGAAATTACAAAAAAATCCGGGTCGAATTGAGTCCGTCTAACAGAAAAGAACCGTTAGACGGCATACCCAAAGTGTTTGTCATATAATTGTTATTAATTGTTTTGAACTGAATTGTCATGACTACTAATTTGAGATTATAATGATCAACTGTTCATCTATGTAAACGACACGTATAAAGAAAATGTAAAAATGAAGGAATCCCTCCAAAATTAATTAAAAAAAATAACTAGAATAACACCATTCACCAGTACGTGTGTTACACAAAATTTGTCCAAAAATAATTTTAGTGTCATAAATTTAAAAGATAGTTTAGATAGAATCTTGAATTTTAGATTATTTTTTTATCTCTTAAATTTGTTATCTTTTAAATCCCAAAAATATATATTGAACTAATAGAATATTTCTAAAAAAAATTATATATTCGGATAGATTTGATCTTTTTCCAAATTAATTGTGAAAAAATTATTTATTTTAGGGATTATAGTTTATCTTTCATAATCTTGATTAAATTTGTTATTTTTTTAATTTATTATATTTTAATTTTGTAAATAAAATTGTCACATAGATAAATTTAAAGCTGCCATGTGGAATTGGGAGGATAAGAAGTTGACAAATGTCTATGATTAATGAGGTGATGACACATGTCAACTTCTTTTTTCTTTTAGCATATAGGGTATTTTTAAACCCCGTATTAGCAAAATATCAGAAACTAAAAGATGCATATAAACCAAATATATTTTTGAAAGATAATATTTTTAAATGTATGTCAAACCCCAATTTCTATTAGTTTTTGGAATCCTTGATGTGTTTCTCAAATTTGTTGAGAAACATATATGATACATAGTAGTTATTTGATTTTTAAAGAATTGATAATTGAATAAATATTTATTTTAACTTTAAAAATCATTATATATATAAACATAATGAATATATCTTTTGAAAGATAATATTTTTAAAGTATAGATATATTTGGTTAGTGGGTCAAACCCCTTGAATTTGTTATTATTTTTAAAATTTAATCTTTTAAATTCAAAGATGTGTTTCTCAAATTTGTTGAGAAACATATATGATATATAGTAGTTATTTGATAGGATCATGTAGTATAATCAATAATTGAAAAATACTTCCGTCTCAAATCTGAATTGATAATTGAATAAATTGATTTATTTTTTTATTTTAGTTGTTGTGATAAACTTTATTTTAATATTTTTTTATTTAAATAAATCAAAAAATCATAAAAAATTATTTATATATATATATTATAAAATATATATATACATAATGAATTTATCTAATTTGATTATAATATTGTTTGAATTATTTATTAAATTATAGATATATTTGGTTAGTGGGTAAAAGGTGGATTACTTCTTATCTCTTGAATTTGTTATTATTTTTTAAATTTGTAATCTTTTAAATTCAAAGATATATTATCAATTCACCTTTAATTTGTAGATAGGAATCAACATGGATACTTTATTTTTTCTTTAAAGTATATATGTGGTTATAATTAATAATCATATAATTATATCGAGAATGATTAACATTTATTTATGTTAAAATTAATGAGGTCCCAAATGTCTATAAAAGATTCAAATTTATTGTACATTTTTCATTTTTTAGTATATACTTGTATGGATGTGTTTATAATTAATAATCATATAATTATATCGATTCATAGAATTTTGATTCTTAACATTTATTTACCTGATAAAATTTGTTGCAGTCCCAAATGTCTATAAAAGATTCAAATAAAATATTGTACATTTCCCGCCAGAACATTTTAGTCGACATTTAAATCGCTACTCACCTACACGATTTTCATTTTTAATTCTCCCTCCACACTCAGGAACTCGCAAGTGTGAGCCCCCTCTTTCTCTCTCTCAAGAAAAGCCTAGAGCAAGCGATCACAGGGCGAGATTAAGAGAATGATGGATGTGAAAGATGCAGGAGCCTCACTTGATGCTCTGATTTCTTCATTCAACACTCGTATTTCGGAGCTCCAGCAGCTCGTCATTGCTCGCAACAGTTAAAATCACTTTACCCTGAAAAGAATTAACATAAAAATTTATTTCTGTTTTTTTATTCTGACCCATTTATTTTTTTGCCCTGAAATTGAGCAGTGTATCCGGCGAGCAGCATCAGCGATTTATCGGGAATAGATGCGGCATTAAAGGGCATGGAGCTTCAGGTCCAAAATATCAAGAATCGGTTACGGGATGAAGCTCGAGCTATCCCTAAGGCCAAAGTAATTTCATTGTTATTGGTGATTTCTTGATTGTTTCGTGGTGATCAGTTTGATTATAGTGTGGGTTTGTTTGATATAATTGAACGCTTTTGCGTTTGGAGCATCTGAAGTTTAAAATAAGCAGATTTAGTTTTTTATTTATTTATATTATATTCAAGATTTCTGTGAAAGTTTATGTTCAGACTCTCTGGTTTTAAATTTGGAATTAAGCATAAAATTTGAATTTTGACATTGCATGTGCCAAAATTTTCAAAACAGATGTCACCTTTCATTGTGTTAACTACAAAAGAACTTGTGTATTGTGCAGCAGGAATGGGGTCATATTAGTCAGTATAAGAGTAATACTAATGAATTTATACCAAGGTGAAGTAGGATATGTGAGTTATGGGTACTTGGATGTGATATGTTTCGCTACAAATCTAATTATGTCCAATTAAGGCGGAGAAATTTAGTTTATAACTTATCCAAGAATTGAGTTGTGGATTTATGCATTGTGAATTTATGATTGCAGAAGTTAATAGAAGTAGCACTTCAGCAGCAAAAGAAATTGGATAGTATTTCTGCTTGCGTTCCATCACACATGCCTGAAAGAACTGCTGTGAATCAGGACACTAGCAAATGGTAATGCTATATCTAGATGCTAAAAGTTTTTACGTTCATAAGAATATGATCTTCAAGCTATTTTAACTAAATCTTTTCTTTTTCTATGTGTTTCAGTGTGCAAAAAGAAGAGTATAAGCAAGACGTTGGATTTGAGAATTTAAAGCGTGAGGAGCCTGCACCTAAAGTAAGCATGCTCTCTCATGTTTTTGTCTATTTTTCTTCGACATATTTGTTTGTGCCAAGCTATAGAAGTTGCACAATAACTTGATTTCAGCTATAATGTGCTCAACTAGTGTGTAAGCATTTTAAGAAACGAATGCTGGTCATGGATCTTTTTTAAGATATTTAACTTGAGATTTGTGTAGTCATCCAAATATGCAGTTTATGCATTAGGAATTATCAATTTGCCTCCGTATTAACTTTTATTATTGCTGAAAGCCTTGATTATCCTCTTGTATCCTTAGTCAATCACACTTTGAGCTGATAGGTCATTGCTATTGAACACAAAACCTGCGTTAACTACTTTCAGGTGATAAGAACTGATTGATTAACTTTCAGAATGTAAAGAGATGTGTTGTTGTTGATGATACACATCTGTTGTTTACCCAAGGCATCAGACTTAGTAAAGTTATGCATGTCACTTAGAGAGGTCACACTTTCAATTTCTTTAACAGGGATATTGTTTGGAAATTTTCTGAGGGCCTATTTATTCTACTAGGATAGCTATTGTCTTTTTTCACCTGGAATGAGATCAGTACGGGAGCAATGATGCAGTCCAAGTGTTTGTATCCATTAGAAGTTTTATTAATGAAGTTTTACATTTTCAAAGTTTAACTTATCTATTTCAGGAGAAGAAAGGTCGAGCATCCCCTCCAACGTGGTATGTCACTGGCGACGAGCTGAATTCCGTGCCAGCGTAAGTGAATTGCGTTTTAGGTACACAATTGTAAAGCTGCATCTGGATTGAATGAACCATTTTTCGTTTTAAGGTTCTTTTCAAATTTCAGTTCTTTTAGACTAGTAGGCCTGAGATTAGCAAACTGCAGGTACATGAAACAAAGACTTACTTTGGATAAGGTGAATGGTGCAATTGGTGATATGGCAACATATGCCGAAGCAAATGCCCAGCTTATTGCAGCACCAAGAAAAAAGGTTGTTCCTCTTACTCGTCACTTTTATTTTCTCCTGAAACTTACATAATCCAAGTATGCTGATCCCTGTTTCTTTTATTTTCTTCAATGGTGTAGCTGGCAGATAATAACTTGGACAAGGCTCTGGTAAGTATATTCTATCAGACAGGTTTACTTGCTCAAAATATAAGCATTCTCTCAGATAGGATTCCTTTATTGTTTTCCCTCATAAGTGCACCATGCTTTTTGAGAAAAAATAACAATGCTTATTCTGCTACTTACAACTTAGACTTTTTTTTTGGTGGTGTTATTATTCAAACTTGTGTAATAATTTCTAATGGAAGACGTATCCATCAGAAAATTAGTGGACAACCTATTGGAAATGATACCAAGTGTAATTTTTTCTAATTTTATCTCTGACATCTCGTCGCTTAATTTAGTTGGGGTATAAACTGTAGTTCATACACAAAATTTTGATCTATGTATGACTTGTGTAGGAATTAAGGGAGATTGCAATGGCAGATGCAGTGAAAGGAAAGCACTTTTTTCTAGAAGCAGATATTAAAGGGCCTTCCTTGAAACTTGACAACACTGGAAGAGCACTATTAACGGTTAGTGGTTCTTATTTATCTGTCAAGAAAAGTCTTGAGCAATTTGATGACAGAAAGAGATAAACAACAAACATGGCCTATCTAGAAGTTGTGGTGTTAAAATCAGCTGAAGCTATTTTTCCTGCTAAGTCAAATATCAGATAAGATAATATTCTGAAGGAGAGTTGTGACTAGTGAAGCATCTTACCTTTTATGAGGGAAGTGAACTTCCTCGCATTGAATGTGTTTAATGTTTCTATTATGTTTTGTTTAAGGGAAAATGGATGAAAATGTATATCAGATACAAGACTACTGGATGGATATGATTATATTGTAGGGAAAATTGCAAAATAAATCCCGTAACTTTAAGCCGGTCGCAAAATGGTCCTGTAACTTTTAAGATTCGCAAATTACTTTTAAGATTCGCAAATTAGTCCTGTAAGTTTAAAGGGTTTTTGTAAATTGGTCTTATATGTTTAAACCTAAGCGATTCAGTCCTATAAGTTTTTGAGTTATTGCAAAATTGGTCCAGAGGAATTAAGGGAATAATTTCATTTTTTCATAAATACCAAATATACCCTTATTTCATACATATGGCTAATTTTACTAAAGGTTTTGGCTAAAATGGTATCAGAGCCCAGGTTTATTAAGAACTTTTTGGTTATATTTATTATATTTATGTAATTAACGATTGGTGAGGAGAATTATTTCCGAGAATATGGATCCGGACAATTGTCCGAGATGTACCCCTTACAGGACATATCGTCAAATATTGACGATGTATGCACAAGAACACCTTGACCAGGTTTCATATTGGGAATACCAACATGAAGAAAAAGAACAGGCAGGAGCCGACGAGGAAACCTTAAGGCAATGCAAAATGAGAGCATAATATTATAGCAGTTTTGGATGCTTAACCAGACCTTATATGTTCACTTGATGAACCTTCAAGAAACGGTTCATGAAAATTCCCATCAAAACAATGATTCCCGATGGAGTACCGAGTGGAACGAGATACTTCCAGACAAATCTAAGTTCTCGAAGATCTTAAAGAAGTCCGAAGACGGTGCGGAATTATGGCAACCGCCATATTCATCTACCAAGACAAGTTCATCGATCGAACGGATGGAGACGATGGTAAAATATCGAAGAAACTCTTGACATCCTTCATGATATTGAAACGAGTCAAGAACCTGGAGGATGGACCGAGTTTTTTAGGAGGAAAAGAAGCGATCGATTTCGGGACGATGACCTATTTACATCAAAAAGGAAAACCAACCGAAGTAATACAAAAAATGACAGATGAGGAGAAGCTCATTGCTCTAATCAAAGGAAAATCCATCAAAAATTAAAAAAGATGGATATGGAAAAGATGAATCTTAAAGATCTACATGACCTTGCAGAATCATTTGCATGATTAGGAATTGTAGATTTAAAGATGAACACAGGAGATGGAACATTGGTCACCTATGATCCAGCAGGAAGACCGATTCCACCACCACCAGTTAATCCTAACGTCGAAGAAAGAACGGGTTCGAACCATGGAGCTCGGGACGAGAGGATGCCACACGCTGGGGATTTCACGACAAGGAGTGATCCACTTTCAGGGACAGGAGGTCGAAACCCTCTTGCGGGAACTCGACAACCTACTGGAAGGCCGAATGTTTATCAGACGCCTTATGGAAGATCGCACCTCGACCCAATACATCCATATGGGTTGATGTTAAATCTGGACATACCAGATTTTAAAAATAGAGAAGATCTCATTGATGAATGGGCTTCAACTATGAGAATTTCAGCAGGAACCCTCGATCTTACTAAGGATTCATTCATTTTACTTCTTGAAATGAGTCTTGAAGGATCGGTGAAGATTGCCTAGGATATGACCGATGCTAGTACAAAAGGTTCGGTCACATCAGGAGAATCACTTAAAGGAATTGTCGATGGTATGGCAAAACTATTCAAAATCCAATTCATCGGCACATGTTATTTCGAAGGATTAGAGGATGAAAAAAGAAAGAGATATAAACAAGCCCTCTATAGCCTTGAGTTATATGATATTTGTCATATTGACGAATATATCAAGTTGTTCACCGAATACTGGGGTGGAAATCAAGATTGAAGAAAAGGAAGTCGCACGAGTTATTCTTTGCCAAGATTCCGAGTTCTGGAGAGAAATGCTTATCAGGGAATACAAGGATGGAGCGGAAGTAGAAACTGTGGCCAGAAAAATGTCTTTCCTAAAGGCCAAGTTATCTAAATGGTGTTACCAAGCAGCTCTGTACAGGAATTACAAGAGATTAAGAGGAATTAACAAAGCAGTTCCTCTATGTTGCGTGGATAATGACATCCCAACAATTGTGGGAGGTCAACCAAGGCGACACAGAAAGAAGAAGGAGCGAAGCCATCCATACCGTCGAGAAAGCAATAGCAAAAGAAGCAGGTCCTCATGGAGACCTAGAAGGTTTTGGTCAAAACAAAAAGCCCGAAGTTATAAATCAGGGCAAAGACCAGCACCAAGCAGGAATAGAGCCTCATCATCAGGTTCTAATCAAGCAAGTACTAGCAGATATTTTGCTAGGAAACAATTTCCTACAAACATTCAAGCGATTCACACAAGAGAATGAGACACGAAGACTTATTTTCACAAAAATATGTGATCATAAGATCATTGTCCAGAGACTGGGGGAAGCACTTTTACAGAAAAATGCCTATTAGTTTTCGCAGCAAGCGTGGTGATGAAGCCAAACTCCGAAATCCAAAAATGGCAGATCAAAGGAAATTTGGTGAAACATTATTATCCTATAGACAATTCGGATCGAATTACAAGGATAAGAAAATATGGGATAATAACTTGTATTCATTCAGAATACAAGGAGAAGAACGAGTACCTCCAGAGGCTATTGCAGAATTGATGATGAGCCTAATGGAGAAGTCGCAGAGTGATGTTACAATAGAAGAACAAATATCAGTCGAGGATATCAAGAAAAAGATCCAAAGGAATTATAATGAAAATCCTTTGGCATGGTGGGACAAGAACGAGCTCAAAGCATCCTTGAAGGTTAAACCAGGAAAGGAGTACGAGTTCATAAGATTCAAACCAATCCTTATGAATCAGGAAGATCGTGAGGATATGCAAAAGATACTTAAGGAACATCTTGACCTTAAGTTAATTTCACCTGGAGTTTCTCCATACAGCAGTCCAGGATTCTTAGTCAGAAACCTTGGAGAAATCAAAAGAGGAAAGTCAAGACTTGTTATTAATTACAAGGGGATTAATAACATTTTGGAGTTCGACGGATACTATATCCCAAGTAGAGAACATCTGGTTAACTGTATCAAAGGTGCCAAGATATTCTCAAAGTTCGATTGCAAGTCTGGATTCTACCAGATTAAGATGGAGGAAGAAAGTAAGAAGTTTACAGCTTTCTCTACACCACAAAGACACTATATTTGGAACGTAATGCCTATGGGATTGGCTAACGCACCCCAAATATATCAAAGAAAGATGGATAATCTCTTCAAAGATTATTTCAGTTTCATGTTCGTATATATTGATGACATTCTTATCGCATCAAAGAACATGAAGGAGCATCTCAAACATTTGGAGATATTTTCAGATGTTTGTCACAAAGAAGGATTAGTGCTTCGGAGAAGAAGGCGGTGATCGCAACAAGACAGATTGAATTCCTCGAAATTGAAATCGATGAATCTGGAATTATTCTATAGAATCATATTGTGGAAAAAATACAGGGATTTCCAGATACACTGAAAGACAAGAAGCAGCTTCAGAGTTTTCTTGGAGTTGTTAATTTTCTTTGGGATGTTCATTAACAACGGCATATTACGGGGAAGGTGTTTAGTCCATTGCTTAAAAAAGATGCAAAGATTCAAATGGGAAGATGAACATCAAGAAGGAATTAAGCAACTTAAAGAAGTTTGTAAAAAGCTTCCAAAGCTTGCGATTCCCAAGACGAGGATGAATCGGTCTTTACACGGATCCAGTGATGATTGGTGGGCAACAGTTCTTACTAAGGTCACACCAAATGAGGAAGTGCCATGCAGATATTGCAGCGGTTTATTCACACCCAGTGAAGCAACAAATGGCATATCAACGAGAAAGAATTCATTGCAGTTAGAAAGGCTTTTAAAAAATGGCCTTTATTTTTACTGGCTAAAAAGTTTACTTTAAAAATTGATAATTCAAGTGTCAAGGCTTTCCTGAAAAATAAAATTGAATCAAAACTAGAAAAGGCTCGATTACTTAGATGGCAAGCTGAATGTCAATATTATGATTATGATATTGTCATTATAAAATCTCATGAAAATATTCTTGCAGATTTTTTGACACGAGATGGAAAGACGCGTTGCTAATGAGGTCCTTAAACGAGTAAGACATCTCAGGGAAAACCTGGAGAGTTTAGAACGAGATTTTGGGACTTTATGTCTCAATGCAGAAGTTGTTGGACGACTTCAACAGTGACGTAAATCCGTTTCTAGTCAAATACGAGCATGCCGGTTCGCTCAAGGACAATTGTTCTTGGGCTGCAAAGGCCTCTCCTCCAGCCGCATCTCTACGATGCAAAAAGGGGCGAATAGAACGGGCTCTAACCCGGAGGTTATGGATTCAAGTACCATAATCACAAGTGTTGCGGTGATGCATCCCCGAGGTGTACAAATCGTAGCGAATGTTGAAGCTCCGGTGTCACAACCCGAGTCTTCAAGTCAACCCAAAGACCTGCGGGGTAAAAGAGGGAGAGTTGGATCTTAGGCCACAGCCAGACAAATCTAAGGTCCAAACTGACGAGATTAAGATTTCTCAACAGGTATATCAAAGACAATGGGAGAAATTGGTTACAAAAAGAGGTATCAACCCAGAAAAAACAATAGTTGATATCTCAGGCAAGTATCCCAGAGTTTGGATGAAACCAGGAAGTCATCCAAATGAAGTTCAAGAATGGTATACTTTTGGAGCTTTAGCTTCAATTTATACTGTATCACTCGGATTCCCAAAAATTTCAAAACTACCGAAATGGATTGGGGAAGCAGTTTACAAGACTTGGGCCAATAATCCACATTTGGCCAGGGGAGATATTTTGGAACTTATTTTGGAACTGTATTTTATAAGTGCAGCTCCCGAACCAACGAAGAAAGGCTTTAATGAAGCTTTTCACTTCATCAAACTAAGAAGACCTGATGGAAATGCCTTAAAATATATCAAGGCAGCTTCACCGGAAGAAAGACCAATATTAGTAGGATCAATTTCCGAAGAGGAAGCTTCTACACGACGAGCATGGGGTCTTTGGGTTTGTCTAACTGAAATGGACAAAGTCAAATATCCATTTAAGTTTTTCCATAATTCAGCAAATGGATCTTTCCTACTGAATTCAATGACTGGATCAACAATAGGATTCGCAGAGGAGCTTTTTGAGACGAAAAGAAAAATTCTCTGGGAGAACAAGATTCCGACAAGCAAAGAAACTTACCGGAAATTCTGTAACATGGCGCATGTTGGCCGTTGGATCGACCGGATCTGTCAAGCATGCCCCGAACAGAAGGAACCCGAGTTTGGGAAAGGATTCACCCAAACCCGACCGACAAGATCATGCATTTGGAAAGGACAAGGCCACGGCTCACAAGACGCGTTATCTCGGGGACCACAAGAATTTTTAAAAGATCCGGACAAACCCACGGAAACCGGAATAAAATTTTTAAAAGATTGGCGACAAACAATACATGTGGGGGACGTCATAAATACGCGGAATAAAAGGAAAAAAATTTACCCGCCAAGAAATCCGCCTATGTTATTTTTGTAGGATAATCCCGCGTCCCTTTAAATGACGCATAAATATCGATCCAAAGGAAGTCCGCCGATTTTGAAGTCCGGACTTACCTTTATAAATTACAGGATTTGAAGGAAGCTGAGGACATTGAACATTTCCCTTAGTTTTCTTACAATAAAATCTGAGTGATAAATTTGTAATAGTTTGAGTGTTTTAGTTTTAAGTTTTATGTGTTCACAAGTGTACGCCTCATCCATGAGAGGCTAAACCGGTATTCTCCTCCCAAAAGGAGATTACTATTGTAATAAATATTTCAATAAGTTCTTAATAAAAAGGGACTTTCAGCTTCAACATGTCTTCATAATGTTCCATTAATTCATCCCGTTTAAGAATTACTTATACGCCTGGAGTAGGAAACGAACCAAGGTTGTCTTTGAGCGATTCTTTGAAGGAGTCGGATAACTTGCAGATCATCTTCCCTGAGGGTGAGGTTGAACAGTGAGGAGTTGTTTGTCAAAAGATCTGGGGGCAGTAATCTTCCAACTGGTGGTGTTGCGAATTATTTAACCCGGTGCTGTTTCGGTCAAAGAAGTTATGAATTTTAAGGGATTTATTAATTTTACGGAAGCATGTTGGGCCTGATATGGTCGTGATGGACTATATTCTTTTTATCAAAACCTTAGTCTGAAATCTAATTCATTTAGAATTATGAAGTATTTACAGAAGTATGTCCTATTAAGTTTATAGGCTGGAAACCTGACATGATCCACTTAAAACCTCTGAATAGAGACTGGATCTAAGTAGGTGTAACAATGCCACGAACGAAATAGGTATCAGAAAATGTAAATTTCCATAATCTATGAAATTAGAATTTATTGAAAATAGCTATGGTATGAAAGGATTGAAATTGCTAATTCTCGAAAGTTATAGGACTATAATTGCTACCTTCAGAAAGATAAGGGACCAAAATGCTATTTAGCCATCAGGGCAAAATGGTCTAGGACCAAATTGCAACTCTAGAAAGTTAAGGGATTAAAATGCCACTGGCCTATAGATATGGAACTAAAATTGCAATTTACTCTTATATTGTATTACTGGATTGATCATAGTTCAAGTCCATATTTAGTAACTTTTGGTCCGTCAGGGTGCAAATATCTAAATATTGATATTTACATAGGTTGGCACTTGACCTTTTGATATTATTTCCACCACAAATGTATTACCTTTTTAATCCACGCAGAATATATGTCGTGGGTCATGCATATAATTGAAGGATCTAAATTTAATTTGCATTATTCTTTTGACCTTGCTAGGTTCTTCGGCATCTTGGTCGGATAAGTGAGACTCGAATCGGGCATCATCGTGTCATCATCCTATTGAGGCCTTAGAGAAATCATTTACTTATCTTCAAACCTACAATTAAGAAGGTGCTCTTCTCATGTTTCTCGACACTGCAATCTATGTTAGATCACTGTTTCTGGATGTTGATGAGTGACATATAGATTCATTGAGTGAGATTATATTCTTCATTATGGGCTCCACTAACATTCTCCTTCTCACATTTTCCATCTGCATTATACTCTTAACTCCCTTCTTTATGCATATCCATGTTTTCAAAGCTGCTCAAGCTTCCCAGTTACAAGTGACTAAGTTTTTTTATTTTTTATTTTCTGGTACATTTAAAGCATCTAGTTGAAGTATCACAAAACCTGAGTCTTTTATCGTTGAATTGATGTGTATAAATTCTTTTTGGGGTTAATTGCATAAAATATACTTGTGGTTCAATTTAATTACCAAAAAAAAAAAAAAAACTAGTTATGTTTTTAACTTACAAAATATTTGTTTCTATTTTATAAATTGCACTTAATTGAGGGGTATTCGTTAACCTCAAGGGGATGTGTGTAATATTTTAAGTGGTTATTTGTTATTTTGATATATAAATGATTCTTTTTTTTTATAATTAGGCTAAACTAGGGATAATTTTTGGAATAAAACCCAATAAAAATTTTATGTGCATATGCTCAAAAACAGAACTTCCTTCAACTTTACTTAAAACAATGCCACTTGAATCTTGATCATTGCATTAACACTAACAAAAGCAGCAGTAAAAAGTTAAAATTACAACACAAAATCAAATAAATGCGCAGAGAACAATTTTTTATGAGCAAACAAAGCCTTGTGGCACCTTCTTCCCACAGGAGTTGACAACCAAACTTAGTGCAACTGGAATCTTAACTTTTACAATCCCCAGCACATTAGCCTTAATTGCAGTACACAAGCACAATGCAGCTTCAACATCAGCCAGGCCCTCCACAAGTGCACAACATTTGCTGCTAGGCTTCGTCCCGACAACCTCATGGACCAATCCTAGCCAGTCGCCGCAAACACCGAACTTAAGGGTGTCTCTTGGGCACTTAGCCGTCTTTGTCGGGGCGGTCGAGGGGGCCGATGGAGTGCCCTTTGGGGGGCATGGCACATTATTGGCAGAAACACAAGTGAGAAAGATTATGTTAAGTATAATGAGAGCAAGAATTGCATTTACACCTGCCATTTTTCTTAGACAAGAATTTCAAAGTATCAGAATTGTGCACTTGGCCTTTTTATATAGAGTTTCAAAATATATGTTAAAGTTTTGGGTGATTCTTGGCCATGGATTGTGCCGGAGCAAGATTTTCATCTAGCAATTGTGGATTGGATTAAAGTTATATCTTTTTCATGTCTATTGACCACATAATATTTGGCCCATATGGATTATATATCACATGCTGTGATTTTGGCTTTGGTTCTTGTTAGTTTCTTCCCTCTGGGGCTGTAAGGAATCCACTCGTTATGTAGGCAACAAAATTATGTGTTCCTATAATGCAAAGTACAATAAAACATATCTTAATATGATGTACAAAACAACTGTATCGGTTAAATTATGATTGTGTTTCAGTAATCCGTGTTTATCCTAGTCAGAAATGGCAAAAACTTGTGTGAGACCGTCTCACGGATCTAAATCCATGAGACGGATCCACATCGAGCCCACATGCGTGATGAAGAGTTCAGGCCTTTTAAGTTTGGCAAAAACTCATATAGCACCGTCTTACGGGTTTCAATCAGTAAGACGGATCCTATTTGATCCGCGGATCTGCAGATCTTGTTGACCAGGTACGCGGGTCAACAACAGCTCCAACTTTTTTCTTTGTTTTTTTTGTTTTTTTTTGTTTTTCTTTCCCAGTTAAAGTAACAGTTTTATGAGAAAAAATATCGGTTATTTTAGATAAAATATCATATTTTTTAATATAGCTACATATTATGATTACATTACATTGAAGGACAAATAAATATATCAGAGTTAAAGTAACACCTTTATGAGTAAAAATATATATTTTTGTGACAAAATATCATGTTTTAAGAGTAAAAATATCTGTTTTTTAAATAAAGTATTATATTTTTTAATAATAAATACAAAGAAAGATGAATAATAAATATGATAAAGTTAAAGTAATACTTTTATAAGTAAAAGTATTTGTTTTTTGAGATAAAGTAACATATTTTTTAATATAGTCACAAATTATGAATATATTACAATATATATATATATATATAACATAGTTAAAGTAACACTTTTATACGTTAAAATATTTACTTTTTGAGATAAAGTATCATGTTTTTTAATATAGTCACAAATTAGAAATGAAGGAAAGAAGGAAAAATAAATAATAAATATGATATAGTTAAAGTATTTTTAAAATAACAGGTGGGCTGGGCTGGGCTGGGCAGGTTAGGCTGGTGGATGGATCCGTCTTACGGATCCTATTCCATAAGACGGTCCTACAGGAGACCTACTCTAAGTTTTAACCGAAGCAACACCCAATCATACCATACCTGACGAATGACATGGAGCGCCCAACAAAAGCTGATGACTCCAACTTTATCTCAATCACAATACATATTAAATCCTCAAGCATCTTATGAAGAGTACATGCAGAGCCAATTAAAAATTTACATTATTTAAAACAAATTACACACATAGAGCTTGCAAAGTGGTGAATTTTTTAAATTTCCTCAAAACAATCATGATATCAGACAAAATGTGTATGCGCTTATTTGTTCTATTTCTTTTACCACATGTTATTCAATTTTCGGCAATCACCAAAAATATTATTTAATTAAAAGAAGCAAATAAAATAATGCAAACGAGTTACATAGTGTCAAATTAGAATTGAAAAATATCAATTTTTATTAAAATAAAATATCACTTTTTATTAAAATAAAGTATCATTTCTTTTGAAAAAAAGTATAAATTTTTATTTAAAAAAAGACCACTTTTTATTAAAATAAGATATCACTTTTTATGGAAAAAGTATCACTTCTTATGTAAAAGTATCATTTTTATTTAGAGATGTTAAACGGGGCCCTAGCCCTAGCGGGCTTCAGGCTAAACGGGCGGCGTTAAACGGTGGCAATATTGAAACCTAACCCTAACCCTAGCGGGCTTCGGGTTAAATATGCCACTAACGGGCTATAAGTCAAAAAATTAAAAAATATATATTTAAATTTAAGACTTTAAACTCGAATATATATATATATATATATATATATATATATATATGACATTTAAGTTTAATATTTTAAGTTAAATTATTCGTCATAAATAAATTTCATGCAAAATTTCTAATTACATTGCATTAACAAACTTATAAAATTAAATATTTTATGATCTAAATTTTGAAAATAAAATAATAATAACTAAAGCTACCCATAATTAACACTTTTTCCTGTAATTACTCATATGACTATAATTTAAAATTTTCAAAATAAGATATTTTAATCAAAAAATTTAAACTTGAGCATATATAACATTTAAGTTTAACATCTAAAGTTAATCTTAAAAAAAATCATGCATAGTTTATAATCACGTTGCATTAATAAAATTATAAAATTAGATTTAGCACCATTTAGAAATATAATTTATACCCTAAATAGCTAATAAGACTACGTGACATTTTCTTATTCAGAATAAAAATAAAAAAATAAATTAAGTAATAAATAAAACAAATAAAAAAAGAAATTTTTCAAGAATTTATAATTTGTTTAATAAAGTTAAACTTAAAGATGAGGGAGATGTGAATTTGAAAAATAAAATTACTAGTAATAGGTAATAAAAATAGATATAAAATATTAGAATTATATTTATTTTTTAAAAAATAAAAAATAGCGGGCTAGCGGGCTAGCCCTAACGGGCTTCGGCTTAAACGGTCCGGGCCAAAAAACCCTGATTTAAACGGCCCAAAATAATTCGACCCTAACCCTCTTTTTTCTGGTTTAAACGGTCCGTGGCCCTTTTAACATCTCTATTTTTATTAACATAAAGTATCACTTTTTATGAAAAGAATAAAACTTCTTAAGAAAAAAGTATCAATATTTATTAAAATAAAAGTATCATTTTTTTTGTGGAAAAAGTATCACGTCAAATTAAAAAAGTATAATTTTTCATTAAAAATATCACTTTTTACTAAAACAAAGTATAACTTCTTATTAAAAACATACCACTTTTTATTACAACAAATATAACTTTTTATTAAAAAAAGGTATTACTTTTTATTGAAAAAGTATCATTTCTAATTAAAAGAGTATCACTTTTTATAAAACAAACATCACATTTTATTTAAAAAAAAAAGTATCACTTTTTATTGAAAAAGTATCATATCTTATTAAAACAAACATTAATTTTTATTAAAACAGTACCACCTTTTATTCAAAAAGTACTGTGTGTATGCGTGTGTTTTTCTTTTGCGTCTAAGATGACAGTGAAGAAGAACGAAAATGAAGGAGAAATATATTTTTGGGATGCTATTTTTTCATGATTGGATATGATTAGGATTCAATTATTGATTCTCAACCAGGTGGCTTAGCCCACCTGGCCACCACAAGCAATTGTGGGGTGGAGGTCAGGGGTTCAAATCCCTGCTCCATCAAATTGTTTATGGGGGTGGAGGTCAGAGGTTCATATCCCTGCTCCATCAAATTGCTCCCCGGGGCATATGCGAGCTGGTGAAGATTTGGTGGGAACTCATACTGAATAGCATTCGTGTGGGTTCGATTCGGGGAGAGATCGTTATTAGTAGATTGGGGGGTCGAACATAATTGTTCTCTTTACCTGGGAGGATCTGGTTGTACGTCGCCAGACCCGTCGAACACGGCGATGCGTGCACATTCCGCGGTTTACCTTGGCGGCAGCAATGAGGAGCCGGAGCTGTTGTCCTCAGGCATAGTCAGGCGTAAGCCTGGAAGCTGAGTTATAAAAAAAAATTATTGATTCTCTTCCATAAGAGTAACGGTTCCTTTATTTTAGGTAATTATTAATTTGTGTTCTTTTACAGGTTTACCCTTAATGTTAATAAATTAATTAATTAATCAATATATTTGTCCCTTAATCTGAGTCATCCGAAATTAAATAGCAACGGTTGAGATCAGTACCTATGGTCGCAATCTTGACTTAATTTATCCTTAATCAACGACTAATAAAACCCTTACAAATCAGAGAAAAACCAGGAAGGAAATAGTTCAACTAAATTTCCCTATTTCTGACGAGTCACTCTCCTGTGAGACGATCTCACATGCGAGACGGGTCGGCCCAAGTTAAACGGGTCAGCATGTCCTGGTCAAAAAATAAAATTAGGTACAGTTGTCACACCAATTTTTCTTTTTTCTCCCTCTCTCTCTACATGCGCAGATTCACTTTTGTCTTATTTATGTTCTTCCTTTCTCGCTCTCTCTTTCTCTCTTTACATTGACTTCATTTCTCTCTCTTTAGTGAGCATAACCAGAAGCCTCCACGAAAAAATGATTGGCAATTAAAATGCCCCCTTGGTAAAGAAAAACTTTAATTTATAAATTTGCATTAAATCAAGTTTCGTTCTTCTCGCAGGGGGTTGGAAGACTTCTTCACAACTAATAATATTAATTGTGTTATTTTAAAGGCTTGGAATATTTCTTCACAAAAAATAATATTAATTTTATTATTTTAAAAATATATACTTTTTAAAGTAGAATTGATTTTTTTATAAGAAAGTGATAATTTTTTTTAACAAAAAGCGATATTTGTTTTAATAAGAAGTGATACTTTTTACAGTTTATGATTGGTGCCGGAAAAAATTATTGCAATGTTATATTTTGTTGAAAACATCTAGAACACGAATTGCAGTAAAAAAAGTGAATCTAATATTCGTGCAACAAACATATAATAATGGACAAGACTAGAAGTTTGCAGCATTGCAGAACTCGAACATGGTATTTTCAACTCATAGTCCTAGTGCTAGAAATTTTCTATTTTGAGATGTTGTATAATTAGTAGAATCTTACTGTATATTTAACTCTACGTTGTTGCATATATAAAAAAGTTCATATATCATTGGTCATTCAATATCTCTCTAAATATTGTTGCATATTTAAAGTGATATAACTGCATGTTTATTGCAATATTGATGTATAGTTTACTTTGGGATCATTGCATATTTTATTTTAGTATGCTGCTTAATTAGAAGACTATCAGTGCATGTTTCGTGTAATGTTGATACTTATAAAGTATAACACTGTTTCTTGTTTTATTTAACATGTTGCTTAATTAAAAGGATGTTACTGCATTTATAATATTCGATCATTGCATGTTTAATGACATGATAATGTTGTTGCATATTGATAATCATATAACTGCATCTCTATTGCAATACTGGTGTATAATTTACTTTGGGATTATTGCATATTTTATTTTATGAAGCAGCTTAATTAGAAGACTATCATTATATATTTCGTGTAATGTCGAAGCTTAGAAAGTATTGAATTCTTGAAAGTGAACTAAAATATTCGCACTTCTTCAACAACAAAGCCTCTGAAGGCCCTTTGCAACAGAGAATTGATTCTTAAAAAAAAAGAAACTAAAATTGGGAACACTGGTATAAAAAAGGTGGAAAACCAGACTAAAAAAGCAAAAGAAACCATACATTTAATAATATAACTGGAAATTATGAACCTTCAAACAATGAAAAGTTGAAAAAATTTGGCACTTCAATGGGGGTGTCTAAACTAATTTATTATATAATTTGTCAACTCTTAGTTTACTTACATGTTGAAAACTCTTGCAAAAGCGAATTTAATATTAAATGATATATTGCAAGGTTATTTGACAGTCTGTGGCAAATACCACAGACAATTGCAAAACTAAGGTGAGTTTGGGGAGGCTTGACATTTTAAGTATAGTCGCCTAGGCAAATGGCGCCTACAAAAGCAGGCGCCACTATAAAGGGCGCCTGCTGAAATTTTTTTTTTTTTTTTTTTTGTCAGTCTTTAGTAGGCACCAGTCAAACTGGCGCCTACAACCTTTTCTTTTTTTTTTTTTTTATGAAATTATTTTAAACATAACCCATTAGAGTAGGGGTAGCCAAATGGAATCGTAACTGGGTTCTAAACAGGAATCGGAACCATGATCAAGGGTTTCTAAACCGTCATCGTGGTCAACGGTTCCAAAACTAGAATTGGAACCGGACTTCCGGTTCCTAGGTCTCAAAAACCATGGAACCAACAGTTTTAACCGCCGTGATGGAAACCAGTTTTTTTTAAGGTTAAAACCAACAATCTTTTTTTAGTAAATACATGCTAGAAGAAATGTTAAATGTTTATTATGATATTTTATTTTCGTAACTACATGAGACACGTTTTAGACCAAATATTGTAAGCGAACTACGTGAACTTTGATTCTTCTATACTCTAATAGTATATGTAGATAGTTTAATATTATTATTAATATTAAGTATATAACTTTATTGAATATTAAGACCAAGTCTTTTTCTTTATTTTTCTTTTTTTTAACTGAAATTGATAAATTATTTTAAGAAATCAAAAAATTATCAAAAGATAAACAAACGGTTCCGATTAAAATTGGAACCAGAACCTTGGAGGAACCAGGGTTCGAATCGAAATGGAATCGTCGGTTCCAGTTTTGGAACCGGAACCATGAGGCAACGGTTCCGGTTTCGATTTCTCCAAAATGAGAAACCGGAACCAACGGTTTTGGAACTGGAACTGGCAGTTCCGGAACCATGGCCACCCCTACATTTGTTAATATATTCATGCCAAGATCATCTTGAATAGAAAGCAGAGTAAATGAACCAGAGGTATGGAAGAGAAAAACTGGAAAACTTGTATTGAACTGAATGAATTAGAATTTTGTACATTAAGTCTTATTTATACATGAATGAAGGATAACTAAAATAACAATAAAACTAACTGTTTTAACTGTATAACTGACAAAACTACTTTTGAGTACTTTCTTGCTTTGAATTGGATATAGAATATTGACACCCCCCGCAAGCGGTGCATGGATGTCGATCATGCCAAGCTTGGTCATAAAGTGATTAAAATTGTGTGGAGAAAGGGGTTTTGTAAGTATGTCTACTGATTGGTGTGCTGATGGAATGTGAATAAGTTTTATAAGGTCAACTTCGATCTTCTCTCTTACAAAATGATAATCTATCTGGATATGTTTTGTCCTTTCCTGATGCATGGATTGTGAGCAATACAGTAAGCAGACTTACTATCTGTGTACACCAAAGCTGGATGAATATGAGGGAGCTGTAGATCTTGCAACAAATAAACTAACCATTGGATTTCACAAGTGATTGCAATAAATCTATATTTAGCTTCTGCAGATGATTTGCTAGTTGTTGGTTGTTTCTTTGCCTTCCATGAAATCAATGAGTCTCCTAAATAAACTGCATAACCTGTTATGCTTCTTCTTATTTCTGTACATCTTCCCCAGTCTGCATTAGAAAATCCCTTTAACCGTATTGATGATGTAGATGGATAAAATAAACCTTTTTCTCGATTGTTTTTGATGTATCTTAATACTATGTGTGCAACAGAAAGATGAGTTGATGTTGGTTTAGACATAAATTGTGACAATGTTTGAATAGAATATGATAGCTCATGCCTGGTAATTGTGAGGTATAGGAGTCTGCCAACTACTCTTCTGTAGACTGAAGGATCAGCAAGTAAAGTAGTATCACCATCCTTAAAATCAATCTTTGAATCCATGGGAGTAGATGAGGGTTTGCAGCCTAGGTATCCTGTTTCTGTCAATATGTCTAGTGCATATTTTCTTTGGCACAAACTTATACCTTTGTTGCTTCTTGCTATTTCAATTCCCAGGATATATTTAAGGACCCCTAGATCCTTGATGTTGAAAGTAGAATCTAAGTGAGTTTTGATGTCTTAAATTTCTTTCATGTTGTTTCCTGCAATTATTATATCATCTACATAGACACATAAAACAATTATAGATGCAGAATCAATTTTTATAAAAAGAGAGCTATCAGATTTTGATTGAGAAAAGCCATAAGTAAGACGGCAAGAGGTAAGTTTTTGAAACCATTGTCTTGAAACTTGTTTCAATCCATATAAGCTCTTTTGAAGCTTGCAAACTCTTTGATCTTCACAATAACCTGGTGGTGGTAACATGTACACCTCTTCATCTAAATCCCCATGTAGGAATGTATTATTCACATCCAACTGATGTATGAACTAATCTGTTGCAGCTGAAATTGATAGAATTAACCTGACTGTGATTAGTTTTGTGACAGGGGAGAAAGTATCAAGTAATCCAATCCTTCTTCTTGAGTATAACCCTTTGCCACTAACCGAGCTTTGTATCTTTCAATTATACCATCAACTTTGTACTTGATCCTATATACCCATTTGCAACTAATACAGTGTTTATTTGAAGGTAATTTAGTTAGTTCCCATGTATTATTCTTTTCCAAAACTTGAATTTCAGTTTTCATAGCATCTTTCCATTGATCAGATTTCTTTGCTTGATCATATGTCTTAGGCTCAGTGAGTTGGCTTATAGCTGCTGTGAAAGCTTTATGGGGTTTGGACAACTGAGCTGTAGACAAAAACTGAGAAATACCATATTGCTTCCTAGAAACAACATTTTGAGCTGAATGATCCTGTCCATGTATGGAAGGGGACAGAGCATAGTCATATACTGTAAGATAATGAGGAACTATTCTTGCCCTTGAAGACCTTCTTGGTGGATGTTGTATCTCAGATTCAGTGAATGTAATGGATTGAGATATATCATTGTGATTAGGATACAAATTAGTATCAGCTGTAGGATTAGCTGTAATATTATCAACTGTGATATTAGTTGTATTATTATCAGCTGTAGGTCAGCTATGTTAAAATTAGAATTTGAAATATTTTTGATGAAACCATCAAATAAGAAATCATCTATTTTAGAAGTTGGAAACATAGGAACCTGTGAGTTCAATGAGTCTTGATCAATAGAGCTAAAAGGAAAAATATGTTCACAGAATTGAACATTTCTGGATACAAAAACTTTTCTTTTGTTCAAATCATAAGTTATAACCTTTACATCCTAAAGGATAACCAATAAAAACACATTTTATGGCTCTAGGATCAAATTTTGTTCTTTGAGATGTGAGAGTAGAAGCATAAGCAAGGCAACCAAAAGTCCTTAAGTGATTATAATCAGGAACTTTGTTGTACAATAATTCAAAAGGTGATTTATTTTTAATAACAGAGGAAGGAATTCTGTTAATGATGTGTGTTGCATTTAATATACATTCATTCCAAAAAGAAATAGGCATCTTTGACTGAAAAAGCAATGTTCTAGCAACTTGTAAAAGACGTTGATGCTTTCTTTCAACAAGTCCATTTTGTTGTGGTGTTTCAACACAACTGGTTTGGTGTACTATACCATTAGTTTTGTAAAAATATGTAAGAATAAACTCACAGCCATTATCAGATCTCAAGATTTGAATTTTTGCTTTGAACTGAGTGAGTACCATATTATAAAAGCTAATCAAGTGAGATTTTGTTTCAGATTTGTTTCTCATCATATAAATCCACACACATCTAGAGTAATCATCTACAATAGTCAAAATGTATTTGAATTCATTATAAGAAGTAACTGAGAAGGGTCCCGAAATGTCACAATGGATTATTTCAAAAACAGAAATAGTACAAGTGGATCTTGTAGGAAAAGAAAGTTGTTTTTTTTTTTGCATAGTGACAAATATAACAAGTTTCAAAATTACCAGAAGTACAATTGAGATCAGGAATCATAAAAAGTCTACTAGAAGATATATGACCTAATATATTGTGCCAAAGCACAAAATTCATTGGATTTATTGAAGTAGCAGCAGAGTGAGAAGCTAGATGATATAAGCCATGAACTTGTTTAGCAAAACCAATCATCTTCATTGTTTTCATATCCTGTAATACACAATGAGATAAAAGAAAGCAAACAACATAGTCTGATGTTTTTGTGAGATTAGAAATAGATAAAAAATTATATGTAAAAGATGGCACATATAATACATTATGCAAAATTAAAGAATCAGAAAATTTTACAGTGCCAATGTGAGTAGCTGCAGTATTGTTACCATTAGTCAGCTTCAGGTGTGGGCTTGCCCGCTAATAATTCCAAAGCCCAACAATTAGATGAGTAGTGATAGAAATTTGTTTAGGCACACTTGTGTATAGAGATAAATCACATATCATATGGTCTGTGGCGCCAGACTCCATTATCCAAGAATGGTTGTGTGTGAAAGTGGCAAAACATGAATGATTTGTACTTGTAGATATAGAAGTTGAAACATTCTCTGAAGTAGAAGCAACAGTAATGGCTGCATTCACAGACTTAATAGGAATCTGGTTCTTTGCAAAAGGCAGAAATCTTTCAACCATATCAATTGAAAAATCTGATTATCAACATTTTTAGAAGGCTCAGGAGCAGCTGAATTGGCAGTTGTAAAATACAGTAAGCTTTGCCTAATATCTTTGGAAATTGAATTGAGTATCCAAGAAAGAACAAAATTATTGGCCCTTTGCCAATATCGATACAGAGGATTAGAGGCTGGAGATGGGATTTGCAGAGATCCATCAATGAAGCAACTTTTGTTTTTAACATTAAGTGCCATAGACACAACTCGACTCAAAGAAACGTAGTTTTCACCGGTGAAAGGCTCATACACGATGATCGCGCCCGGATTGTCACTTGGGTGTAAAAAGAAAGATGATGATGGTTCATCAGCAGGACTACGAGAAGTATTGACCTCAGGAATGAATGCCATAACAATGAATTTACACATTCAGTCAAGAAATTATCAAGAAAATGAGTAGAGAAGCAGCGGTTCTATAGAGATTAAACTGATACCATGTTAATATATTCAAGCCAAGATCATCTTGAATAGAAAGCAAAGTAAATGAACCAGAGGCATGGAAGAGAAAAACTGGAAAACTTGTATTGAACTGAATGAATTAGAATTCTGTATATTTAGTCTTATTTATACATGAATAAAATTGTTTTAACTTTGTAACTAACAAAACTACTTTTGAGTACTTTCTTGCTTTGAATTGGATATAGAATATTGACAACATTAGATTTGTTGTTTATATGTAAAATAGAAATGAGAGATGCTATTTGACTCCTTATGTGGTGCAAGTGGGATCCCAATCCCAAGAATGGCCTATAAAGCTGAGTCTTTTTCCATATGTTTTTATTTAATGTGTAGTACACATGAATATAAGAGATGTCTTTTTTATCCTCATATTGAGATGGTTTTTTTATTTTTTATGTATATATAAGGGATGTATTTTTTGGGTAATTCCATCCTGCCAGTCGGGTACTGGGACAGTTGTCCCTTTTTTGTTTTTTCATTAATTTTATTTCATTTAGAAATTAGTAATAAAATAAATATTTAGATAAAGTTAGATAAAAAAGAATGTTATTTCAAGTTAAATAATTGTAATAGGAAATTTACCCTCAAAACCAAATATTTGAATTTTAGATTTAAAGTCTTACCCATAATCTCATTTGAGGATAATATTAAATCTTGGATTCAATGTTTTTCCCCCAAAATTAAATATTTGATTTTTAAATTTAAAGTTTTGCCCAATAATCTACTATATGATTTTTTACCCCCAAAATAAAGTTTTGCCCATAATCTAAAAATTAAATATTCGATTATTAGATTTAAAGTTTGGCCCAATAATCTTCTATGATTTTTTTGATATGAAATATAATATATTACAAATGTCATATTTATTTATTTATTTTTATCAAGTGTTAATTTTTGGGGGGTAAATTCCCAGACTCAATTATTTAACTAGAAAAAATATTTTTATCTTTATAAAATTTACCTAAATTTATCTAATTATCTAAATTGAAATAAAAATTAGGAAAAGAAAAAAAGGTATTATCTAAATTTAAATAAAAATAAGAAAAAGAAGAAAAAAGGGACAACTGTCAATTTTTTTATTAGGATCGATTTTTGTTATCCTCATCTTGGATGACTCTTTTATTTGTTTATCCCAAGAATGTATTGCACCTGAAATAGAAAATAATGCAAAAAGTGTTAGCTTTATGGGTTTTTTTAACTAATTATTGCAAGTGGGGGATATTGTTACCCAATTGTGGTGAATTTGAGAATGTTTAAATTTATAAAGATAGTTGTTGATGCAAAATCAACTAGAGCTTAGTCGTTAATCACATTAACAACTGAATTGGTTTTTTTTTTTAATTTTGTACTCCAGTCGTTGCTTCAAGAAACAACTGGTCTTTTTTTTAATTAAATTTAATCCAGTCGTGTACCCAAATCACGACTAGAAAGTTGAATTCAAAAAAAAAAAAAAAAAAAGAATCTGGTCAGTGGGTTGTCCAATCCCGCTGAATTTGACGGAAAAATGTCAGTCTTTTCCAGTCGTGATTGGCAATCACGACTGGAATCAATATTTAAAAAAAACATATTCGACGCTCTTTTTGCCTATAAAATGCTCCCTTCTTCAACAAACATAATGCTCTTCCCTTCTTCTGTTCTTCAACACACACAACCAACACACACTTAAATGCTCTATGCAATTTTTTCCCCTCAACTCACACACACACACACACACTAGCACACACAAGCACATACATTCGAGATTTTGTTGCCAACTAGCGTCCGGGCAGCAGTTGGGAATAAAACGGGCACGACATGGAGCAATATTTTTAAAGGTAAATTTTTTCTTGTAATATTTTTTAAACTAATTTTATTTTTTCTCAATAACATGAAAATTTAAATTTTTGCATGAAATTATTATATGTTGTTTGTTTTCTATTTTTATACGTAATTTTTGTTATATTTTGCATGTTTGTTATATTGTAAGTGAGTTAGTATTATTTTGCTAATTTAGGGTTGTATGTGTATTTTTTGAAGATATATCAAATTCAAATTACATTGGCGTGATTGTTTATTACGGAGGTCAAATATTGATTGAAAATGTCTATCAAGTCGCTTATAGTTGCCCTGCTATTGGAGCCACTAGAATATGTCTAACGACAAACTTGGACAATATGATATCTATACTACATGATATTTTGGGTTTGTATAGAAATCCCTATTTGCTGAAAGTATTCGGTAAATATTGTGATAGCATGTCACGAGTCATTGCAATTAACACCAACCGAGAGTTGTGGTTTTTCTTTGATCCGGACGCTGAAATAATACTTTACATTTTTTTGTCGAGACAGAAGAAGTGCATCGTAATGTCGTGTCTGATATTCCCTTAGAAAATGAATATGCATCTTACCTTATGGGGGACATCTCATATTTTTTTATGCCTCCAGTTAGTGGACCATCATGGACATCATATACATCACTTCTATAGTCCGATATTGGCATGCCATTCCAACATAGGTTTTGATCAATCCGGATTTGGGCGCTGTAAATTTCATACATCGCCTGTTGCATTTCTCTCGGTTAGCAGTGCCAGTACCACGCATGATGATGATGATGATGATGATGATGATGATGATGATGGTGATACACAGTCTGTTCAAGCGAATGAGCATGTAGATGGAACTAGACGTAGAAGTACACGTCAGATACAACATTTCCATCAGTCTTTATTTATTTATTTTGATTTTGATTTTTATTATGTTTTGCCCTGTTCTATTTTCTTTTCTCAGGTAAAACGGCCAACTTTTGCTCCTCTTCGTCCCCAGCAAAACTTGCCTCGACTTCATGAGCTCTTCTCACCATCACCGAGTACTCTTAAATCTCCCTGAGCAGATAATCTTCTAGATAGTTGTGCTCGAAGTCCCCTTCTGAACCTCAGAGCTTTTTTCAAATCAGTATCCACTAGGTGTGGAGCAAACCGACTTAGTTGATTGAACTGTCTCTCATACTCTATGATAGTCATGTTTCTTTGTTTAAAATTAAGGAATTCTGCTCCTTCTTGTCCTGATATGATTGTGGAAAAAACTTTTCCATTACAATCACCTTGAACTCATCCCATGTTAAAACATTCCGCTCTACCTCGGTCTTAGTCCTCTAATACCCTTCCCACCAATGATCAACGTCTTCAGTGAGTTGTATGGTAGCACATACGACTCTCTGTTCGTCTGTGCAGTCAATAAGTTAAAAAAATCTTTCTAGCGATTGAAACCATTCTTCTACTGTTGTCGGGCCATCATGTCCATTGAATGTGGGTGGACAATGGTGGCGGAATTATTCCACGACTCATGCGTTGTTGTTGTTGTTGTTGTCCCGTTGTTCTGCACACCTCTGAGGAACTCAACAATTATATCTCCAGCATTAGCAGTGGTTTGATTTCCTGTATTAGTGGAGTTCTCACCGTTGACTTGATTTTCACAATAGGGAGCCACATTCATAAGGTCATACGTAATATATTATTATTATTTATCCCAGGGTATTAATGGATTTTGCATGAAATATCTAACTTAAAATCTAAATATCATAATATAATGGTCAAATAAATTAGTATAAATTAAAGGACAACTAAGCTTTATATATAATAAGGATTTATTTATCAATTATTGCAATACATAGAACCATGTATCTCTACTGATCCATGTGTTCATCTTCCTCCGGTTTTTGTTTGGGGTCTTCTTCCTGGTTTCTTTCTGGTTCCTCATCTTCTACCATAGCCTCATTGTTCAAAAACTCAATCCATTTACCATAAAACCTGATAGTGAATGTCCGTAGTTGATTTTGGGTTGGTCTTCATGCCCGTCATACTCCAATGTTAGGAAATTTATTATTAGACTTTGATGATACCATGTGTAACTTAAAATAGAAAGTTGGCACCCCATTTTCCTTTTATTTCTATTTTGTAATAAATAGTACTGCATGAGCTGAGTGAAGTCAGCTATGTCAAAGAATGCAAGACATTAACTGAAGACTGAAGTGAAGACCCAGTTGTGTGTCAGCTGAATGTGGTCAAGATGGAAGGCACAAACTCGACTGAAGAAGATCCAGTTGAGGAACAATTGAGTAAAGGTTGAAGAAGTGTCAGTCAAGTCAGTCAGGAGCAGAGTCTACAATTGAATTGACAGTTGAGTCATTCCTAAATTATTGGAGCTGACTCAAGTAAAAGGGGTAAAAGCGGTTGTCAAGTTGGCTGATATTAATCCGTTGCACGGAATTCAAGGTTATTGCCTAAATTAGTAATACTTCCATGCTGCCATGTCTTAAAGGGCTCATCCCAGATGCGTGCAAAAGGAATAAACCAACGGGAAGCACTGAAGCTTGTGTCAGAACCTGAAAAGCTGCAGAGTCATTTAATACGAGGAAATGTCACCATCACAATGCTGCAAGTCAAGAAATGAAAAGCCAACGAACAAGAAAGTGCCATTTGAAAATAACCTATCTCTTTAATGGGCAAGTTTTCAAATGAACACTATAAAAGGTTGAGGAAGCATTTGAGAAAAAGTTATTGATCTAACAAGCAAGCAAAACTTGCAAACATTCTCAAAAGCTTAAAAATATATTTCTCAGGCCAAACATTCGAAGGAACTCAATCCAACACACTCTGTGAAGGAAAGAATACTTCAACCAGTTGAAGAGGAAAAAGTTTTAAGAACAAAAATAGGTCTAATCTCCAAGTTTGAAGGAGTTGTAGCATGGTTCAAGGTTGAACCAGAAGTTTCAAGCTCGTTGGAAGATTGTGTGATCAATTCCAAGGGTTTGAAGGGAGCTGAAGTAGCAAGACAACTGTCTTGTGAAGAAGCTGAGTCACAGGAGAAGCCAGCTGTGTGATCAAGGCTGTCTCTATACTGAAGAACTACTTTGTAACCTGATGTGTTACTTAGTGGATTCCTCCAAGAGTTAGAGAAGAGTGGATTAGAGGAATTACCCCATCCTCAAACCGCTATAAAATTTACTTGTGTCATTTACTTACAACACTTTATTTTCTTGCATACATTTATATTTGTTGTTAAGTTAAATTGCCAACCCAACTGATAATAACATTGTTAAAAATGTGTTTAAAATTAACAAGGGTGTTAAGTCTTCCGCTGTATAAAACCAAATCAACTAAAACGTTAAGTGTTAGCTGATGCAACTAAGTTATACTATCAATAGCTCAGTCGAGTCTGTTGAGTGGGTAACTTTGTTGAAGTAAGCCAACCTAGCTGTCCCCCAAGGACTTAGCTAATTTGAGTCAACTCTGTTGAAATATATTAGAAGGACTAAAAAGTAAAAAATTGGTAAGATTTATTCAACTTCTTCCCCTTGTAAACCTTATATCACACCCCTTGGGACCTACATCCAATAATGAGCCATAAAGCTTTTCTGCCTAGACATTCTAAAACGAGGGTAAGTTATCAATCTCTACGGGAGGCAGCGCGTTTGTTTGGAGCGCCGATGACATTCCTCACATTATACCACAATTGGTGAATTTTAACTATATATTCTCCAATGCTATCCCCCTCCTCAATTTGATCATTGAAATAATGATTGAGTCGGTTAATGGGATGGTTCACACCCTAGTTATTATTATTATTGTTCTTTCTTGCAGTGTGGCGAGTGCGAGTTCCTACCATCTATATATATGTGCATTTGCAACCATATGTCTATTTTTACATTTTTTTTCAGGAATACAAGATTTCTATTAATCTAACATTTAAACTAGTATTATATTTCTAAAGCAGAATATAGTAACATGGAATCATAATAAAATATATCATGACATAAATGAGCATACTGAGACAATTGTATAATGTAGCTTGCATTAATAATTCTCAACCTTGAGGAGATCCACAAGATATGATGGAGATGGATGTTATTACACCATTTTATCTTATACAAAGTTTGACTTTTATTGATTTTTTTTATAAAAACAACAATACATTTTAATTTTCAAATTTTTTTAACAAGCCTACAGAAATGTAGACCCTCTCTGATACCACTTGTAACGATCCAATTCTATGAAATTAAAGTACTCTAAAAATATTATTAAGAAAATATAAATTTATAAGTTAAAGTGATCCTAATAATTAACAATGAGTTTATTTAGAATTTTTAATTCTAAAGGAAAATAATAATAATAATAATAATTATAATCATCATTATAATAATACTAATAATAATATTACATCTTCCAAATTAAATATCCAACAATTATTCCAAGCATAAACGGAAAAATTAAAGACATAAATCCAAAATTTAGTACGATCATAATTATTTAAAATATAAATACATCATGATATATTCCACCATCCACAACATCATATCTTTAACCGGATTCCTCAACCTAAAAGTCATGATAATAATAGGTGTAGGTCCCAAGGGGTGTGAAGTAAGGTTTAGAAGAGGGGGTTGAATAAACCTTACCAAATTTTCGATTTTAGTCCTTTAAAATTATTCAACAGAGTTGACTCGAACAGATGGGTCCTAGGTGGACAGCTAAGTTGGCTTTTCAGCTAAGTTACTCACTCAACAGACTCGATAAATCTGTTGATAGTATCAGTCGGCTGCTTAAGCCAAATACTTAACTTGGCTGGTTTGGTTTTAAACAGCGGAAGACTTAATACTATTTGTTTTGTTTTAAGCTTGTTTTTAACACTTAGGTTTAAGCACTTGGTTATTAATCAGTTGGATAACAAATATAATACTAACAACATATATAATGTAAATGTGCATGAAAGTAAGTTTGCTGAAAGAAAATGACACAAATATTTATAGAGGTTCGAAGATGGGTTAATTCTTCTAATCCTCTCTTCTCCAACTCCTGGAGGAATCCACAATGTAACAGATCCATTTACAAGCGGTTATCAGTCTAGAGACAACCTTGATCACACAGGTGGCTTCTATTGCGACTCAGCTTCTTCACAGGGCAGTTGCCTTGCTACTTCAGCTCATTTCTCAAGTTCTTGGATTTGATCACGAATCCCTCCAACAAACTTGATAATGGTTCGACCTTAAACCTTCCTACAATCCTGACTTGGAAAGTAGACCCCTTTTGTTTTCTTTAAAAGTTTTCCTCTTCAACAGTTTGAAGTTATCTCTCCTTTAGATTGTGTGTTGGATCGAGTATCTTCGAGTTTCAGGCTTGAGGAATTACTTGATATGCTTTAAGAATATTGCAAATTACTTGCTTGATTATAGCTTGATCGTTCGTGGTTTAGGTAACATTTTCTCAATAGCTTCCTCAGCCTTTTATAATATCCATTTGAAATTTTGCCCGTTGAAGAGTTAGACTAATTTCAAATGTCACTTTGTGGTTGTTGGCTTGTCTTGTCTTGGTCTGTAGTCTTTGATGTCAACCTTTCCTCGTATTAATGGCATTCCAGCTTTGCATATGTCTGACACAAGGTGTAGTGTTTTCCATTGGATCATTCCTTTTGCACAATCCTGGGAAAACCACTTATAGACCTGACAACTTTACATATTACTATATCGAGTAATATACTTGACTTTATTCCAACGGATCTAAGTCAGTTGTCTTCACTTGACTGCTGCCGCATTTACCCCAGGTGACTTGAGTCAGCTCCAACCATAGGATTGACTTAACTGTCACTCTAACTGACAGACTTGCCTCTTTAAGTTGACTTGACTGACACTTCACATAGCTGTTCCTCAGCTGACACTCCTTCAGTCGAGTCATTGACTTCCTTCTTGGCCAAACTCAGCTGACACACAACAGAGTCTTCATTCCAGTCCGCAATTGACGTCTTGTAATCTTTGACGTAGCTGAATTAACTCAGCTCTTCCAGTCCTAACTATTACAATACAAATTACAAGGAAAATGGGGTGCCAATTTCCTAGTTTAAATTTTACATGGTATCATCAAAATCTAACAAATAAATTTCCTAACAATTTCCCCCTTTTTGATGATGCCAAAACTTAAAACATAAGACGTAAGTAAACAACAAGCAATAAATACTAGCTATGCAGTAACAAAGAATGTATGCTTTAAATGGATCATTTTATTGATCATAGCATTCTTTCCTTTACAAAGCTGTTTACAACAGATATCAGAGCTATATATATTTATACATGTCAATACAATGTTTATCTAAGCTAAAATACATATAGAGTGAAAATTATAGGGAAATTCATTGAGCTTATTACAGAAGACTTACAAAGATGTATTTACAACAAAATACATGAAGGGGTTCGCAACACACTTCAGCGCCTTTGCTGCTTCCTTCCTCTCTCTTCTTCAGCTCTTTTCCTGTCAACATCAGCTCTCTTCCTCTTTCTTTCCTCTTATTCTCTTTTCTTCTTTTCATAGGCCCATTTGGCAGCAGGGTTATCCCTTTGCTTCCTCTCGAGCGATTCTCTTGTTTGCCTTTGGTTTTCCTCTTCTTGCCTTCTTACAACCTCAACGTTCTTCCTTTCAACCTCTAGGTTGGCAAGGTGATCATATCCAACCCAATAGATTAGACCTTTCTTTTCAGGATCTATATACGATACGTCTTTGGATTTTGGTCGAGATTGGGAACCTCTTCCACCACCACCACTTCTTCCCCTTCCTGACTCAACTCTTCCACCTCTGTGAGTGTACTGTATGGGAGTCTTCTACTTTCCAGCTGAGTGACTGCTGGAAGACTGCTACTTTCCAGCTGATTTAACCAAATCTAACCCTTTCTCCCAATATAAATCCCAGGCTTGCGGCAGAGCCATTCCTTGAAAATAGCCTTCTGATTCCAGAGTTTTGAACTCCTCCATCGATCTGGGCTCAGATCCATCATCAGGCATCGTAATTTCTCTTGGGGGTTGAATCGCAGCGTAGTCCTTTCCGGTTGGAGGACCACCATATTACTTCCTTATCTCTTGACTACGGGCTTCTTGTTTCTCAGTTACCTTCTCAAATTCAGCCTCAATGACCATTTTTATATCTGCCATGGCCACTGCAGCTTTCTCGATAGGGAGTGTCACGGGTAGCTTGCTGAGAATGGAGGCAGTGACTTCACCCAGCTGTGGGGTTTCAACGTACATCATTTTTAAAGGAAGATTTTTGGAACTTCCTTCCCCCTCAGCTTTGTCACCTCCTTTCATTGCTTCTTTCTTCAATCCCTTAAGGGACTCCTCTTCCCCCTTTTGGCATCATCACCAAAGGAAAGAGGTATCCCAGGGAACATTCCACTGAGGATAAAGTCCAGTCGGTTGTTTGTCGAGTTGTGCTTGGAGTCTGCTGCATCATACGCCTTACGAAATTTTGAGCATGTGGCCTTAGACTCGGCTGTCACTATCTTCATTTAAGCCATGAGAAGACTGAATTTCTCATTCATGTTATTCTCGAGTTTGGCAATCTCATTCTTGTGAAAATGTTGTAGCAGCTCCATATCCGACTTGTGGGACTGTTCAATCCTCGCAATGCACTCCTTCATCCGTTGCTGATACATTGAGTTGTTCGCACTCCACAACAGCAATTTTGAAAATAAGGCCTTGAAGTGGCAGACTTGCTCAGATCTCATAGATGTCTGCTGCGCAGCCTATTCCCGAATCCAGACAATAATCCCTCTTAAGTCTGCTGAGAGGATCCCGATTGTCTAGTCTGAGGTGCAAAGATGCTTGGTGGCGTTCTATTTTCTCAATCTCCTTGCAGATAGTTTTGAAAGCTTTATGGAACTCAGCTGCTTAGGCTGATTTGGCTTCTTGACATTCTGCATCAAAATCGAAGTCCATTGGAACAATCGTGTCCGAGGGAATTATGGGCTCTTCCTGCACTGTAAATTTCCTTAAGTCTCTGGCAGATTCAGCTTCTAACTCTGGCAGTCAACGGTGAAGGGAAATACTTTCTCAAAAACATCATCTCGAACAAAGGGAATTATCGAATCTATTTCTGTGGAACCTTCCCTTGTTCTTGATGAGTAGAACCATCTCTCTGTGCCTCGGCTGCGACAGCGAAATCGACAATTGTCACAACTATGAGAGCCTGTAACGGAGTTGTTGGAGTCGTTACTACTGCAGCTGTGGGAGCCTGTGCAACTGACTCTTTCGCAGCTTGAGCACTTGCAGATGTTTTCTCAGCTGACTGAGCCTCAGTTGTCTTAACAGTGTCTTCGGTCTTAGTGGGTTTGTCCAAATGAGTAACCTTGTCCTCAACTGTATCATCAGCATCATCGGAAGATGATGAGGCCTTAGGGGATGGCTCATCCTCAAAATTAAACCTCATAGGAGACGTCTTCTCACTGATTTGGCTCTGGGTTTTGAGAACATCTTCAGTTGTGTCCGTTGCTAGATCTTCATGAAGAGTGGAGTCGGCTTCATCCTCCGATCCCAGAAATACAGTGTCAATATGTTCTTGGGTATCGTGAAGGGTGCTTATTTCATTTTCTGCAGCAGCACCTTCGAGTGGAGGTATGTTCTGTTCATATTTGCCCTTACCAAAGGAAGTCTCAACCTCCGTTTGGCCTTCAATACCCCCAGCAGTCTCCACTGCTGCAGGGCCTTCTGCATTACCTTCGACAGTCTCAACTGTCTTAGGGTCTTCTACTATCCCTTCAACAGACGCAGTTGTCTTATGGTCTTGGACAGTGGCATCCATTGGAGTCTCAGCTCCTTGGATTGCACTTTCAGAGCCTAGAGTGTTAACTCTCAGAGCTTCACCATCCTTTGCTTCAGCTGCGACAGCAGCATCGTCGGCCTTCAATGCAACTGTCATTTCAGCTGAGACAGACTTAACTGTCTGAGCGTCGTTAATGTCACTATGCTCTTCTGTGTTTTTCTTAACTTCGCCTCCTACTTGCAATGATTTGTCTCCCATAGCAACCTCCAACCCAGCTGTGGTGGAGTGAGTTTCCCCCTCAGCTGGCGCACCAGCTGAGTTAATGACAATGGGGTCACTCTGCTCCTGAGACGTGGCTTTTCCCTCTAAGTGTACAGCCGCAGGGGCAGGTGTGTTAACACCTTCATCAGGGGTTGGCTTTGCTTGGGTGCCCGAATTCCCAGCTTCATTGCCAGTTCCCTTAGATCCATCAGGTGAGTGCACGGGGGACGTGGTTGCAACTATGTCCATCGCAATCAGCTGCGCCACTCCCAAAGGATAAATCCTTGGAGAGATTTTGGAGGACTCTCCTGGACCTTCAAAAAGGCTTTGCTCGTGCATGGCTAGGGATTCTTGCAGAGCCTGCTATAGTTCTGACTTCTTTGCTGCAGCAACTTGATCCATGCCTTCATCACTGTCAGTGTATTCATGAAGGTGCTCATGTGTATGCTCAAGAGTCCTTGTGAATCACACATTTTGGATTTCTCCAAGGCTCTGACTCGCTCCTCAGCTTTCTCCTTCTCATCCTTCTTAATTATGCGGAGAATGTCCAAGTAGTTTTCTTCATTTAGAGCATCTTGGACTTTTGTAAGACCAAGGAATCGGAGAAGCTCTTCTTCCTCCTCGATGAACTCAGAGTGAGTGAACTGATGCCTTGAATGATCTAACTTCCATGCCATCCATTCCCTCAACCTTCTCTGGATGTCAGGGTAGACAGGAGTATACGTGATCAAGTCATCTTCATCATCATCTTCTTCGCCAGTATCCTGAATGGGGGCTAAAGGGCCTTGCTCCTCCTCAGAGCAGCTGCGTCCGTTAGAGGAGGTGAGACAACCTTTTTTTCCACATGTTCTATTGTCTCACCTGCTTCTATTTCTCAGTTGTTTGCCGCACAACTGAGTCTTCAACGGGTCTCTGCTGATCATCATCAGCAGTCTTCTCAGGCTCGTCAACAACTTCAGGAGACTGCTCCTCCTGAGCATCAACAATCTCACTTTTCTTCTCCGGCTGGGTACTGGATTCAGCTGTCTTCACAAGCTCAGATCGCTTGTACAACCGTCTTCTCTTGGATGGAATCAGGGGAATCTCTGGTTCTACATTTTCAGGTTCCTCAAACGTAATAGCCTTCACAGCTGCCTTCCTTGCTTTGGCAGCGCGCTTTTTCTTCACGATAGGGAAGGTAATTTGAGGTTCCTCCTCTATCTCAGCTGCTGGGGAAGGAGTCTCGGCTGCACGGGCAGGTGACTCGACTGCATGGGTAGGAGCTTTGGACTTTGTTGCGGGAGCAAGTGCTTTCTTTGTCTTGGTTGCGGGGGCAGGGGCAGGCTTGGATACCGCAGCTCTCTTCTTGGTTGGAGGGGTCTCAGCTATGTCTTCGGGATCAGCTGATTCCCCCTCACTGGTATCAGCCTTTCTAGCATGAGCCTTCTTCTGGGCTCCTGAAAGATTCACCTTGAACATACGCTTATTGGCATGAAAGGGCTTGCCATGGCGGAGAGTAATACCCTTTGCCTCCATCAGATGGCCAACTACCAGGACCTAACCCAAGGAACATCCAAAAGACCCATCCTCCTCGTAGGTCCTGTTCAGCACATTCTGGCAAATTCGGCTGAAAACAAACTCAACCCAGTTGACTTTCTTCTCTTGCATGATCGCAACCATCACAATCAACTTAGTCTTGGACAGCTGATTGAAGCTTCCAAACTTCATGTCCACACATTTTGAGACGACATCCATCAGCTTATGATAGTCATCCTTCAAAGATTCTTTCTTGGTTGTATACACAACCTTCGCAGCATACTCCGGCTTGGCAATTTCTTTCCAAGCAGCAGCTAAGTCGACATCCTTCTCCGCGATGTCCTTCAATCCCTCCGCGGGTAAGAAGCAGTGCTTAGCAAGGTCTTTTGCATTGAGTTTGATGACCTTGTTGTGGACGAAAGACCTGATTTCATCGTCTTGCACCTCTGCGTTCACATAGAACATGGCTACCTCTTTAAGGTGCATATGTGTGAACTGCATCGTCAGAAAGTCCTTCAGGACGGACTTCTCCAATTTTTCAGCTATCTTCTTGACCAGGGTTTCATCGACACGTTGTTTGATCATTCCTTCAAAATCCACAGAAGAACCAGTGTGGATTTTCTTGGAGAGCTTTGCGAAATCATGAGTTGGAGCCATTTTCAAAAGTTTCTACCGATGGAAATGCGAGAAAACTTGCTTGTAAGAACTAGGGTTTGCACTTGATTTCAGAGAAAATGCTTTTTCCTTGCTTGAAGATGAATAGTTCGCGTGAGGAGAGAGAAATGTGAAGTTTCGTATATAAGGAACGTGAAAGGATGTCCTTCGAATTTGAATTTTTTTATCAAGATCAATGGTCAAGATTAGAGCTTCAAAACCGCATTAAATTCCCCACATTAAATGCAACAGCATTTATATCCAGTCATATGCTTTATTGTGCAACTTTTGTACTGACAGTTATTATTACGCTGATGTCATTCTTAAAAACATTCCCGCTTAATTAAAATGATTGCGTTTTTGTCACTTAGCTCATAAATGATTCAGCTTATATCCAAAGTCACTCAACTCTTCTTCTCTCTTCTCATGATGTAACTCAGTTGTCAGCTAGCTCGATACAACTGACTTCCCGACAAGGCTGTTTCACTTGGCTGAAACGTGAAACTTGCTCTTTTTCAATATACTCATCTTCTTTCTCAGCTTATTGAGTGTTCTGAGTTTCTTAACTCAACTCAATTAGCCCTAATTCATTCTTGAGTTCTTCAAATCTTGATTCACATAATGGCTTTGTGAATATATCAGCTAACTGTTTATCAATTGAGATGTATTCCAAGGTGATGTCTTTCTTTTCAACTTGATCTCTTATAAAATGATATCTGACATCAATGTGATTTTTTCTTAAATGCAACACTGGATTTTGAGTGATTGCAATAGCACTAGTGTTATCACACATAATTGGAATCTCTTTTCTTCAATATCATAATCTCTCAGTTGTTGTCTCATCCATAAGACTTGGGCACAACAGTTGCCCGCAACTATGTATTCTGCTGCAGCTGTGGATGTAGCTATTGAATTTTGTTTCTTGCTGAACCAAGAAACCAATCTATTTCCAAGCATTTGACATGTACCTGAGGTACTTTTCCTATCAACTCTACATCCAGCATAGTCTGAGTCTGAGTAACCAACCAGCTTGAATCCATCTTCCTTTGGATACCATAAGCCGACTTCCTGGCATTCCTTCAAATATCTAAGGATTCTCTTAGCTACAGTCATGTGGCTCTCCTTTGGTGCAGATTGAAATCTTGCACATACACCTACTGCAAAGGTGATGTCTGGCCTACTTGCTGTTAGATAGAGCAATGATCCAATGATGGCTCTATATCTAGTTGGATCAACAACTTTGCCATCTGCATTCATGTCCATATTAACTGAAGTATTCATTGGAGTTTTCACAGAAGACTTCTCTTCCATACCAAATTTCTTCATTAAATCTCTGGTATACTTAGTTTGGCTTATGAAGGTTCCATCATTCGATTGTTTGACTTGAAGTCCTAGGAAGATAGTCAGCTCTCCCATCATGCTCATCTCAAATTTACCTTGCACGAGGTTTGAGAACTTTTCACACAGCTCTTTGTTTGTGGAACAAAAAATGACGTCATCCACATATATTTGAACAAGCAATATACTCTCTCCATTTTGAATTCTGAAGAGTGTTCTATCAACTTTGCCTTTGGTGAATCCATTGTCAGTTAGAAATTGAGACAATGTATCATACCATGCTCTTGGTGGTTGTTTCAATCCATACAATGCTTTCTTGAGCTTGTAGACCTTATCTCCAATAGGTTTCTGCTCAAAACCTGGAGGTTGTTCAACATAGACTTCTTCTTCTAGCAATCCATTTTGAAATGCACTCTTCACATCCATTTGATAGACAATGAAGTTCTTATGTGCAGCATAAGCAAGAAACATCCTTATTGCTTCCATCCTTGCAACAGGAGCAAATGTTTCATCAAAATCTATACCTTCTTCTTGGCAATACCCTTTGACTACCAATCTTGCTTTGTTTCTCACAACAGATCCTTCCTCATTCATCTTGTTTCTAAAAACCCATTTTGTACCAATAACATTTTGATGGGTTGGCCTTTGAACCAATTCCCATACTTTGTTTCTTTCAAACTGATTCAGCTCTTCTTGCATGGTCTGAATCCAATATGTGTCATCCAATGCTTGAGACACATCTTTAAACTCTATCTGGGAAATAAAACAAGTAAACATAGCATCATGTTGTGCTTTGGATCTGGTTCTTATGCCATCTCTAATATCTCCAATGACTTAACTCTGGTGGATGGTCTCTCAGCCATCTCACATCAGGTTGAAGTAAGTCAGCTGGATTCAGCCGTCTTGCATCTAAGTTGTCTTGAACAGGTCTTTCACCTTCATTCAGTTGTAGACCTTCCAGTTGTCTTTGAGATTCAGCTATCTCATCTTCATCTGGGTTGAGTGCTCTCACTTCAGCTTCCACATAAGGACTCTTCTGCATAGTTGGCTAATTTAGCTTATCAGCTAACTCTTCAATATCTTCTCCACTTACATTAGGTTCATCAAAAACCACATGGATAGACTCTTCTGTGACCATAGTCCTCTTGTTCAGCACTCTATAGGCTTTAGTCTTAGTTGAGTATCCCAAAAAGATACCTTCATCAGTTTTAGCATCAAAAGCCTTCAAATTTTCTTTGCCATTGTTATGGATGATGCATTTACATCCAAATATTCTGAAATATCTAACATTTGGCTTTTTCCCTGTCTAAATTTCATAGGGAGTCTTGGTCAATTGCATCTATTTTGAGTGTAGCATGTTGTATTTATGGCTTCAGCCCAAAATCTCTTAGGCAATCCAGCTTCCTTGAGAGTTATGTTCCTTCTTTCAGCTACTCCATTCTGTTGTAGAGTCCTTGCAGCTGATAACTCATGAGCAATACCATTTTCAACACAATAATGAGTTATTATCCCATTGACAAACTCAGTTCCCCTGTCAAATCTTATTTTTATAATATTTTGACTCTTCTCATTTTGAACTCTTTTCATCAGCTGAGGTAACTTCTGCAAAGTTTCCTTCTTTTTACACATGAAGATTGTCCACGTATATCTTGAATAATCATCCACCACTACCAGGGTGTATTTCTTTCCACTTATGCTAGCTGGCTCAACTGGACCAAATAAATCCATATGCAACAGATGCAATATCCTTGTGGAAGAAGGACTTGGCTTATTATTGAATTAAGATTTGATTTGCTTTCCCATTTGGCATGCATCACATACACTTTCTTTCTTGTACATTGAGTCTGGCAATCCTTCTACAAGATGAATCCTTGCAAGCTTGTTGATTGTCTTGAGATTCAAATGACTCAGCTTCTTGTTTGATACATGTTTTCATCTTAATTTTGATGATTTTATTTTGTCACCAAAACAATGTATTTAAAGGTTGTCCAAATACTCCTAAGTGATTTAAAATGGTTTTAATATTTTTCGGAGTATTTCCTCAAGTTTATTTTTGATAATAATGGACAACACTTTTAATGATTTTATGTCAATGGGCTTTTACTCCTAAACTAGATTTCTAAATGTTGTCTAAATACTCCCGATTGGTTTAAAATGTTTTTACTAAATTTTCGGAGTATTTCTTGAGTTTTATTTTCGACAAAAATTGGACAACATTTTTGTCTTTCGACCGGCCGCCCCTATAGGGCAACCCGCACCTGAAGATGTTTTTAAAGCAGAAAATGAGACGGATGTAATATTGGGTCGACCGGTCGCCAAGTGGTCGACCTTGAATGGGTCATCAGTCAAGATCGACGATGCACGGGAGTTCATTTGTGTTCTGAGAACTTTCTGTCTTTTTTTTGCTTGAGGGGGACCGGTCTTTGTAGAAGTCACGGTCAAGACCCTTGGACTTTCGCCCTATGTTAAATTGCTACGTTATGTTTCAAACTTTTATTTGTCGGTCGAACATCGCCTGCATTAACAAAGAAAAATATGACCGTTTGACATGACAGACACATTTCCTTAAAATGTGGGATTGATTTCTAACAGCTATATTCTTGATTTTAATTGTATTTTCCTGTAGATTTTCAATCCCCAAGAGGAGCCTATGCTTGATCAATCATCTCCTATAAATAGAGGAAGTTTTGGAGCAACCAAAACAAAAAATTGAGATACAACACAACAACATACACTTCAAGCAAACACTTGGTCTTTCATTGTTATTATTCTTGTTGTAAATTTGCCTAGCTTATCACTTTCACATCCTTGAGGTCTAGGCTATTCTTGATTACACTTTGCACTCAAATTGTATTATTCATTATTGAGTTGTAATCTTGATTTTTGGTTATCATTCAAACACAAGATATCCTTGTGAGTGTTCTTGTGGTAAGAACACACTTGGATGATCTAGGTGATAGGTGCAAGAAGATTGTGGTGATCTTTTTATTGAGGTGTTGAAGAATTTGGTATTCTTCAAGGTTGAAGATTGTGGTAATCTTCACAAGGTGCCGTTGAAGATTGTGGTATTCTTCAAGAAGAGATTGTGGTAATCTCAAAGGTGGTGTTGAAGAAGAGTGTGGTGCTCTTCAAGGTGTTGTAAGTTGAATTTGTATTAATTTTGGTAATTAATAAAATTCTTTTTCTTTTTGAAATCCATCCCGGATATACTGGGGTGGTAGAGGATTAGGCCCTAGGTGGGTTGAACCTCTTTAAATCGACGTGTGTTGTTTACATTCCGCACCTTTATTATTGTGTTTGAGCATTCGGTTGTAAAAAGAGGGCTAAATCGAAATGATGGAGATAATCTATTCATCCCCCCTCTAGATTATCGTAGCCGCTTGGACTTACACTTCTTGTGCCACAACCAACTTGATTCAGCTGTGCTCTTTGCTAGCAGACATGAGCTTGGTGTAGCAGTAGACCAATCTATCACATACATATTCTTTTGCCTTGACCCTTGCAGCACTGTTTCATTTGATTCAACATCTTTGATCTGGCATATCCCCATGTTGAATCCCACATTGTAGCCTTTGTCATAGAGTTGACTGATGCTTAACTGGTTGAAGTTGAGGCCTTCAACATAAGCAACATATGTGATTTCCAATCCATTTTTCTTGATGGATCCCGTGCCATTGATCTCCCCTGGAGCTTCATTTCCTCCAAATATAACCTTTGCACATCTGATCTCCTTGAATCCTGATAGATATTTCTTATTCCCTGTCATATGTCTGGAACAACCACTATCCATGTACCAGGTTCCTTGGCACTTAGCTGTTCCTTGAACCTACAATCAAGAAAATCAGTTTTTAGGTACCCATACTTGTCTGGGTCCTGAGGGGTTAGTGTTGTAAGATGCTCTAACCAACTTATAGCCAAATGGTTTGACTTTAAGTGGTTACCATCTATCAATGCCATAATCATAGTGCACATTAGCAAATTGCTTAGGGGTTTTAGGATCATACAGCTGTCTCTTTTGTCTGTATGCTTGTGTGTGTGTTTTAGCAATTGCTTTCTTGGGGTAGTTGTGATATTTCTGAGTGTAGTGCTTGGTGCATATGTGTGCTGATAAAAGATCTTTTGCCTTTGGAATGACCTTTGCTGAGGTTTAGGTCTTTGCCATTTTGGCTTGTATTCCATAGGTCTTTGCTGATGTTTCACATTATTCCAATCAACATAGTTTGGATATTTTCTACCATTCCCACCATATGTATTTCTTTGATGATATTTCTGGGGGTTTTTGGTAGCTCTGTTTGCTTTTCACAGAGTATTTTCTATTTGGAGTTTGCTGAGGAACTTGGCTGAATTTCTTCTCAGTTGTCCTCTCAGCATACTCAACTGGTTGCTTTCCTTTGCCTTTATATCCAAGGTCGGTATGATTTTGATTGTCCTTTGGAATAGATGTGTGTGCAACATTTGGTGTTTTGGGTTTTAGGATGTTTCATTACATGAAGATCCTTTTTCCAAAATCACTCTAGGAGTTTGACTATGTACAAAGGAATTAAATCCTATGTTTGTCTTGTCTCCACATTCCTTTTGGCTCTTAATAAGTTCATCCAAAGATTTAGATGCTTTTGTAAATGAGGCAATCACATTTTTAAGATATTTTCCCCTCTTTTCTGTAGCAGCTAACTCTGCTATGATCTTGGCATTTTCAGCCTTCAGCTTAGTGGTCTCATCAGCTACGTGACTCAGAGTAATCAGCTCTTTAGTCACTTGTGAGTTTTGGCTTTTAAGCTGGTTGTTTTCCTCATTTAAAATTGTGTGTGAGGATTTTATGTATTCCAAATCTTTCATCATTTTGCCTAATGATCCGTGGGTGATGAAGTATGTGTATCACAATCACTATCACTTGAGTCAGAATTAGATGAGTTAGAATGTACCTCATCTTCCTGACATGGTTGATCTTGTTCTTTAGCCATGAGGCAGATCATAGCCTCTTCCTCAGAGTCACTTGAGTAGTCTGCTTAACTACTATCTGAGTCTGCTGCCTCTATGCACTTGGCTGGCTCAGCAGTCTCAACACCCAACATGGCTTTCTTCTTTTCCAGTCTTCTTTCCCTAATGACTTTTCTTTCTTCTTCATTCCTGTACTTGTTGACTGGTGGATAGGAACAGTCAACAACAAAATGTCTTGGTTGTCTGCAATTCCAACATAGGTTCTCAGCTCTCTAATCAACTATGTTTGTCCTTTGATTATCAGCTCTCTGATAATCATCTCTCTTGGGTGGCCTATCTTCCCTTGCCTTTGAGGGTGTTGAATGTCTTCTGGAGGTTTCACCCTTGTTCCTTTTATATTTCTTATTGAAGAACTTGTTCAATCTTTTAACCACCAGGGCAATCTCCTCCTGGTCTATGGCTTCTTTTGGCTCAGCTCTCTTTCCATCATTGGTCATCAATGCAGCTGTCTTAGGTATAACTGTTTTCTCTTACTCTTTTCTTCTCAGCTCAAACTCGTAGGTATTGAGGTCTGAGAATAGCTCATGGTTAGATGTTCTTGAGAGGTCCATTGAATGTCTCAGAGCCATAACCTTCATTTTCCATTCAGCTGGGAGGCTTCTTAAGATTTTCATACACATTTCCTTTTGTGTATATTCTTTCCTCAGAGCTGAAAGCTCATTTATAATCTCAGTAAATCTGGCATCCAGCTGATCTAGAGTTTCACCTGCAAACATTTTAAAATTCTCAAATTTTTGAATAGCAACATATAGTTTATTTTCTTTAATTTGTTCTGATCCTTCACAAATTAAAGTCAGCTTATTCCAGATTTCTTTTGCAGATTTGCAAGATTTGACTTTATTAAACATGGCTTTATCCAATGACTTGTAGGGTATATCCTTGGCCACATTGTCCAAGTTATATCTCTTTCTATCTTCATTTGTCCATTCAGTTCTTGGTTTTTCAACCAACGCTGGTCTTGCTTCAGCAGCAACTTCTTCCCCTTCAGCTACAGCTGCTCTTGGTACAGTCGTGTTCACTTTGAGTATTTGTAGTGGCCCATCCTCTATCACAAGCCACATTTCATCATGTAATGCAGATAGATGAGCCTGCATACGAATTTTCCAATCATCAAATTCTTCAACAATGAACATAGGAATGCGTGTTAGATTTGCTTCCATGATAATAACTTTTCTTGAAAAATGAAAAACTTTGAAAAACACAAGTGTTAAAACCATTGAAAAAGATAGAGATCTAGTGCAGTAACAATGCGGAAGGATCAACGAACCAACCACTCTGATACCATTTGTAGGTCCCAAGGGGTGTGATGTAAGGTTTAGAAGGGGGGATTGAATAAACCTTACCAAATTTTCGATTTTAGACCTTTAAAATTATTCAACAGAGTTGACTCAAACAGTTGTGTCACTGGTGGACAACTAAGTTACTCACTCAACAGACTCGATAGAGTTGTTGATAGTATAACTTGGCTGCTTAAGCCAAATACTTAACTTGGCTGGTTTTAAACAACGGAAGACTTAACACCCTTTGTTTTGTTTTAAGCTTGTTTTTAACACTTAGATTTAAGCACTTAGTTATTAATCAGTTGAATAGCAAATATAATACTAACAGCAGATATAATGTAAATGTGCAGGAAAGTAAGTTTGCTGGAAGTAAATGACACAAATATTTATAGAGGTTCAAAGATGGGGCAATTCTTCTAATCCTCGCTTTTCCAACTCCTGGAGGAATCCACTATGTAACAGATCAGTTTTACAAGCGGTTAACAGTCTAGAGATAGTCTTGATCATATAGTTGGCTTCTCTTGCGACTCAGCTTCTTCACAGGGCAGTTGCCTTGCTACTTCAGCTCACTTCTCAAGTTCTTGGATTTGATCATAAAGCTCTCCAACAAACTTGATAATGGTTCGACCTTGAACCTTCTTACAATCATGACTTGGAAAGTAGACCCCTTTTGTTTTCTTCAAAAGTTTTCTTCTTCAACAGCTTGAAATTATATCTCCTTCCCAGTGTGTGTTGGATCAAGTATCATCGAGTTTTAGGATTGAGGAATTGCTTGATATGCTTTAAGAATATTGCAAATTACTTGCTTGATTATAGCTTGTTTGTTCGTGGTTCAGGTAACCTTTTCCTAATAGTTTCCTCAGCCTTTTATAGTATCCATTTGAAATTTTGCCCGTTGAAGAGATAGGCTAATTTCAAATGTCACTTTGTGGTTGTTGGCTTGTCTTGTCTTGGTCTGTAGTCCTTGATATTGACCTTTCCCTCGTATTAATGGCATTCTAGCTTTGCAGGTATCTGACACAAGGTGCAGTGTTTCCTATTGGCTCATTCCTTTTGCACAATCCTGGGAAAACCACTTTTAGACCTGGCAACTTTACATATTACTATATCGAGTAATATACTTGACTTTATTCCAACGGATCTAAGTCAGTTGTCTTCACTTGAGTGCTGCCTTTACCCCATGTGACTTGAGTCAGCTCCAATCATAGGATTGACTTAACTGTCATTCTAACTGATAGACTTGGCTCTTTAAGTTGACTTAACTGACACTTCACACAGTTGTTCCTCAGTTTACACTCCTTCAGACGAGTCCTTGACTTCCTTCTTGGCCAAACTCAGCTGACACACAGCAGAGTCTTTATTCCAATCCGCAGTTGACTTCTTGTAATCTTTGACGTAGCTGACTTAACTCAGCTCTCCCAGTCCTAACTATTACAATACAAATTACAAGGAAAATGGGATGCCAACTTCTTAGTTTAAGTTTTACATGGTATCATCAAAATCTAACAAATAAATTTCCTAATAATAGGGGTGAGCTTCATCTCGCTCAGTAGAGATATATCTATCAGTATTTAAGATTACATGAAAAACATTCACATAATTACAACAATAAATTCATTAATTTCCTCTTTTTTCTCTGACTGGCCGGTTCCTGCATATAACATTGCGGGTTCACCCCGAAGATACTTTTGATCCCAGACCCTTTTCATGGCCCCTAGCTTATATGAATTTATTTTCTCTTGACATATATTGCAATTAATATAATACAATCATGAAACATTAAATAAAGATAAATAATATAGAAATCACTACCTTAATAATCGCAGATACTCGATGTAGAAAAATTGAACGATAAAAGTCTTAGTCCTCGATCCTTTCGTTTTCTATTGTAGAGAATTGAGAAAATTGTGAAAAATATATGTGGGTTAATTATGTATTTATAGGCTAATTTTTATTTTTATTTCTATATGTTTTTTTAAATCCTAAATTAACCCCTAACCCAACCCCTAAATTAATTTATATAAACTAACCCCTAAAATAACTCCTAAATTAACCCTTTTTTTTGGGTTATCACATTCTACTCTCCTTAAATAAATTTTCGTCCTCAAAATTCGATATCTTACCTGGAATTGAATAAACTTGGGTACTTGACACGAATCTCCTCTTTCCGCTCCCAAGTAGCTTCATTTCTGCCATGACGTCTCCACTGTACTTTGATCAGAGCAATATCTTTATTTTTCAAATGGTGAATCTTCCGTTCCAAATAGCTTATGGTGCTTCCTCATAAGTTAAGTCATTATTGATTGTCAGATCCTTATAATTCACAATGTGACTTAGATCGTGAACGTACTTTATTAGTATAAAGACGTGAAAAACATTGTGCAGACTTGATAGACTCGATGGTAATGCTAGCTGATAAGCTAAATCTCCAACTCGTGTAAGGATTTCAAATGGTCCAATATATCTCGGTTTCAACTTTCCCTTTTCGCCAAATCGAATAACACCTTTAATAGGAGCTAGTTTCAGAAATACTTTTTCTCCTTCATCAAACTGTATATGTTTTCTCCGTCTATCAGCATATGACTTTTGTCTATCTTGAGCCATCTTGATTCGATCTTGTATCATAGCTATCTTCTCAACGGTTTGCCTAATTAATTCAGGCCCCAAAATTTTTCTTTCACAACTTCGCTCCAATATAATGGTGATCTACACTTTCTTTCGTACAGCGCCTCATATGGAGCCATCCCAATACTTGCTTGATAACTGTTGTTATAAGCGAATTCTACCAAGGTAATAATGTTTCCCAGTTATTTTCTAAGTCGAGCACACATGCTCTCAACATATCTTCCAATATTTGTATAGTCCTTTCAGACTACCCATCTGTTTGCGGGTGATAAGCTGTACAAAAGTTTAGCTTTGTTCCCAAGGCACTTGTAGATTTTTCCAAAACTTAGAAGTAAAACGCGTATCTCTATCTGAAACAATTGACACGGGAACTCCGTGAAGTCTCACTATCTCCTCAATATAAAATTTTGCATATCGTTCCATACTAAACGTCATCTTAATGGGTAAGAAATGATGACTTTGTTAACCGATCTACTACAACCCAAACAACCTTGTTTCCCTTGACTGATGGTGGAAGCCCTACCACAGAATCCATAGTTATGTTCTCCCATTTCCATTCTGGGATGTCAAGTGGTTTGAGCAAACCAGATGGTCTTTGGTGTTTGGCTTTAACTTGCTGACAAGTCAAACATTTTTCCACAAAAGTTCCAATATCTCTTTTCATACTTCGCCACCAAAATACTTCTCTTAAATCTCGATACATTTTTGTACCTCCGGGGTGAGCTGCGTATGGCGTACAGTGAGCTTCTTGGAGAATTTCTTTTCTAAGCCATTTTTCTTTAGGAATGCATAATCTCCCTTCATAAGTCAAAGTATCATAATTTGTTATAACAAATCCTTTTACATTCCCTTCACGAGCTTTTTCTTTCATTTGCTCAAAAATTTATCTCGAAGTTGAGCTTCTTTTATCTTCTCTCTCAGAGTAGGTTGCACCACCAAAGATGCTAGTACTATTTTTGTGCTTTTTGGTGGTACCACTACTTCAATTCTCATCCTGGTGAATTCTCTCACAAGATGTTCTTGCTCATATATCAAACTTGACATTTCTCATTTTGTTTTACGACTTAATGCATCGGCTACAACATTAGTTTGCCCGGATGATAGCTGATAGTGCAATCATAGTCATTCACCAATTCCAACCACCTTATTTGCCTCATGTTTAGCTCTTTCTGAGTAAACATATATTTCAAGCTTTTGTGGTTGGTGAAGATTTCACATTTCCCTCCATATAGGTAATGGCGCCAGATCTTTAAAACATGCACTACAACAACTAACTCTAGGTTATGAGTAGGTAATTTAACTCATGTGGCTTTAGTTGTCTTGAGGTATAGGCAACCACTTTACCATGTTGCATTAGCACGCATCCCAAACCTTGTTTTGATGCATCACTATAAATAACAAAATCTTTATTGGGCTTAGGAGTTTTTACTGATGCAGAAGTTAGCCTTCGCTTCAACTCCTGAAAGCTTTCTTCGCATTTCTCATTCCATTGGAACTTCTCCCCTTTTCTTATCAGTCGAGTCATACGTGCAACTATCTTTGAGAATCCTTCAATAAATCTCAGATAATAGCCGCCAAACCTAGAACACTACGAACTTCATTCGCATTTGTAGGTGCACTCCATTCGTTGATCACTTCAACTTTAACCGGGTCCACTTCAATTCCTTGAGCAGTGATTACATGTCAAAAAAACACCACTCGATCTAGCCAAAACTCATATTTCTTGAATTTTGCATATAACGTTTCCTTGCAAAGTGTTTCTAGCACTATTCTTAAGTGCTCAATATGTTGCTCTCTATTCTTTGAATATACAAGTATATCATCTATAAAGACTATGACGAATTGGTCTAGATACAGATTAAACACTCTATTCATCAAGTCCATGAATACTCCTGGTGTATTACTTAACCCAAATGGCATTACTACAAACTCATAATGTCCATATCGGGTTCTAAATGTTGTTTTTGGAATATCACTCTCTTTAGTTTTTAACTAATGATATCCGGATCTCAAGTTAATCTTAGAGAAAGTGTTGACACCTCTCAATTAATTGAACAAGTCTTCAATCATCGGTAGCGGGTACTTGTTCTTCAATGTGAGTCGATTAAGTTCTCTATAATCGATACACATTCTAAGTGACCCGTCACTTTTCTTTACAAACAGAACTGGTGCTCCCATTGGTAATACACTAGGTCTAATGAATCCCAAATCCAAAAGTTATTGTATTTGCGCATTTAACTCTTGTAATTCCTTTGGCGCCATCCTATATGGTGCCTTAGATATAGGTGTTGTCCCAGGTACCAAATTTATTCCAAATTTAACCTGGCGATCTGGAGGAATTCCCGACAAGTCTTTTGGGAATATATCCAAAAATTCTTGTACAATTGGTATGTCATTAGGTGTCACTTTGGTTGTCGAGGTATCTACTAAACTCACTAGATATCCTTGACAAATTTTCTTTTTCAACATCTTTCTTGCCTTCATGGACGATATCACTCGTGGTACTTCCTTAGACTTAATCCCATAGAATTTTATCTCATCATTTCTTGGCAGTTTCAATATTATCTCTTTTTCGTGACACTTAATGTCTACCTGACATCGACTAAGCCAATTTATATTTAAGATTACATCAAAATCCTTCATCTTAATTATGTATAGATCAGCTTTAATATATTTCCCCCTTATATTCACTTCAACATCCTTATTCACTGAATCAGTTGTTATCGAATTTCCATATGGCAAGCCAACCTCAAGGAGTTCACTTACTCTAGCACTCTTATGTCCTTATATAGCATGGAATTTGGCAGATAAAAATGAATGTGTGGCACCAGTGTCAAAAAATACAAGAGCATGTATTCCAGAGATGGTTAGCATACCTGACATTGTACCCATGTTCTGATCAGCTTCTTCCTTAGTCATAGCATGCATTCGAGCTCTACCTCCAGATGTTTGTTCTCTTCTTTCCCGCTCAGCTTTCAATCGAGGATAATTAGAGACTTCATGTTGTGGCTTCTTACAATTGAAACATTTTCCTTGTCCAGTTAATATTCTCCAAAATGAATCTTCTTGCATTTTGGGCAAGTTAGCCTGTCTACTTGCGTAGTTGGGCGTGCATTTCCATCAGCTTTATCTGTTTATTTTGATTTCATTTTTATTATGTTTTGCCCCAACCCATTTTCTTTTCTCAGGTAAAACGACCAACTCTTGCTCCTCTTTTTCCCCAGCAAAACTTGCCTCCACCTCATGAGCCCTTCTCACCATCACCTAATACTCCAAATCTCCTTGAGCAAATAATATCCTATGTCTTTTTCTGAACCTCAGAGCCTTTTTCAAATCAGTATCCACTAGGTATGGAGCAAACCGACTTAGTTGATTGAATTGTCTCTCATACTCTGTGACAATCATGTTTCTTCATTTAAAGTTAAGGAATTTTGTCTTTCTTGTCTCGATATGATTGTGGAAAAAAACTTTTCCATTACAATCACCTTGAACTCATCTATGTTAAAGCATTTCGCTCTTCCTCGGTCTTAGTCCTCCAATACTCTTCCCACCAATGATCAACGTCTTTAGTGAGTTGGAAGGCAACACATATGACTCTCTGTTCGTCTGTGCACCCAATAAGTTGAAAAATTCTCTCTAGCGATCGAAACCATTCTTCTACTATTGTCGGGCCATCACGTCTTTTGAATGTGGGTGGACGATGGTGGCGGAATTGTTCCACGACTCGTGCATTGTTGTTGTTGTTGTCCTCGTTGTTTTGCACACCTATGATGAACTCAACAATTATATCTCTAGCAGTAGCAGTGGTTTGATTTCCTATGTTAGTGGAGTTTTACCTTTGACTTGATTTCCACGACGGGGAGCCATATTCCTAAGGTCATACGTAATATATTATTATTATTTATCTCATGGTATTAATGAATTTTGCATGAAATATCTAACTTAAAATCTAAATATCACAATATAATGGTCAAATAAATTAATATCAATTAAAGGACAACTAAGCTTTATATATAATAAGGATTTATTTATCAATTATTGCAATACATAGACCCATCTAACTCTACTGATCCATGTCTTCATATTCCTCCGGATCTTCTTTCGGATCTTCTTCTGGGTCTTCTTCCAGGTTTTCTTCCGGTTTCTCATCTTCTGCCATAGTCTCATTGTTCAAAAACTCAATCCATTTACCGTATAACCTAGATAGTGAATGTCTAGTAGTTGATTTTGGGTCGGTCGTCATGCCCATCATACTCCAATAATGAGGCATAATGTGACGCCTGGGGCCGAAGAGGGCGGGGAGTGATCGACAGTACAAGAAGGCACGGACAAGGAGCGACACCTGGCAGAGTTCTAGGCGGAGGGGGACATGAATGAACCGATCCCACACCCGAAGAAGAGGAGATTCTGAGACTGTGTAGGTATGGTACTATACAGTTGAGGAAAGCTTAAAAGATTTGATAGGTACTACTCATACCAACAAGATGCATCTTCTTTTCTGGTGCTTATCATGTAAAAACTCAAAAGTTAAGCGTGATTGGCCTAGAGCAATTACATGATGGATGATCCCCTGGGAAGCTGCTCTCAGGGTGTGCGTGAGTGAGGACAAATCGCGCTAAAAAGACTCGTGTTGGTTTGTGAGGATAGTCGTCGATCTAGAAGGCGGGCTGATACATATGGTATCAGAGCGGGACCTCTCCTAGTAAGGTGTGGTTCGGGGACGAACCAAGCGAAAGCTGGTGGGCATGTGACGCCCGGGGCTGAAGAGGGCGGGGAGTGATCGCCATTGCAAGAAGGTACAAACAAGGAGCGCCTCCTGGCAGGCTTCTAGGCGGAGGGGGACATGAATGAACCGATCCCACACCCGAAGAAGAATAGATTCTGAGACTGTGTAGGTATGGGACTATATAGTTGAGGAAAGCTTAAAAGATTTGATAGGTACTACTCATACCAACACGATGCATCTTCTCTTCCGGTGCTTACCATGTAAAAACTCGAAAGTTAAGCGTGTTTGGCCTAGACCAATTACATGATGGGTGATCCCCTGGGAAGCTGCTCTCAGGGTGTGCATGAGTGAGGACAAAGCGCGCTAGAAAGACTCATGTGATAGTCATCGATGTGGAAGGCAGGCCGTTACACATAAAGCTTTTCAGCCTTGACGTTCCAAAATGAGGGTAAGCTATCAATCACTCTACGGGGGGCAACACGTTCGTTTGGAACGTCGATGACATTCCTCACATTATACCACAATTGTTGAATTTTAACAATATATTCTCCAATGTAATTCCCCTCCTCAATTTGATAATTGGAATAATAGTTGAGTCTGTTAATGGGATGGTTCGGACCCCAATTAATATTATTATTATTCTTTCTTGTAGTGTGGCGAGTGCGAGTTCCTGCCATCTATATATATGTGCATTTGCAATAATAAGTCTATTTTTACATTTTTTTTCTTCAGGAACACAAGATTTCTATTCATCTAACATTTAAACTTGTATTATATTTCTAAAGCAAAATATTGTAATATGGAATCATAATAAAATACATCATGATATAAATGAGCATCCTGATACAATTGTATAATGTAAGTTGCACTAATAATTCTAATATCTTGAGCAGATCGGCAAGATATGATGGAGATGGATGTTATTACATCATTTTATCTTATACAAAGTTTGACTTTTATTATTTTTTTAAAAAAAACTACACATTTTAATTTTAAATTTTTTTTAACAAGCCTACAGAAACGTAGACTCTCTTTGATACCACTCGTAACGACCCAATTTTATGAAATTAAAGTACTCTAAAAATATTATTAAGAAAACATAAATTTTTAAATTAAAGTGATCCCAATAAATATCAAATAGTTTATTTAGAATTTTTAATTCTAAAGGAAAAAAATAAATAATAATAATAATAATAATAATAATAATTATTATTATTATAATAACACTAATAATAATATTACATCTTCCAAATTAAATATCCAACAATTATTCCAAGTATAAATCGGAAAAATTAAAGACATAAATCCAAAATTTAGTCCGATCATAATTATTTAAAATATAAATATAGCATGATTTATTCCACCATCCACAACATCATATCTTCAGCTGGATTCCTCAGTCTAAAAGTCATGATAATAATAGGGGTGAGCTTCATCTCGCTCAATAGGGATATGTCTGTAAATATTTAATATATCATGAAAAACATTAACATAATTACAACAATAAATTCATTAATTTTCTCTTTTTCCTCTGAGTGACCAATTCCTGCATATAACATTGCGGGTTCACTTCAAAGATACTTTTGATCCCGAACCCTTTTCATGGTCCCTAGCTTATATGAATTTATTTTCTCTTGACATATATTGCAGTTAATATAATACAATCATGAAACATTAAATAAATTCAAATAATACAGAAATCTCTATCTTAATAATCGCAGATACTCGATGTAGAAAAATTGAATGATAAAATCCCTAGTCCTCGATCCCTTCGTTTTCTATTGTAGAGAATTGAGAAAATTGTGAAAAACATATTGTGGGTTAATCATGTATTATAGGCTAATTTTTATTTTTATTTCAATATTTTTTTAAATCCTAAATTAACCTTTAACCCAACCCCTAAATTAATCTATAAACTAACCCCTAAACTAACCCCTAAAATCACTCCTAAATTAACCCATATTTATTTATTTATTTATTTATTTTTGGTTATCATATTTTCTCTCAAACTATACTAACCAATTACCAAACAAATCACCAATAATTTTAATTTTAGCGATAAAAATATTATAGGTATTTATCAATAATTTTAGATTAATATTTAACTACAATGATTTTACCTACAACCATTTTATTTATATTTTACAGTTATTTTAATACTTACCTACAAAATTTTCGATAGATAAATTGTTTTTTCCTTTCAGTGAACATGGTAGTTCTACTTCTAGTCCAAATAATAATTAACATATAATAATGTTCAACTACAATACAAGTAAAAAGTATCATAATCCATAATCCATTGGAAATAATCTAATTTTTTTTTTTGTATTTTGTAAATTTGAAATTTAAACACAAATACATAATAATTAATATGTAGGTGACCCTTTATTTCGTTCTTTTTTTAAGGAAAAAAAAAGATCATTGAAGTGTTTACACAAATTATGCTTGAGGTAAAAAAAAAAAAAAATTATGCCACGACTTGAGCCTTGGAGAAGGGGAAATTGGAAGACACCTAACTCAACCAGTAATTAAAAAATAAAAAATTTCTTGCATAATACGGCACCAGAACACCACTATAAACAACACAAAATCGATGTGTAACAATTTAATTCAAACTCCCATCAATTTCCCCAAAAAAAAAAAGGAAGAAGAAGAAGAAGAAGAAAATCAAGTCAATCAAGAACAAGCTAACCAGAATATGGGATTCATCAGAAGCAATTTGACGTTGATTTTGGGCATGATCGGAGGAGCATACATTGCACAAAATTACGATGTACCGAATATCAGAAATCTGTTCCAAAACGCGTTTCGGAAGGGGAAGCAGCTTGAAGAGACCTACAGGAAACCCAAGAATAATAGCTCCACCAACGAAAATTCAAATGAATAATTTGGTTTGCTGCAGCCAAAATAGTGGATTAAGGTGTTTTATTACATTCCTCTTTTACTTCAGTGATTAAAGGAACTTTTTTTTTTATACGTCTTTTATTTTTACTTTTTGTTAATGCATCTTTGATTGTTTGAGTTCTGCTAAAATTTCTAAGAGATTGTGATTTAAGCCGTGAAAGCCTTAAAACCATCAAGGAGGTTGGCTAAGGTAAATTAATGAACTTAATAATAGAGCTCTCAAAACTAGTCTGATGGTCTGAAAAAACCTTGGCCCATTTGACCAAAATATTGGGTTGGCGCAGTTGGCCCGGTGCATTTTAGATGTCTTTTTAAGGGAAATTGACAGAAATATCCATATTTTTTAAGTCAATGTCAGACTTTTACGTTTTCGGTGCAATTTTACCTAAATTTACGGTTTCTGGTGCAATTTTACCTAAATTTACGCCCCCGCTCTTTTTTTACACAATAATATGCTCAAATTCCCGGAAAATTTTACACTTTGTTTGAACATTGTTTCAAACATGTTTCTGTGTTTCAACATTATTTCTAACATGTTTCTTTTAATAAAAATACGTAAAAAATTGTATTTAAACATCGAAAACTTCATTGAAACAACAAAGAAATATCAGAACAACATTAAAAAGGGTATGAAAACAACCCAGAAACAACGTAAAAAATATTTAAAACACAACATGAATAAAAAAAGCTTAAAATAGATAAAAATTGTATCTACACATTGAATACTACATGAAAATAAATAAAAATTATTAGAACAACATTAAAAATATTATAGAACAACACCGAAACAATAGAAACAATGTACAAAATAATATATGAATAAAAAACATCATAAAAAATAGGTTAAAGTTGTTTTGAAACATCGAAATAACAAAGAAACAACATAGAAACAACATAAAAACAATAAATAAACAAATATAAACAACCTCGAAACAACTTATATAACATATAAAACAATGCAGGAACAAATAAAAAACGAAAAAAATAAAAATCATCAAAAAATAGCAAGGAGCGTAAAAAAATAAAATTTAGGTACAAAAGTAAAAAAATAGGCACAAGAGTAATTAGAGCGTATTGTATGGTAATGGTACAAAAATCAGCGTATTTTGTGTAATTTCCCCTCCTTTTAAGGTATAGGCTGGGATGGGCTCCCAAAATGGCGAGAAAATTACAATATTAGTTCCACAAGATTTAAGTGATTGCAAATTTGGTCGCATGAATTCAAAATAGTCCCAACTAGAATGGTTTTGTTGCAAAATTAGTCTCACTGTCAACTTTTTCGTTATTTTCTTTACAATTTCGGCCCCATCTTAATTTTATTTGCATATATTTGGGACTAAAGCTACAACTATTCATATTTTATGGGACCAAAAATATAATTATCCCAAATAAAAACACTAAAAATAGATAAATCTAAACTAATTTATCTCCTTTGTACTAAGTTTTTATTTAACTTCAAAATCATCATTTAGTAAAAAATCTTAAATAATTAAGGTAAAATCTTAATGAATTAAAATAATTGTTTTCTTTATTAATTGCGAAGATTTGTACAATTAATCATGTAATTGATAGACGGTTGCAAAAAATATTTTGCAAAATGCACGGTTTGCAGATTAGTTCTGTAATTATAATAAAACTCAATTTTAGTCATAATTTTATCAAAAAATATGTGTCACTCATGTGATTGAAATCTACTTAAATGCCTATTTTTAGCAAAATACCTAATTTTTAGCGAAATTAGGAATAAAGTGAATTTTATATTATTAGGGGACTATTTTGCTTTGCACGGCCTTTCTACAACATCCTTTTGTTACAAAAAGTTTGCAATTTTCGCCGATTATCTATTTTGTGAATTTTTTTTATTGTATGTATGAAACACATCAAATAAGATTAAATATATGAAGTGAATGAGTCTCATTGATCATACTTGCTAGACACAAGTATGAATAGGGGCGGGTCTAGATCTTTCATAATCTTAACGGGTCAAATCTCGATTTGAGCAAATATCAAAATCAATATCTTTTCTCTCAATGCTCTCCTTTAAGATTGTGTGTGTATTATCTTATTTTTTCAAGATATTAAGTTCAATGAAATATATAGTATAAAAATACTTAGTGAATAATATATATTTGTTTTTTTTTAATAAAATTGTACATTTACTACCATCCAAAGATCAAATGCCAATGGAGTACTATAAAAATAGTTTTTAGATTATTATGAGACTATTTTGCATTAAAAAGGTTTTTGGGACCATACTTAAAAATAATTGGCCTAAAATTGTATTGCCCAACTCTTATAGGATTATTACTGCAATGTTTGTCCACAACTTAATGGCTGAAGACGCTCTCCGTTAGTTTTTTAATGGCCATTGTACTAAAAATGCAATTTTAGATTCTTATGAGACTACATTTGTGTAAAAACAAAACTTTGGGACAAAAAATGCAAACTATGGGACTAAAACCGCAACGTCCCAAATCTTATGGGACTAATATTGCAATTTTCTCCAAAATGGCGGTCGAACCCTACTCAAATTTTCTCTTGAGTAATTGGCACACTTGCCCGACTTTCCAAGAAAAAAGATACCACTTTATGCTCCTGGTCTATTTTATTTTACCTTTTTATGCTCCAAACTTGTTTATTTGGACACTTTTACCATTTTTTCGTTTTGTTGTTCTTGTGTTTCTTTATAATATTATTTTTGTTATTTCGTAGTTATTTCGATGTTGTATATATTATTTTTTGGTTGTTTATATGTTGTTTATATGTTATTTTGATATTTCAATGCAGTTTTGCCTATTTTTTACGCTTTTTCTTTGTTATGTATTATTTTATATATTGTTTGTCTTGTTTATGACACTACAACAAAAATGACATTAGGTAACAAAAATTTTGTAGCACTTTTTACATAAGGTACATATGTAAAATATGTTTGTAACACTTTTTACATTATAATATTTATGTAACACTTTTGTAGCACTTTATTAATATGTAACACTTTTATATAAGTAACACTTTTTAAGTATCACTTTTTTTTGTTATTTCTTTTGTAACACAAATAGATAACACTTTTATCAATATGTAACGCTTATATTTAACAGTTTTATATAAGTAACACTTTTTAAGTATCACTTTTTTTGTTATTTCTTTTGTAACGCAAATAGGTAACACTTTTATCAATATGTAACGCTTATATGTAACACTTTTATATAAGTAACACTTTTTAAGTATTATCACTTTGTTTTTGTTATTTCTTTTGTAACGCAAATAGGTATCACTTTATTTAAGAAGCACTCTTGGCAACACTATATTTTATTGATTATAATATTTTTTAAGCTATATTTTAGTAACACAAAATTATATAACTATCATTAAATTATATCAAAGATTTATTTAATTAATTGATGTCACCAAACCTAAAAATTGTAGATATCATGTACTTTTTTTTTAACTGAATTTTTGTTTTCTTTTTACAAAGTATTTTAGTTTTGCTTTTTTTTTTAATTTTTACGAAGGCAATTAATTCCGTCTTAATACCAACGAAAAATGCACATGTATATATTTTATTATTATTATTTATTTATTTTTTAATTTTTATTAACGGAGACCAATTTCATTATTAACCTTTTTTTTACTTTTTTAAAAAAAATTACCAATGAAAATTGATGTTGTCGGTAATTACTTAGGAATTTTTTCCGTCGGTAAATTATTTTTCGTTATTTTCTTTATTATTTAATTTTTTTACTGTCATAAAATTTTTATCTGTTGGTAAATTAATTTTATATTTCTATATATTTTTTGTTTTTACCGATTGAATATTTATTAGTCGATACATTTATTTTATATATTTTTGATATTTTTAATTTTTGTGTCCTTTAATATATAATATAATATGATTTTCAAACTACATACTATACAATATAAAATTTGATATATACAATGTATAATATAATTTAATACATATATTATAAAATATAATTTTTATTATATAAAATATATTATATACACATATATATATATATATATATATATGTGTGTGTGTGTGTGTGTGTGTGTGTATATATAAAACAAAGCAAAACTTGTAATAAGAATCAACTTAGCTTAGTGGCAAATTGCCACTTGCATACATAACATGTCGTGGGTTCGAATCTACTTGGTGGCAAAAAATAATATTTCTACGAAGTGCTACAAAAAAATTGTTACATAAGATTCATATCTAACACTTTAGAAGTATTTTTTTAAAGTGTTACAAATATAAAATGTGTTACAAAAAAGTGTTACATAAAGATTCATATGTAACACTTTAGAAATATTGTTTTAAAGTGTTACCAATAGAAAACTTAATGTAACACTTAGAAAAAGTGTTACTAAAAGCTAATAAATAAAAGTGATACCTTAGACTATAGGTAGCACGGGCAAGTGCAGCGCCATAAAAGTAACATTTTATGGCCATTAGGTAATATTTTTTTAGTGTTACCTAATGTCATTTATGTTGTAGTGTGAGTTGTTCTGATGTTTCTTTCTTGTTTCCATGCAACTTTTGATGTTTCGATGCGATTTTTATAATTTTTATGCTCTCTTTTACTTAAGTTTTGTTTTCCATATTATTTTAATTTGTTGTTTCTGGTTTATTTTTATGTAGTTTTCAATGTTGTTATATTATTTTTGGTTGTTTCCAAGTTGTTGTCAATATTATTATTTTTGGTTGTTTCCAAGTTGTTGTCAATATTGCAACTCAACTGCTACCGATTTTAAATTTATTTTTTGTTCTTGCATTTCTTTTTTATTGCTTATATTGTTTATGAGTTGTTTCTATATGATTTATAATGTTTTTCTGTTGTTTCTTGGTTGTTTCAATGTTGTTGTCGATGTTTTCAATGCAGTAGTGAAACAAAAATTGAATTGTGTTTTTCTATTAATGTGTTGTTTCTATATTATTTTCAATGTATTTTGTAATATGTGTTGTTTATGTGTGTATATTATCGCGATCGGTTTATAAGATTTCGAGTATAAAATTAATTATTTAATGGGGGCAGAAATTGTATTTCACTTAAATTTTATTAGTTGAAACATATTCGAAACAACCTTGAAAGTTGAAACAACAAGGTCAAAAAATCAGGGAAAATCGGGGGAGCGTAAAATTGTCCGAAAAAAACCGGAAGCATGAAAAAGTCATGAGAACGTAAAAGTGTCTTTTTTTTTCAGAATGTTGGCAATTGTGTCTTTAACCCTTTTATCTTTGCAGAGTGGGCCAGCACATGCCCAACTTATTTGGCAACTCTAGATTTTTTGTTCCTTTGAACAAGCCTACTGGACTGAAGCATGTATTCATGATGAGGTGTATGAAACTACAGAAAGAACTGAATCTATTAGACCAACTCCAACCCAACTATATATCCTATATCAAAACACCAAATATGTAAAAAACTCCCTCCAACATGTGCATTATGACTGTATGGCTGTTAAGATCTTACACAGGCGAGAGTTCATCCAAATCATACATTTGTCTACTGTGAAAAGTAGCATGTCCCACCATTATCATTTATCAAATGCAATATGTTGATGTTGCTTTTCATGAAGTTAATGGATATATCAATTTTGGTATGGTGCTTAGAGCCGACAAGGGCGATTTCCTGGCGTGCAGATCTAGTTTCATTAAAGTTAAGCTATCGGTTGTAGATCGAGGGAAAAACTTTTCTGGAGGCACTCTCGTGGATCTGCAACTGGGGTTTTCAGAATGTGATTCTTGAGACGAATTGTTGATGTAATTGCATCTCCTTTGGACTCTTTGTCCCAGTTTGCCATGATCATTACCATAGCGCACATAAATTCTTGTCTTTAATTCTAAGTTTTCTACCCGATTTGTGCGGCTTAATGCAAATGAAGTAGCTCATGTAATTTCTAGGATTGCATGTGCTTTTTCTAACCCTTGCTTGTGATTTGAGGCACCAAGTCATGTGGTGGCCTTTCTCAATCAAGTTTATACTTGCTTGGATAATGAATGGAGTTTCAATTCTTTATGCTTCAAAAAAAAAGAAAAAATGAACGGTGGGGGGGTGGTACTTCCTCAAAAATAAGACGTGTGAATAATAAATGAATATTAGCCAATTGTAGCGTCTACAAGATTTTGGTTCACCCACCTGATATGAAAAACAATTAACACTGTAAAAGTAGATGCTACACTTGCCAACATTCATATCTGATAAGAAAAAATAAAAAGTGATAGTCGTTTGGGATTCTTTATTCATGTATATAAGTCAAATGACCAAACCACATTATATATTTATTATTTTATGCCTTTCCAGATACCAAAATTCAATATATTGAAGCTTGAGTAGCTGCTGCTCGTTTGTAATAGTTTATGTAATCTAAGTTATAAAAATACTTATAGTGAATCAACGCCGCGTAAATAATTTAAAAAAAGACTAGGAAACTTAGTCAATAACTTGTGAAGTTATACATCAATCCATTTAAAGACATAATCCAACGTACTAAAAAAAAAAAAAAAAAAAAAGTCGAGCTTAAAATATTAATTAAAAAAAATTTAGAGGTGCCTAAAGTCTTGCGGACATGATCAAGCTAGATCCTGTCAATAAAAAAGATCCCTAAATAGCACTGAATAAAACTAAAATTATATTGGTTTTTGTTCCGCGAAATTTCTTTGGCAAGGCTTCACGGAAATTGATCTTATTTTGTACTATATTTTTGGTGCTAATTAAAGAGTTGACGATTGACCTTGGATAATGCACCGCTGTATATAAACCATCCAAAAACTATATATATAAATACCATTCAGAAATTCCAATACTGATCATCAGAGAAAAAACAGGAGAGTACCCCCTCCCCCTCCCTCAAAACAAATTAACAGTCAAAATAGGATAAATATTAATCTTCTTTTTTCTTCCCAAGAATTGTTGAGAGATTAGAAGAAGAAAGGCAAAAAAGAGAATGGCTATAATCAGAAGAAGCTTTACATTCATGGCAGGTACATTATTTGGGGTATATATTGCACAAAATTATAATGTACCTAATGTTAGCAAATTGTTCAATGCTGGTTTTGTGGTGGCCAAACATGTGGAGGAGACATACAGGAAACCCAAAAAAAGCAAAGTCGAAGACATTCAAGAATGAGTATCATCAATAATGGATATATATAGTGCCATTTCACATACTTGCAAGTGTGTGTGCTCTGTATAAATGTAATTTGTCTTTCCAGTGTGTGTGTTCTGTATAAATGTAATTTGCCTTTCCAAGATGTAAAAAGTACTTCCTTTTTTTTTTTTTCTATACTTTTCTTGTTTGATGTATTGTCATTTTGTAACTAAATGTTGATGTATATAAATGTATTTTTGGACTTTTTTTAATAATTATGTAATAATATAAAATTTTCATATAAAGTGGACGAGTTTCGGTAAGAAAATTAAATCATTAAATGAGACGCGAATGATGTTTCATGCTTGCAAGAGAGTTGAACTACAGAATCGGTTGGATATAGAGACACGAGATAGCTCTTTTATAGCTCTTTTATAAATATGTGTTTGTGAGTTTGTCGCAAATTTTTTAAAAACATTTCCTTAGTTGTATTTTAGTATTTCCGAAGAGTGCGCTCCGTCAGAATTTTTCATAAAACAATATATTGAGAAATTACTGAGTATTATTAAAAATGAATAACTATATATATATACACATATTTAATTTTCTAAAACTACACTTATCCTACTCCAGAAACATGCACTGCGACACATTCATGGGGACAGCGTAATCCATCATCAAAGAACAGTTTCTTCTCTGAGTCCCTCAAGAATTATAGGACACATAGCTAATTGAAAAAATGCAGGGACTTTTGAAAATTGAAAAAAATCCCATTTAATTCCCATATTCTTACATTTTCCCGCTTCATAAGTAAAAAAACATAAAAAAAACCTCTGACTGTAATATTACAGTTACTTTTTTAAATTTAAGACAAAATCAATCAGTAAAGAGGTTTTTTGTAATTTTAAAAAACATGGTGTTTTTGTCATTAGCCCAAACCACAGGGTTTCTAATAATTATCATTAATTTATTTATATATTGGAACTGCATTTCAACACAGCATAAAGCAGAAATGATCTTTCGAGGGAAAGAGAAACTGAGCTCACTAAAACGACAGCCTTTCCCGTTTTATTAAGGTCAAATTAAATGAATAAAGACAACATATATGTCACAATTACAAGCATGATATCCTCAAATTCTCAAAGAATCAAATTCCAGAAATTTGATGATAAACAATGGAATAGCCAAAATTTCCACACATGAAAACAAACATGTCCCGAGTCTCCAAAAGTGAAAATTTGTAGGAAATTCAGACATGCACATTTACGACATCTGAACAAAAAGAATGGAGGTTTTCTTGCACTCTAGCTCTTATTTCCTGATGAAATATCCCACCAATATGCCAATAAGTAAACCAAATACAAGTATGACAAAGGATACACCACCACCATGCCCTTGTCTGGTTTGCTTCCTAATCAATTCCTGCACAACGAATGCAGTAAAGCGTATTAGCAGAGACGAGCATAAACAAAAACGACAAAGCCACTAGCGTCTGTTACATGAAATAGGCAGACTGGTTACGAGCAGATATAATGATAAGCAAGCTACATAGATCATGCATCAAAAGGACAATTTTCTAATTGAGCTAGACAACTAACCAATATCCATAGTGAAAGAGACTCTGCAGTATTATGTTAAATTGGTTGTTCTAGGGATAATTACAAAAACCACCCATGAGGCTTAGCCAAATTACAAAAAGATCCAATTATCATTTAAAATTACAAATACCTCCTCTTGAGGTGCGTATTTGTTATACAAATTACCCCTTCAACAGGAGCAATTTTGTAAAATAGAAACACTTGTCAGGTTTATTTGTAGTTTTAGAAAATAACTGGACTTTTTTGTAATTAGGCTAAACCTCAAAGGCAGTATTTGTAATTATCCCGTGGGTTTAAGGGCATACACAGACAGAAAGAACCAAGTCCACGGAAGATACCGATAGCAGAGTCAACAGGAAAGGATACATAAATGGTTTAAATTCTTACACTGAGATCAAATGCAGAGTTTTAAGGAGACATAACGGAAAAAATTTGAGTCCAGATCGAGTTAGAAGATCCATGGTGTCATGATAAGAAAAAAGGGAAATAAACACCAAATGAGATGTTGCTCGAACTACAAGCCTCGTCAAAATTTGCATCTAAAAACATCCACCTCCAACATATTACAATACACAACACATTGCCATGGACTCTTAACAAATAAAAAACCCAGCATAATGGATATCAGGAAACCCCTATCCTTTTAGTTGAGCTGACTGTTTTGCACTTGGTTAAAAGTTACACAAACACCCCCTGATGTTCGTCCGAAATAGAGGGATCTCCTCAGTCGGTTGTCAAATAACCTTCTATAATGTTTGTTTACAATACATGCAAATTGGTGTGGCACACCTAGCTCCACCTACTAGGCTTCTTATATTTGAACCGAATAAAATTGATTATGTGAAAACTATTAACAATGTCTTTGTTACGGATTTTCACACAGCCCTGTAGATGATCAGTTATTCCAATACCGATTATCTCTCACACAAAAACAAATTTTGATTCTTATTGTCCAATTTCATTCAATTGAAAGTTTGGAGAAACTACAAAAACCTCTCCTGAGTTCGACCTAAATATAAGGACCTTCTAATTACAGTTACCTTTGCTAGCACAATGGATATCAGGAAAACCTATCACTTTACTTGTGATAATTGTTATGCACTTTATTGAAAATTACACAAGCATCCCCTAATTTTTGTCCAAAATAGATAGACCTCTTCCGTGGTTCGTCAAATTACAATTAACTTCCTTGAGGTTTGTTTAACATGCAAGACTCCCTAAGGTTTATTCCACAACAGAAAAAAAAAAGAAAAAAATTATTAGAAAACATTAAAAGACATGTATGCCAAGGTGAAAAATCAACAGATGCCAACAAATCTTATGCAAGTGCATAGAAATCAAAATATACCAATTCACCGAGGAGCTTTTGATTTTGTTTAACAACAGAAGCTTTCTCCTCTGTCAACTTTGAGACAAGAGACAATGCCTGAAGATAAAGATTTAATTTAGTATAGAACTCCAGCGGCAACATTAAACAAGAATTTAACAGAGAAATAAGGAGGGAAGAAAATATTTTATCCTTTAGGCAGCAGCACAAGTATTTATTTTCAAGAATGAAGCAGCTTCAAAATCAAACTAACAGCCTGCAGTTAACTATGTGTAAGGTATCAGTTTGACCCGAAAAAACCTAATTAACAGTGCAAGTAAAACCATATACTTTTAAACAAGACCAAATTCCTCTTCAAATATAAATGCATCATTTGAAAAGTAAACTAAATGTCCTTGATCATTCTTAAGAGAGTATTTTGTTCTCGTTTAACATAAAATCAACAATCAAGTACCTAAACCTTAAGAAAAACAAAAGAAAAAGTGATGTGGAGAAACTTGGTTTCCATAAGCATATTTTCAGTAATTAAATGCTTAGATAAAACTTTAAAAAAAAAAAAAAGAAAAGTTTCAAGGCATAATCTAAGATAGTTTTGAATCAAGCTTTTCTACCAAAAGTCGTAAAAATGCATGATTTGCTACAATTTGAATTCTTTTACAAAAAATTCCCAACTAGTGAAGGCGGTGCGACGGCCAACAACTTGTGAATCTCCAGGTAGCATATATGCCTTCTTTTTCCCTTACTTTAGTTATAGGATAGTTAACATCCAAGAATGGACAAGGGAAGACGATTAAGTAAAACATATGTGCATATTTAATACCATTAACACAGTTAGAAAACATCTCTGAACAATCTTGACAATGCATTTCCATCAAAAACTAAATGGAGTTCTTCTGGACACCATACTCTAGAACATGCCATCGACATTTCAAACTATTACTGCACAATTTTTCTTTTCCTTTTCTTTCTGGTGTGTATTTGTGTGTGTGCTGGGAGGGGGGGGATGGGGACGGCGATCACCTCAGAAGATGATGACTTTCCTATTGATTGCTTCAATGATTTCGCTACCTGAATTTGTAAGTATCCAAAATTAACAAACTTCATCGCCGAGTAGGAAAAAAAAAGCAAAAAGAAACACATCAATGATTAATCACACTCACAACCTCGGATAACGCGGATTTTCGAATCTCCTCCTCAGCTGAAGATGTTCCAGGAGAAGTCCCTTCTTCATCTCCTTCGGGTACTGGGGAGGGAGGATTAGCAGGAATATAAACAACCCTCAATCTAAACTCATCAACAACCTTCCCCTCCTCCCTGTTAAACTGCATTCAAAATTGACCGAAGTAATGCAAACATAAGCCTCACATTGATTCATATACCATCACTTTGTAGCAAACGTAACCCACCATTTCTTGAGTTACATCCTTATTCGTGGCACCATTTGGTGCAATAACACTCTGAACCAGAAATTTATCCCTGCATTGCATATCAGGGGGAGCCTCTTTTTGCGCTTGCATAGTAACTACGAACCACACAAAAGGAATGCGTTTAAGAATATCCCAATCGACAAATATGTGTGTTTAATCAAGCCAATCAGCCAAAATTGGGAATATAAACCCAAAATTGCAACAATACTTAAGAAAGATAATAGGGCTTTTCACCTGTGACATTGCACACAGAATTGGGTAAAACAATGCCGGCATTAGGGCGAACGCAATACCTTTTGGGGTTGGTTGTTTTGACCTTTTCCATCAAAAAGTCATCAAAATTCAGCCAGCTATGTAATTCTATACTGTATCACATAAAAGAATCAAACGAGTTAACAAAACTACGGTTTTTAGAAATAGAGGTTTACCTTAAATGCAACATACTGATCCGTCTTATTAGCCAACTGCATAGAACATGAACTCTGTTTCCTCAATTCAACTGTATCCACAAGCCCACATAAAAGGATAACCAAACCCACATTAGAAATCACATATCCAGAATGAATTAATCACATTTAAATAGAAAGAAACATCTTTCAGATCATCTGCAATGAAATTGGGTTAGAAAGTAAAATACAATTTGGATTGATGAAAACCTAAAAGGACAACAGGAAAAAAAAAAACCCGAAAAGTATCTTAAAGCAGGTTACAGGAAAAACAGATAGAGTAAACAGCATTTCTCTTTTCCCTTTTGTTCAGTGTTCTCGGAAAACGAACAAAAAGGTCGGAAAACGAAAAAAAAAAGTGAAAATATTATATGAAATTGGCTTACATGGGAACTTTAGTTCTGAGGGCTGAATACCGATAAAATCTCCCATGCTCATGTTTCTGAATTTTGGTTTGAATCAAGAAACTTAAATATGAGGAAGGTTTGAAATTTCTGCGAATTACGAAATGCAAAGAGGAAAAACAATCAAGAACTCTGAAAATGAGAGTAATTTTGGTTTCCGGGTCAGTACAACCTCTGACGAAATCAACGAAGCCCGAAGGCAGTGATGATTTTCTTTTATTAGTTTTTTTTTCGTTCTTCGATATTTGTTTTGGTTTCTATTTCTTTTATAAGTTTTCTATATCTTTTATTAGGTTTTTCCTTCTACGATATTTGTTTTGATTTCTATTTCTTTTATTAGTTTTTTCCTTCTACGATATTTGTTTTGGTTTCTATTTCTTTAGTTTTTTCCTTCTACGATATTTGATTTTTTGGTTTCTAATATATGTACTAGATGTGATCTCCTGGAATGGAATAGAGGCATTCATTTTGTGCTGAAACATGTACATTTTTCTAGGGATAACAAAATTCCCGCAGGAAACTATTCCCATTGATACCCGAATAATATTGGACAGGAAATCCCCTGTCAATTGGGGGATGAAACGATGATGGGGATTCCCACTTATCTAGAATTATGGATGAGAAGTAGATGTTATTTATATTCCCCTCTAATCCCTAGGGATTGAATCATATGAGACCACATAATTAAAGGGAGACAGTGTGGACTAATTATGTCCACATATTTTAAATTTTAGATGGTTGAGATTTGGCTGATTTAGTGGTCTTTTTTTTTTAATTTTAAATCAAATAAGGGTATGTTGGTCATTTTCTTATTAATAGTTTTCACCCCCAAACGGTAACTCCCCCCAAATTCCCCCAAATCCGTTCATCTCTCCTACACAAATCCATCTGTGCGCTGGTGGTGGAGGTTCGAACAGGAAGCTCTCCGGCGGCTCTCTCGGAGTTGATGTCTGTCGCGGTCTCCTTTTGGAATCTCTAAGAGCGTGAAGATCTCCAGATGCGTGTGAGAGCTTCCCCATCACCTTCAATGGTGGTTCTCGAAAATTGCTAATGAGCCCTCAGATTTCGGAGCAGATGTAATTGAGTCCTCATGGTTTAATTGCAGATAAAAACTTCCAGTTTCTAAATCTTCCGGTCTCCATAAATAAATTACACAAAAAAAAATATGTTTCTATGTGCAAAAATTAACAGCAATAGATTGGTGAAGAAGACGATGCTGACGTGGAGAAAACGAGGGCCTACGAGGAGGCAATGAGGATTACTGTATACTTAGATGTTTTTCGATGTATACTTGTATGTGTTTTGCTGTATAAGTAGTTAATTTTTTATGTATGTATTTATGTTACTGTATACTTATGTTTTTTGTTGTATACTTATATGTGTTTTGTTGTATACTTATTTTTTTGTTTGACAATTGTAATATGCAGTACAAATATGTTAAATATACAACATAATAGTGTTAAATATACAATAAATATATGTTAAATATACAGTACATTAATGAGCGTGATTTTCTCTCTCTTTACAACAGATTTACTTAATCTATGGTCCCCACATGTTAATGAGCGTGATTCTCTCTGTTAGGAAATTTATTGAGTAGATTTTGATGATACCATGTAAAACTTAAACTAGGAAGTTGACACCCCATTTTCCTTGTAATTTGTATTGTACATGCGTGATTTTCTCTCTCCAGCGCGATTTTCTCACAATTTTCTCTCTCTCCACGTGATTCTCTCTATCCCAATAACTTATTCCATATATTTGAACGGTCCCCACATATTTGTTTGACAATTATACCCTTATTTTGCCTTAATTAAATGTTTAATGTAATTTTAACCTCTATTTATCTTATTCATTGATATAGATAAAGGAGGGTTGAGATGAATCCACATTGTCTCACTATAATATGTGGTCTCATTGGATCCCCCCTAATCCCTATACCTATCACCAACCCCATTTAGATAAATAGTGGATTCCTCATCCCCATCCTTATTCCCCAAATATATATTATATTTATAGGATACGGACCATAGGAGTCTTCCCATTTGGGGTGAGTCCCTAGAGACAAATCCTAATCATAGATTAATATTTTTGGGTGGTCTAGATTTTTAGGGGTTTTTATATTTATTATTTGGTTCAGCAACTAAAAATGGTATATTTGTTATTTTACCATATAGAATCAGTTATTGAGATTTGATGAGATTTCAATGACGTTCTATTTTCCTTTCCCTACCCACGCGATGTGTTCTTTCAGTGTTAACTAACCCATTTTTTGCCTTAAATTCTTTACACTTTCTCTGTAAAAGTTTTCCCTCCTATTTCGATTTTCTAAGTTCGAGTTTGGTGTTTGAAAATTTTGCAGATTTTTTGAAGGTAAGTTCTCATCTCATGAGGTTGTGTTTTTAAGCTTCGATTTTAGTTAGTAGCCAATTTATATGGTTTATGAAGGTTCCCAGTTCGGGTTTTTTCGTTTGATTTTTGCAATTACAATCTCTTTTTTTGTTGTTTTGGGCTAGTTTTTTGGTTAATTTTGTGTGAATTTCATCTCGGTTCGCACACTGGGGATTTTTCGTTCAGAAAGATTGTAGTTCAGTTGACAGTGGTAGTTTTGTTCATTTGTTTCTCTTTTTTCACTTGATTATGTTAGTTGTTATGTTGCTTGTTTAGTTTGTTCATGTTGCTTGTGGAATGTTTAAAACTTTGACTTCACTGCAATTTTACTTTTTTATATCTGTTTTTGTTTGCACGCTTGTGTAATTGTGTATTTCTGCTTGTGAAGGTATTAAGGTTGGCATGCGAAGTGATCTTCATTTAGATTTTTGTAACAGGGCAGCATTTTGTTTTTTGAGCCCTAGGGAGTTTTTATATCTTGTGCGTTCGTTAACATTCATGTTGTTACTATTAATTTTATATGTTTATGTATTTTGTTAGTATTGCTTGTTTAGTTTTTGCATGTTGCTTATGTTATAATAATTTTCTGCAAAATTGATTTTATTTTTGTTAATATTGATTCTGTTTTTTGTTATGCTTGTGTACATCGATAGTTTTGGTTATGAACTACTACAATTATGCATATGAAACAACACATGATTATATGTGTACAAATTTGTAGTACAAGAATATTTTATCTAGTATTGTATTGCTTATAATGTTTTCTGTGTATGTATCTCTTTTTTTGTAGGTGTGATTATTTTCTGATTTTGAAGACAATGGCTAAAGGTGACAACAAAAGAAAGAATTTGAGTACTCAAGGTGACGAGGATCGACAAGATAAATCTGCAGGGCAGAAGAGGTTAAAAAGTCAAGGAGTTGGTAGTAAAAGCAAAGTTACTGTTTCACATCCGAAAGGTTCGACAAGGTCGTCACCAAAGTTATTAGTTGATTTCATTTAAAAAATGAACCCTGCTCAGAGGGTCGCCATTGTGGATATGGGTTTTGGGGGGTTGCTAGAGATGAGAATTAAAGAATTCCTCCCTCAGTTGGTATACTGGTTGGTGGAAAACTTTAATCTTGTTAGTTGTGAGCTGACATGGGCGAAGGGGAAATCGATCTACATCAATGTGAGCAATGTTGAGCGTGTTCTTGGATTCCTGAATGGTCCGATTAAAATCCAGAAGAAAATTAGATTAGATGGTGAGTGACAACTACTCGAACAGTGGCAAGGAATTTTTGTGAAAGCGAGCAATAACATTACAACTGGGGAGGTGTGTGAGCAGTTGAGAGGTTGTGAAGGCGGCGGTGACTGATTTAAGAGACACCTTGTTGTTTTGGTGGATTGTTTGGTGATTGGGAACAATCCTTGTGGATATGCAAATCTACTTATAATGAAAATCCTAGAGGATGTCAGTAAATTGAACTGGTGTGAGTATACACTAAATACTCTGATTGCCAACAGGGATAAATGGGAAAACGACCAAGAAAAATAATTCAACGGTCCATTGCTATTTTTAGTTGTAAGTTAAATTTCATTTTAAGTTATTTTTATAATTGTATGTGTAGTTTTAATTGTTTTTTCTTCCTTTGTTTGCAGGTTCTTTATATTGACAGGGTTGTTTTTTACAGCCGTGATGTTCCTAGGAGGTTGTTGAGTATATGTTTTTAGACCACGGAGAGTTTGAAGGATAGAACAATGAGAGAGTTAAATGTAGGGGGTTTGGGAAAGGGTTTTGTGGACAATCCACTACCACTGGAGAGTCAGGTTGAGGGTCCATCTGAGGATCTGCCATGTGTTATGGAGAGATCTTCATTGAAGGCGAACTTACCGTCTGGTAGTTTGAGCAATGAGGTAATCAATAACTGTAAATTAAGTTGATATGATGAATATGTAGTACAAATGTGATGCTTATGAAATGTGTATATGTTGCTAATGTTAATTATTTCTGCGCTGCTTATTTAGTAAATCTATTTTGCTTTTATAGTGTATTTTTTTGCTTATGTAGTACAAGTTTGGTGCATGTTGAATTCAATGATTTGTTTATGTAGGGATATTTGGATGCATTTATTATAGATGTTAAACAGGTTGGCCCTAGCCCTATAGGGCCAGCCATATAGGGCTTCGGGCTAAATGATCCACTATTAAACGGGCTAGCATGTTGCGAACCCTAACCCTAGCGGGCTTCGGGCTTAACGGGCTACTATCGGGCTATAAGTGAATAAAATAAAAAAATATATATTTAAATCTAAAATTTTAAACTCGTACATATATAACATTAAAGTTTAACATGTTAAGTTAAATTATTCATTATAAAAAAATCTTGCATAGTTTATAATTATATTGCATTAACGGAATTGTAAATTTAAATATTCCATGATCAAAGTTTTAAAACTATAATAATAAAAGATAACATTGTATAATATATACTCATATAAAATGAAAAAAAAATACTTTTTAAAAAAAATATTCATTTGACTATAAGTCATAGTTTTAAGAATTATATAATTAAACCTATTAAATATGAGGAGTTGTGAGCTTGAAAAAATATATTTAGTAATAGGTAATATGTAATAAAATAGATTTATAATATTAGAATTATATTTATTTTTTAAAAAAACACAATTGGCGGGCTAGCGGGCTAGCCCGTTTAACCTACGGACTAGCCCTAACGGGCCTCGGGCTAAATAGTCCGGGCCAAAAAGGCCCGGATTTAAACGAGCCAAAATAATTCGGCCCTAACCCTCTTTTTTACCGGTTTAAACGGTCCGGGCCAACGGGCCGCGACCCTTTTAACATCTCTAGTGTTTATCATGTCAATTGTGTTGCTTATGCAATTTTATGTTTAATTTGTACGTGTTGCATATGCAGTGCAAGCTTAGTGCTTACGTAATATTTGTGTGTTGCTTAGGCTGGTTATTCATGGTTGCCTTTTTAGTGAATATGCCATGCATGCGTAGTTCAGATTTGTTGCTTGTGTAATGCAAGTTTGTTGCCTGTAACTTTTAAAGTTTTGCTTATATAAGGTTGTAATATTGCTTATATAATGTTAATTTGTTGTTTATGTAGTATTAGGCTGGTTATTCATGGTTGCTTTTTTAGTGAATATGTCATGCATGTGTAGTTCAGATTTGTTGCTTATGTAGTGCAAGTTTGTTGCATGTAACTTTTAAAGTTTTGCTTATATAAGGTTATAATATTGCTTATACAATGTTAATTTGTTGTTTATGTAGTATAATGCTTAATGGTTTAGTGTATTTACAGTTTTTTGTTTATATTATTCAGGAGTATATTGTGAGGATTCTAGAAAAGTTGTCATGTCTTGCAACAAATGTTGTTGATATAATAACATTGTTGATGAATGCGCCGAAAGAATTTTTTGGGGATGTACAGTTTCACAAAGTGCAAGAAGCGGCAAGGAAGCTTATTTGTTTCACGAGCAAGCACGGTGGTTCAAAGGAGGGGGTGATCATGCTGAGATGAGTGAGCCACAAGAGAATGAAGTTTTCTGGAATAACTTTGAGATTATCACGACAATCAAAAAGATTGAGCGTGCACTGGGCATAAGTGACGAGTATAAAAAAATGACTGAGGATATGTCCTATTTTAGTCTTGGGGTTAGTCTGGATGCACAGAATGATAGATGAGACGATGTTGTTGGTATAACTAGTGAGATTAGCCGTGATGTGCCAGAAAATATTGCTGAACATGACCGAGATTTAGAGACTAACATGGTGACAATTTGTTTTTCTTATATTGTTTGTTTCTTGTGGTGAATGTATGAAATTTTGAATGTGTAACATATTTACCTCTTTTTTTTGCAATGTAAGAGGATGTTGCGTGTGAGTGCGATGGTGTTAGCGGCAATGATGGGGGTGAAGAGTTGGAGGAGGCTGCGGATGTCAATGAGATGATTAGTGAGATTGGTTATACAATGAAGAGAACACCAGAAAAATCATTTCCACTAATTTCTACAATTCTTGTAAAGCATATTGATTTGAAATCAAATTTGAACAAATATGAATTGTTGATTTCGGAGTGGCTTTTGGAAAATGAGGTGGCAGATAAGTAAGTGTTTTATATATGTTACAATGTTTATAATATTTGAAGCATGATGTGGATTAGTGCGTCATTCTATTTTATTTTTTTGTTTATTTAATTCACAGGCTTGAAGTAATTTTTAAGATCAGGGATATCATGTTGTTGAGAGAAGATGTTGAATCTCTTAAGGAGGGGGAGTATGTGAGTTCGGTTGTTATAGATATATATGGTCTAAGATCCTTAATTACAAGGATTTTTCTTAAAGAGCAAGAGTTCGCAGATGTTTTGCAACAACATACTCAATTGTACATTGTATTTGTATTTATTATTAGCCATCTTTTTTTCTTGGTTATTGGAGTGCTCTGTTGTAAAAATTCCCGTCTAACCCCGATTAATCCCCGCCTAGGCGCTAGGCCCCCCTTGTCCGCCAACGATTTCTTTTCCAATTAGGCCCGCCTAATCCCGCACAGGTCCCGCATAACCCCGCCTAAGCTTCGCTTAGGCACTAGGCCCCAGTCTGCTGCCTAGCGAGCGCCTAGCGCTTTTTACAACATTGTTGGAGTGTAATCGTTTAGAATATATTGCAGCAATATAATGTTGCATCGCCGAAGGGAGAATGGACATGAAGGATGTGTGGTATATTCACAAATAGCTTTGATGCAGAATTTGGCGACACCAGTGCGAAAGACTTGAATCATTTGATTTGGTATTTAGATTTTTTTCTATATTACTATATTTTGGTGTTTTATATTTTTAATTTATTTTAAGTGTCTTGTTTTCAGTTCTCCTTCCCAATTTGCAAAAGCGAGCATTTTTTTTGTGGTGTGCTTTGATGTCAAGAGTAAGCAATGCCACATTTTAGATAATTCTTCGGTAGAAGTACAAAAACTAACAAGTATGAATGCATCCCCGAAAGATTGGTATGAGTATTTTTCTCTTGCTTTCTTGAATCTTTGTTTTGTATACTTGTTTATGCAATATAGTTACATTGCATATGTTGGATAACCATACTGCATGTGTAGTATAATATTTCTACATGTTTATTTTCATGTTTGCATGTGTAGTGTAAGAGTACTACTTATGTAGTATGCATTCGTTGCATTTTAACATTGGGTTATTTTTAGTATGTGTAGTTATTGCATATTGCATGCTTGCTTGTATAGTATGGATGTGATGCTTAAATAATGCATAGGTACTGCTTATGTTTAACTTTTTGCGATTAAGTTTATGTAGTTGTGTTGCATGCGTAGTGTTCATTAAATGCTTATATAGTTGAAGTTATTTGCATATGAAGATATGCATTATGATTTTTGCAGCGCCAGATGTTTGCTTAGTACATTTTGTCCAAAGGTTGTACGTTGGCAGCGCGTTATATACAAAATTCTAAGGTATTGAGACTGACTATGGACTGGAAGGACAATGAAAATAAAGTGGAATGCAGTGTTTTTGCCATGCGCCACATGGAAACATACATGGGCGTAGGCATGAGGAATTGGGATAGTGGGTTGAAGAAGAAAAATTCTGCACAATTATCCTTTTTGCGGGCGAAATACTGTGTCACTATTACTTTGGATAACACGTACAAACACATGGCAAAGAATTTGGTCGAGCAAAAAAGTACGGTGGATGAAGAAGTTGTGATCTAAGGCAATTGTAGGAATTTGATTTTGTTAATGTAACTCTATGTTGAACAAGATACTTTTATGCTGTTTTTGTTTTATTGTTATTCTGTTGGAAATATTTTTATAAACATGTAGGTAAGATCATATGTTTTCTGGTGTTTAGGTATGTACGATGTTTTATATGTAAAGTTTATGGGATGGTTATTTTGGTGTATATCTAAGTTTTTTTTCATGTATAAATCGTCTTATAGTTTATCCTTTTTCATACATAGCATACACCAAGTAAATAATATATATGCAATTGGGATATTCTACATAAGCAAATTGTTCAACTGTACATGAAATGCTAATGTAGACTTAGTTAGATGCATGTGTAGATATTCAATGCATCAAATTTGGTGGGGCTTAAGATTGTTAAATAGATGTGTTGCTTTTGAAGGATATTTTTTTTGCATATGCAGAAACCTGTTGGGGCTTACAAAGAGATAAAGATTATTTTCCAAACAATATGCTTTTCTATCATTAAAGTATTCTTACATATTGTAATGCTTGCTTATGTAAGGTTTGTTGCATATGTAATGTATAGGCGACGCTTATATATAACTTTTTTGCGATTTTAAGTTTTTATGTAGATGTTTTGCATGCGTATTGTTCATACATTGCTTATGTAGTTGAAGTTTGTTGCATGTGAAGTTTATCATCTGTACAACTTAAAAACATAGTCTGTAACCAACTATCCATGTATAATGTCTAAGGAAATAAACTACTGAAAAATATTATAGAGTCATGTCCCACGCTTGGTTGCTACAGGTCTGGCTATTATGGCTCCCAATGTCCACACTTCATGTAATGCCTCTTTAGCTTTTTGCTTGCATTGATTGCTTTTTCTTTTTGGCTTTGAATTCAGCTTTGAATATGGCTACCACTACCCTTGTTCTTGGCATGTTTTGGTGGCAAAACTTGAACTTGTTATTGTGATGTAGTCCCGCCAAAGTCCTCAATCAATGTCTGCTTGTTCAGTATATTTGTATTAACCTCTTTATTGCATGAGTAACATCTAATTGTGTGCTTGAATGATTTTTCCTAGAGCGTGTAGCTGTTCTTTGTTGCCCTTTGCCATCCTTACACAATAATGGAAATCTGGCCGTATTTTTTTGCAATGTTGTATCAACTTTGCACCCGGTTGTGTACTGACAAAGTGACCCAATGTTTAAAGTCTAAGAAGCTGATGCATTCTTTATCCATCGATTGAGTATATAATTTTCCGGAATTTTGTCAAGTAGTAATTTTAGATGCAATTTTATTTTCGAAGCTATTTGTATGGGTAAATTGAGATGCAATTAATAAGTATTTTTTAAATAAGTGTATTCAAATTAAATACAATTCTTTATAATTATGAAAAAAAGAGTTAAATTCAAGTAACAACTTTACGTACATTACAAATAGCCAACATATATAAGTAAACTTGAATGCATAATTTTTAAAGCCCATTACAAAATAAAATTTTGAGTAAATATATTTTATATTTTTAACATTTTATGTTTATTTTATATATGCAATATGTATGTCAAACAAAAGATTGTAAGAGACAATCAATTTCATATATTATACGTCAAATATGGATCAAAAAATAAAAAAGTTTGTAATTTTTATAAATATAGACAAATATAATAATTAATGCAGTACACACACAGATTTGGAAAAATACGTTTTATACAATGCCTTGTTATAATATATATATATATATATATATATATATATATATATATATTCTCCATAACTAATTCACAAATTACCAAAATTAATATTACATTATGTAATTATACTATTTTGGGAGAGTGGTTTAGGCGGAAAAGTTTTTAGCGTACTATTTAAAAATGACTCATTTCTTATATATATATATATATAGATATAGATATAGATACAATGTCGAACTTTTTACATATAATGTTTTGTGAATGTTATTTTGTGATAGTATTATTTTATGGTCCATATATAAATTTATAGGGAGAAAGGTTATATGAGACCACCTCATAGAGTGAGTCCATAGGGACCAATACTAGCCATTTAAGAGGCAAAATTACAAATTACAAGCTAGTTAATTAAACACTAGGGTAAATTACTCATCCTCCAAAAATACCCCAATATTCACGATATTCAGCAATATTCACGGGATTCACGCAATCCTTCCAAATCTCAAAGAAAAATCAACATAACAATCCTCCTCCTTCTTCTTCAACGCACTACTGTGAGAAATTCTTCATCTTTATTCTTCAACGCATTACCAGGGACTGAAAAAAGTTGCAGATAATTTTCCATAGTTGCTAGAACTCGACTAAAGTTCGAAGGTTGCTTATGAAGATGTAATTTGTTGCTTGTATAGATGTGTCATGGTGCTTTTAGATATATTAACTACATAAGCAAGTCATGAGCAACAAATCCATACTACATAAGCAACAAGCATATACTACATAAGCAACGAATATACACTACGTATGCACCACATATATATTAACTACATAAGCAAGTAATAAGCAATAACCCCATACTACATAAGCAACAAGACTATACTACATAAGCAACGAATATACACTACGTATGCACCACAATTACTTTACCTACATAAGCAAGTCATATACAACAAACTCATACTACATAGGCAACAAACATATACTACATAAGCAAAGAATATACACTACGTATGCACCACATATACATTAACTATATAAGCAAGTCATAAGCAACAAACTCATACTACATAAGCAATGAATATACACTACATATGCAACACAAATATATTAACTACTTAAGCAAGTAATAAGCAACAACCCTATACTACATAAGCAACAAATATACACTATATATCCAACACAGATACGATTAAATTATACATGCAATATGGTTATACTACACATGCAATATGATTATATTACATAAGCGATTAACAATGAAATCTGCTGGAGAAAAACAAACGTGAATATGAGGTATATGGGTTACTCAAAAACTGAAAGCACGTGTCGCGTGAAAGGGGGAAACAAATTGAACGTGATTGAGATCTCATCAAATATCAATAACTGATTCTATATTGTAAAATGACCACCCTACCCTTCTTGTTGAAACAAAAAAAATAAATATAAAACCTCATAAAAATCTGGACCACCCAAAAATATTAATCTATGGTTAGGATTGGGTCCTATGTAGGGATGTCAATGGGTCGGGTCTGGGTCGGGTCCGTCTGGACCCGAGACCTGACCCGTTAAGAAAATACAATACCCATACCCATACCCGCCCCGCCTCATCTAGACACATACCCGCCCCGACCCATATCCGTGTCTTGCGGGTAAGACCCGTTAGACCTATTAGACCCGTCAACTTCATATGTTTGGCCAATTGTTTACGATTTTTACTCAAAATAGTGCACTCAAAATTTATGTTATTTATATAATTTTGTAGGTATTATATAAATTATGAAATAAACACCAACATATATAAATCAAGAGTTTTTGAATAAGAATAATATAATATATTCATTCTATATAAAAATAAAAAAATAAAATAAAAATTATATGGGTCGGGTCTGGGCCGGGTCCTGTCATACCCGTTACCCGACCCATACCCGTCCGGGTCTAAATCTCAATACCCGTTACCCGCCCCATACCCATTTACTGGCCGTAATGGCTATTAGATGAGGCAACCGAGGAACTTGATATCCCGGGTAACTAATTTGGAGCTGCCTAACAATTCGAACATGTTGCTTCAAGTTGATTTGGACATATGTAAACTGCACTTTACTATACCGGGGAGCATGCACATGTTCGTCCCATATGCTAATGGAACACCATAGTTCTACCCGCAGGATGCACAACAATGTATTGTAGGAGTTTATTCTCGGGGGTTGATATGTGTAAAATATACGTCCATTTAGAGGCTTAGTTGGATACATATTTGATACATTTGCATATATATATAGTTAGCGTGTTTTAGTTGATTTCCTTTGTTGGGCGTGATACTGCGTATTTTGTATATTTTTTGTAGAAAATAGAGATAAATTGGAAAAAAAGCGATATCACATTCCAAAGGATATGTCAAGAGCCAAGGTACAAGCAAATATGTTAAGGAAAGAAGCATGGACAGTCAAATAAAAGGGAATTGCCTTCGAAAATGTCCAAATGCATCAACAGTTTTTAGCACTGGCAGGGTTTAGTATTTTGGCCATAACATTCTCTAAACCGTTGATATTGAGATGATTCAAGTGGCTATGTAAAGCTAAGAGAAAGGGATACAACTTTCATGAAGATACTAGGAGCAAAATCACATCGCACGACCCAATCATGTGGATTCACACGAGTGTGAATGGTCCTGCGGCTGATTTTGTGTCCTAATCCCGTCAAAACTCTACCGGTGATCGCTCAAGGCACCTATATAAAGGGACCAAGTTCTTGGACGATTTTCATACTTGATAACACATCCGAAAATACATCAAAATACACTAGGGTTACACTGAGTCTTCTTCGAGAGAGGAGAACAAATGTACAAAGAACACCACAAGGCCTTTTTCATCTATGGAAGCACAAGGGTTCGAAGGCTTGGAAGGAGAATCCATCCTGACAAGAAGGGTTCTTTATTTCTTAGTTTAGATCTCTTGTTTGTACTTAAACGATGTCAAACTATTTGATTTCAACTTTGTCCATGAAATTGTTATCTAATATGGTGGGCTTATCTTCCTGATCCTAGGGCATAATCAAAACATTGGATTCATGTTAAATCTATATTGATTGTTTTCTTAATTGATTTAAGTGTTCTATTATATGAATTTGAATGCTTAACTCCTGTTGATTATCTGATCAATAATTTGCATGTCATAATTGTTAGTTCATAATTCGGGGATGAGTTCTAATAAACAAAAATCACATTCAGACATAAACGGGTGTAACGTGTCGGGAGACCTACAACTATTTGTGGGGAGTACTTCAATTCAAATATCTTTTGGGAGTTAATAGTAATTGTAACGTATCGAGAGATCTACAATTGTTATTAATCAACTGTTTATGTTTCACCCGGGAGGGGAAATAAACTAATTTAGGATTTGAACCCATAGAAACACATAAACTGGTTTTGATAAACATTAATTGGATTTAATATTGAAGAGAATGTTGAGATTATGTACCTAGTGTTGCTTTCGTATTTGTTGAAAAGAACTTGATGAGTTCGGATTTTTATAAATTTAAATATTTTATTTTACTTGTTAATTTAGGATTAGTTAGATAAATACACAATTCTTTGATTTTTGACCGCTTCAATAAAATCAAAATACGATATTTACTATAGGCCAAGTGTTTCATATTCAATCCCTGAGGAATACGACCTTGCTTGCCATTATTCTATAAACTACGTTGTATACTTGCAGTATAGTGAAAATATTCCACGATCAGGGATGAGGCTCCTTCTCCTGAGTCTGCTTACTGGATAGCTTTGGAAATGAAGGATCCCAATAAGCCAAATCAACCCAAGCTCTTGGGGGAAGTTATTCGGACTTTTGGTGCTCTTCTATCAGTAAAAATACCCTCGGTTGACCTTCACCGATATTTTGGAGCTATTCCAATATAGGGTTTATCCAACGAGACTTCTGGGAAGACCCTCGGGATGGCAGCATTTGGTGACAGGGTCGGGTTACCCCAACAACTTAGTGGAAGAGATCCCCCAATCTCTGAACGATTGGTAACACAAATGGTCTTTGTGGGCGGTGATTGTATTGAGCCCAAACATGGAGAAAAGAAGATGGCCAATTTCATTCTCTACCAGTCAATTATAGCAATTCACTTCATAAGGATCTTTCTCGGTTTTCTTTCGTTCGTGTGTTCTAATCGCTCATTTTTTGTTTTTTTGCAGACCTATCTCTCACGAAAAGCTCTCGGTGGAGTTTGGTCAAAGGTTAGAAAAGATCAAAGAGCTGAACAAAGAGAGTAGGCATGTCGGTGTTTTTACCGCAGAAGAATATTTGTACCGGGTAGGTTTATGTTTATCCGGCCTTCAGACCATTTAGGAGTTATCCTCCCCAATAATATTTGTTTCATTTGTCCCATCCACGATTTTTGTGTTTTGCATTCTCTCGAAGTGTTCAGCTCAATATTTTAGTCTACTAATGTTAGGAAATTTATTTTGTAGATTTTGATGATACCATGTAAAACTTAAACGAGAAAGTCGGCACCCCATTTTTCTTGTAATTTGTATTGAAATAGATAATTTGGAAAAACGAGTCAAGTCGGCCTATGCTAGAAATACAAGAAGTCAATCAAGATCGAAGTGAAGACTCATTGCAAGACAATTTGAGTATGGCAAAGAAGAAAAGTCAAGAACTCGACTGAAAGTGTATTAGCTGTGAAACAACTATGTGAAGAACCAGTTAAATCAACTTAAGAAGCCAAGTCTCAAGTTGAAGTGACATATGAGTCATCCAAAGATTGGAAGCTAACTCAAGTCACCTGGGAAATAAAAGATTGCACTCAAGTCAAGAGAACTGAGCGAGATCCGTTGATGAAAGTCAAGAATGTTACTCAGAATGGTAACATGTTAAAGTTGTCAGAGATAAAAAGTTAGTTCCAGTTGTGTGCAAAAGGAACAAACCAATGGGAAGCACTGCACCAAAGTCAGAAACGCTGCAATGCTGCAAGACATTAAATACGAGGAAATGTCAACATCAAGGACTGCAACAAGACAAGCCAACGAACACAAGTGACTTTTGAAATTAGCATATCTCTTCAACGGGCAAAATTTCAAAAGTGCACTATAAAAGGCTGAGAAATTTACTGAGAAAAGGTTACCTTGCACACCTGAGAAATCAAGCATTATTCAAACTATTAACTTGAAATATTCTAAAATATATTCAAGCAAATCCTCAAGCCTGAAACTCGAAGAAAAACGATCCAACACAAGCTGTGAAGGAAAGATAACTTCAAATCTGTTGAATAGGATACTTTTGAAGAATCAAAAGGGGTCTACTTTCCAAGGAGGATTGTAAAAAGGTTTAAGGTCGAACCAATATCAAGTGATTGGAGGGCTTCGTGATCAAATCCAAGAGCTTGAGAAAGTGAGCTGAAGTAGCAAGGCAACTGCCCTGTGAAGAAGCTGAGTTGCAAGAGAAGCCAGTTATGTGACCAAAAATTTGTCTCTAGGATCATTCACCACGTTGTAAACTGATCTGTTACATAGTGGATTCCTCCAGGAGTTGGACAAGAGAGGATTAGAAGAATTACCCCATCTTCGAACCTCTATAAAAATTAACTGTCATTTATTTTTTCAGCACATTTATATTTCTGCATGTTTATATCATATCTGCTGATAAACTTATATTTGCTATCCAACTGATTAATAACCAAGTGCTAAAATCAAGTGTTAAAACAAGCTTAAAACAATTCAAAGAGTGTTAAGTCTTAAATTGATAAAACTAACACAACCAAGTTAAAGTTCAGGTTAAATAGCCGAGTTATTCTATCAACAGCTCTATCGAGTCTGTTGAGTGGCTAACTTAGCTCAATAACCAACTTAGTTGTCCCTCAAGGACACAACTGTTTAAGTTAACTCTGTTATAATTTTAAAAGGACTAAAATCGAAAGTTGGTCAGGTTTTATTCAACCCCCCCTCTAAACCTTACTCACACCCCTTGGGACCTGCAAGTGGTATCAGATCGGTTGGTTCATTGAGCCTTCCGCACTGTTTACTGAACTAGATCTTTATCTTTTCAAAAAGGTTTTAAACACTTCCATTTTCAAAATTTTTCATTTTTAGCAAAGTTATTATCATGGAAGCAAATTTGACACGCATTCCTATGTTCACCGTTGAAGAATTTCATGATTGGAAAATTCGTTTGCAGGCTCATCTATCTGCTCTACACGATGAAATGTAGCTTGTGATAGAGGATGGGCCACTGCAAATATTGAAAGTGAATTTTGCAAAATAAGCGCTACTTGAAGGAGAGGAAGGCTCTTCTTTGAAGCAAGACCAGCCATGGTTGAAAAACCAAGGACTGAGTGGACAAATGAAGATAGGAAGAGATACAACTTGGACAGTGTGGCCAAGGACATACTTTACAAGACTTTGGACAAAGCAATGTTCAACAAAGTCAAATCTTGCAAATCTGCAAAAGAAATCTAGAATAAACTAACTTTAATTTGTGAAGGATCAGAACAAATTAAAGAAAATAAATTGTCTGTTGCTGTTCAAAAATTTGAAAATTTCAAAATGTTTGCAGGTGAAACCATAGATCAGTCGGATGCCAGATTCACTGAAATCACAAATGAGCTTTCAGATTTTGGGAAGGAATATACACAAAAGGAAATGTGTATGAAGATCCTAAGAAGCCTCCCGGCTGAATGGGAAATGAAAACTATGGCTATGAGACATTCCATGGACCTCTCAAGAACATCTAACCATGAGCTATTCTCAGACTTCAAAGAGAAGAAAAGAGCAAGAAGAGACAGTTGTACCCAAGACATCTGTGTTAGATAAATGTTTTTATCAAGATTTTGATGATTATGTTTAAATGAGTTTTTATACCAAAACAATGTTAATAAATGTTGTCCAAATACTCCTAAATGATTTAAAATGTTTTTGCTAATTTTTGGAGTATTTCTTAGAATTTAATTTTCGATAAAAATGGACAACACATTTGATGGTTTTATTTAAATTGGTTTTTACACCAAAACTATGTTTATAAATGTTGTCAAAATACTCCCAAGTGATTTAAAATGTTTTTACTAATTTTTTGGAGTATTTCTTGAAGTTTATTTTTGATAAAAATCGGACAACATTTCAATTTGAAGGTCGGCCGTCGCCCAAAGCGTCGGCCGATACCAAGCAAAGAGAATTGAAGCGAGCGTTCGAACTCTAAAAAGCGAAGAGGGGACCGATCAAGCGGGGGCCGGCCACTTCGGCCCCGTCGTCGGTCGACCCCCGACGACATGCACTGGATCGCACTAATTTTTCCAAACGGTCGAAATCTTCAACAGGGCAACCGGTCGCCCTATGCTATTTTGTGACAACAAAGTTATGCTGTTTGAAATTTTTGACAGCAAGATTTACTTTTGATTTTTGTACAATATTTCTACATCTTGTGATCTTCTTTTTGTAGACAAAAGTGAAGATAGAGGAGCCTATGTTGGGAGCCTATGTTGGTGAAGACTTCCCTATAAATAGAGGATGAATTGAAGACACAAGATACAACACATACAAGCAAAACACACAACAAGAAATCAGCAAATTGTTCAAGCTTTCATTTTTACATTCTTGTTGTAATAGCCTAAGTACTTTCACTTGCACATCTTTGAGGTCTAGGCTTTTGATTCTTGATTACACTTTCACTCAATCTTTGTATTGATTTCATACAGTTGTAATCTTGAATTTTGTCCATCATTCAACACAAGACATCCTTGTGAGTATTCTTGTGGTAAGAATACACTTGGGTGATCTAGGTGATAGGTGTTTGAAGAGTGTAGTACTCTTCAAAGGTGGTGAAGGAAGATTGTGGTAATCTCCTTGAAGGTGTTGCAAGAGGATTGTGGTGATCCTTAAGGTGTTGTATTAATTGTGGTAATTAATAAAATCTTTTTCTTTTTGAAATCCATCCCCAGGATCTTTGGGGTGGTAGAGGATTAGGCCCTAGGTGGGTTGAACCCCTTTAAATCAACGAGTGTTGTTTAATTTCCGCATTTACATTCTTGTCATTTACTTGTTGATTCGAAAAAGAGGGTGATTTGCGAAAAATCGGCATAATCTATTCACCCCCCTCTAGATTATCGTAGCCACTTGGACTAACAAGTGGTATCAAAGTCAAACTCTTTGGCTAGCTCGTTCCGAGTAAAGAGGAAAGATCCATGGCTACGAATGATGCTTATCTTACCACCGGCGCCTCCACCAACAAGCCACCACTTTTCGACGCCAACAACTATGCATTTTGGAAAGACCGCATGGAGTGCTTTCTACAAGGGTGCGGATTTGATATTTGGAATGTGGTCATTGAAGAAGTTGCTCAACCAACAACAAAATTGGAGGATGGTACCACGCCTCCCAAGCCGTTCAAGGAATACGATGAAAATGACAAGAAGGCTTTCTCTTTAAACGGTAAGGCCTTAAACATTTTACATTGCTCTCTTACCGCCACCAAATATAATCGCATAAGAGTCATACGGTCGGCACATGAAGTTTGGGAAAAATTAGAAACCATCTATGAGGGCACAAAGAAAGTGAAGCAAGCAAGAAAAACAATGCTTGTGAAAGACTTTGAAAATTTCAATATGCATGATGGTGAAAGCATATCAAAAATGGTGGAAAGGCTTGACAACATTGTCAATCCTCTTGTGGCTCTTGGAAAGGTCATCTCCGAAGAAGATAAGGTGACCAAAGTCTTAAATGCCCTTCTCAGCTCATGGTCCGAAAAGGTGACGACAATCACGGAAGCTCAAAATCTTGAGACACTCCAGTTTGATGAGCTCATTGGGAACCTCCTTATTTGTGAAGTATATCTCAAGGAGAGGAAAAATTTTCAACCATCCACCTCTAAACCGGGTACGCAAAATATTATTAAAGGCTTAGCATCTTCTTCTAATAATGTTTATTATGCTAGTGATGAGGATGATGAAGAAACGGCGACTCTTGTTAGAAAATTTGCAAAATTTTTAAACAAAAATAAATCAAGAAAGCCAAGAGACAATTCTTGTTTCAAATGCGGAAAATCCGGGCACTACATAGCCGATTGCCCAAAATTAGCGGAAGAAGAACAAAAGAAGAAAAAGCCTTTTCCGAAAACGAAGGCGTTAAATGCGGACATCAAAACTTGGGATGAATTACTTGAAACAATCGACGAGGAAGGAGAATCCGAACATGGTCTTATGGCCATAGACGATGAAAATACCGAGGTACGCTCTAATGCTTCATCTTCATCCCTAGTTGATGAATCACAATGTGATTTTGATGAATTGCAAAATGAATTTCAAAATTTGATTGTTAAATACAAGAATTTGAAAAAGGAGCATAAAGAGCTTAAACTAGAAAAAGATAAATTATTTACTTCCTATGATTCTCTTGATAACGCTCATGCCATTACTCTTACTATGGTCCGTACTCTTGAAATCGAAAAACAAACGCTCACAAATGATATTGAAAATTTGAAAAAGGATGTGCATCGATTCAATTTAAGTACGGATAAAGTCACAAAAATTTTAGATGCACAAAGAGGTGAGCATTCTAAGTTAGGACTTGGTTACAAACCTTTTCAAAATGCTTTTAAGAAAAAAGACCAAGGTCCAACCTTTGTACGTGCTAGTAGTCCTCGTATTATTACTTGTTTTTATTGTGGTAAGAATGGACACTATGCTAGCAATTGTAAATTGAAAAATAATTTTAGCTATTATTGGAGACCTAAAGGTCTCAAGGCTAACCCCATGGACCCCAAAATTATAGGGTACCTAAAAATAATTCATTTGTAGGTTATAGGGGCTATAACAACAATGGAAGATTCAAAATGGCTCATGGACAGCGGATGTTCACGCCATATGACCGGAAAGAGAGAACTTTTTACCAACATCAAGATCCAAGAAGAGGTATGATCATGTTCGGCAATGGCAAAGGAAGAATTCTTGGAAATTGAGAAATTGGTAACTCTTCTTTCTCTCTTAGTAATGTTCTTTTAGTAGAAGGGCTTAAGTTCAATTTGATAAGTGTTAGCCAACTTTGTGATTCAAATTATAATGTTGTTTTTAATAAAGAAAAATGCCTTATTTCCAAAAATGATAAAATTATTTGTGAAGCAATTAGAAAAGGCAATCTTTACAAAATTTGTACAAGTGATTTGGTTAGTCAAAATGTTTCTTGTCTTGTCGCCAATAATGATTTAACTAGTTTATGGCATAGGCGACTTGGGCATGTTGGATACAAAAATTTGCAAACTATTTACAAAAACCAACATGTAAAAGGACTACCCAAATTGAATTTTGAAAATCTTGGCTTATGTGACACTTGTCAAAAGAACAAATTAGTTAAGAGTAGTTTTAAGCCCAAAAATGAAATTTCCACTACCAAACCCCTACAAATGCTTCATCTTGATTTGTATGGGGATATTGGTACGGCAAGTCTAAGTGGAAAACATTACACTTTTGTTATAGTCGATGATTATTCTAGATATACTTGGGCTCTATTTCTTACAAATAAAAGCGATGCCGTTAATGAGTTTGTTAAGTTGTGTAGACTTATTGAGAATGAAAAGGAAGATACTATTAAGACTATTCGAAGTGATCGAGGTGGAGAATTTGACGGCGAATTTAGAGTCTTTTGTGAAACCAATGGATATAGTCATAATTTTTCGGCTCCAAGGACACCTCAACAAAATGGAGTAGCCGAAAGGAAGAATCGGACACTTCAAGAAATGAGTCGGTCCATGCTAAATGAATTTTCACTTCCAAAATATTTTTGGGGCGAAGCCGTAAGTACCGCTTGCTATGTCATTAATCGAGTTTATATTCGTCCTAAAAAGAATAAAACTCCATATGAGCTTTGGAAAGGAAGAACTCCAAATATTAGTTATTTCAAAATATTTGGATGTAAAGATTTTATTTTGAATACTAAGGATCAATTAGAAAAACTTGATCCTAAGGCCGATGAAGGAATATTTATAGGGTATTAAACCAAGAGCAAAACATATCGGGTTTACAATAAGACTAGTGGGGTTGTTGAAGAATCTATCCATGTCAAATTCAATGAAGCTTCGGGTGTTGAAAGGATACCCAATGATGAAAGTGATTAAGAAGATATTGTTGAACCCATTGTTCAAGATGATACTCAAAATGATCAACTTTCAAGCTCAAATGTTCCTCAAGAAGATAAAGGTGATACTTCGAATCTTCCCGTAGCATTGAAATTTAAGGGAGATCACCCAAAAGATCTTATTATTGGTGATCCCCTTGATAAAGTAATGACTCGAGGAAAATTTGCCGAGAAAGCTCTTATTTCTCAAAAAGAGCCTAAAAATGCTAAGGAAGCAATTGAAGATGAGGATTGGTTTTTAGAAATGCGAGAGGAGTTGAATCAATTTGAAAGGAATGATGTATGGGAATTAGTACCTTGTCCTCCATCTCAAACTATTATTGGTACAAAATGGGTATTTCGGAACAAGCTCGATGACCAAGGCAATATTGTTGAAACAAAGCAAGGTTAGTAGCTCAAGGTTATTGTTGTCAAGAAGAAGGTATTGATTATGATGAAACATTTGCACCGTAGCACGTTTAGAAGCTATTCGTATTTTACTTGCCTATTCTTGTTTTAAAAATTTCAAGCTTTACCAAATGGATGTAAAATCCGCATTTTTAAATGGTATTATTCAAGAAGAAGTCTATGTAAAACAACCTCCGGGGTTTGAAAATTTTTCTAGGCCTAATGATGTTTATAGACTTAAAAAGGCCTTGTATGGTTTGAAACAAGCACCCCGTGCATGATATGATAGACTTAGCTCTTTTCTTTTGCAAAATGGTTTTACAAGAGGTAAAGTTGATACTACTCTCTTTGTTTTTGAAAAAGGGCAAGATTGCTTATTAGTGCAAATTTATGTTGATGATATTATTTTTGGTGCTACTAATGAATCCTTGTGCAAGAAATTTTCTAAGTTAATGCAAGGTGAATTTGAAATGAGCATGATGGGGGAGCTCAACTTCTTCCTTGGACTTCAAATTAAGCAATGCCAAGAAGGAATTTATATTTCTCAATCAAAATATACAAAGGAGCTTTTGAAGAAATTTGGCATTGAAGAAGGAAGAACCGTCTCTACCCCAATGGCAACAAACGTCAAGATTGACAAAGATGAAAAAGGCAAGTCGGTTGATGAATCCAAGTATCGAGGTATGATTGGTAGTTTACTTTATTTAACCGCAAAGTAGACCGGATATTCTTCATGTCGTATGCCTATGTGCTCGTTTTCAAAGCAATCCCAAAGAATCTCATATGAGTGCCGTTAAAAGGATTTTTCGATATTTGAAAGACACTATTCAATATGGTTTATTCTATCCAAAGAATGAAAAATTTTCTCTTAAAGGTCATAGTGATTCAGATTATGCGGGAAATATTGATGATCGGAAAAGTACTTCCGGATCATGTCAATTTCTAGGTGATTGCCTAGTTTCTTGGTTTTCAAAGAAACAAAATTGTGTTTCACTTTCAACGGCCGGCGAATACATTTCCACGGCATTTTGTTGTACACAACTTCTTTGGATGAAACAAACTTTAGCGGATTATAAATGTTCTTTTGAAAGTGTTCCTATCTTTTGTGATAATATATCCGCTATAAATATTGCTCAAAATCTGGTTCATCATAACCGTACTAAACATATTGAGATTCGACATCATTTTCTAAGGGATTGTGTTTCAAAACGAAAAATTGAGATATCTTTTGTACCATCTCAAGATCAATTAGCGGACATTTTTACAAAACCGCTATCTTCCGAGACTTTTGCGTCAATACGTTAGGCATAATGCATATTGAATGAGGTCCATGATTGCATTTTGCACGTTTTTAAAACTTAGGGGCAAAAAATCGTATTTTTGGTTAAAAACTCGGATTTTGGAAAAACAGAAAGAACAATGGGCTGGTTGGGGGAAGGCCGACCGGTCGCCCACCCCCCAACCGGTCGCCCCTCACCATTTTATGGTTTAAATCGTTTCTGTTTTCAGTTTCAGCCATTTTGGCTTATTTTGTCCATTTTTCGTCCCCTATGCATTTTTCACACAAATTTCACTTCAAATTTGTTTTCTTGCATACATTGCATATTTTGGACTTCATGAGGCTCGATTATCATCATCATTGTTCATCTTTACCGATTACATGGTAAGAATTTCTCTTTTTAATCTCAATTGGGTTGAACCCTTGAGAATGTGTTTGTATCTTGATATCTTGTTGAAATTCTTGTATTAATATGATGTTTATGATGATTGATGATGTATGAATATTGTTGTATTGCAATTGGTGATGAAAATTTTTGGCTTAAACGAATCACAAAGGCGTTATATTTCTCTTGTTTTATTCGACGACGCCAAGTGTTCGACAAAATGTTTCAATGAAAAATTCATCACCTACATGATTCTCTTGATTTGAAAAGTCTTATAAGTTTATAGAGATCATGTTTTATCAATCAAATGAGCTTTTACAAAACAAATGAGCAATTGTTTCCCTTTTATTGAATTTAAGCTTAAATGCTCAATATGCTTTCGATAAATCTATAAAATTGCGCACTTTGATATAATTGTATGATGTTTTTATCGTGCTAACATTATTTTTGATGATTCCAAAGGGGAGAAACAAGAAAAACGCTCATAAGCTCAAAGAAGCGTAAATAAGCTCAAGAAAAGCTATTAGCTAAAGCTCTTAAAAGCCAAAAGCTATGGATTATACTTGGTCCATGTGATGTATTATGGACTTTTATACTTGACTAATGATGCTTTTGTGACGGGGGGAGCTTATAAGCTCATGATATTCAAGCTTAAGTTGTAAAAGCTAAGCTTTAAGCTTTTAGTTGTTGCTTGTATACTTGTTCTTGATATGCATATTGATAGGGAGCTTGTGCAAAAATGATTTTGAAAAATCTTTGCTATATCCTTGTGTGTTTGTACTTATGATGAATCTTGCTTAAATGGATTGATGTTTTAGATAGGAAAATTTGTTTTGTTTTAAAATCAACTTCCTAAAATTGTTTTGGTTTGTAATCATCAAAAAGGGGAGTTTGTTAGATAAATGTTTTTATCAAGATTTTGATGATTATGTTTAAATGAGTTTTTATACCAAAACAATGTTAATAAATGTTGTCCAAATACTCTAAATGATTTAAAATGTTTTTGCTAATTTTTGGAGTGTTTCTTAGAATTATTTTTCGATAAAAATGGACAACACTTTTGATGGTTTTGTTTAAATTGGTTTTTACACCAAAACTATGTTTATAAATGTTGTCAAAATACTCCCAAGTGATTTAAAATGTTTTTACTAATTTTTTGGAGTATTTCTTGAAGTTTATTTTTGATAAAAATCGGACAACATTTCAATTTGAAGGTCGACCGACGCCCAAAGCGTCGATCGGTACACGAAGCAAAAAGAGAATTGAAACAGCGTTCTCGAACTCTAAAAGCGAAGAGGGGACGGTCAAGCGGACGTCGCACCCGTCGGCCAAGTCGACCCCTAACGACACTGCACTGGATCGCACTAATTTTTTCAAACGGTCGAAATCTTCAACAGGGGTAACCTGGTCGCCCTATCTTTATTTTGTAATGACAAAGTTATGTTGTTTGAAATTTTTGACAACAAGATTTACTTTTGCTTTTTGTACAATATTTCTATATCTTGTGATCTTCTTTTTGTAGACAAAAGTGAAGATAGAGGAGCCTATGTTGGTGAAGACTTCCTATAAATAGAGGATGAATTGAAGACACAAGATACAACACATACAAGCAAAACACACAACAAGAAATCTGCAAATTGTTCAAGCTTTCATTTTTACATTCTTGTTGTAATAACTTTAAGTACTTTCACTTGCACATCTTTGAGGTCTAGGCTTTTTGATTCTTGATTACACTTGCACTCAATCTTTGTATTGGTTTCATAGAGTTGTAATCTTAAATTTTGTCCATCATTCAACACAAGACATCCTTGTGAGTATTCTTGTGGTAAGAATACACTTGGGTGATCTAGGTGATAGGTGTTTGAAGAGTGTGGTACTCTTCAAAGGTGGTGAAGGAAGATTGTGGTAATCTCCTTGAAGGTGTTGTAAGAGGATTGTGGTGATCCTTAAAGTGTTGTATTAATTGTGGTAATTAATAAAATCTTTTTTTCTTTTTGAAATCCATCCCGGAGATACTAGGGTGGTAGAGGATTAGGCCCTAGGTGGGTTGAACCTCTTTAAATCAACGAGTGTTGTTTAATTTCCGCATTTACATTCTTGTCATTTACTTGTTGATTCGAAAAGAGGGTGATTTGCGAAAAATCGGCATAATCTATTCACCCCTTTGTAGATTATCGTAGCCACTTGGACTAACAAGCTGTACCTAAGACAACTTGCACTGGTAGTCAAGGATGGAAAGAGAGCTGAACCAAAGGAAGCCATAGACCAGGAGAAAATTGCCCTAATGGTTAAAAGATTCAACAAGTTCTTCAATAAGAACTATAAAAGAAACAAGGGTGAAACCTCCATGAGACATTCAGCTCCCTCTAAGTCAAGGAAAGATAGGCCACCCAAGAGAGTTGAGCATCAAAGGGTAGAATATCAGAGAGCTGATAACCCAAGAACAGAAAGAGCGAGAACTTTGTGTTGGGGCAATGAGACAACCAGGACATTTTGCAGTTGATTGTTCCTATCCACCAATCAACAAATATAGGAATGAAGAAGAAAGAAAAGTATTCAGAGAAAGAAGATAGGAAAAGAAGAAAGCCATGGTGGCTGCTGAGACAGCTAAGTCTAAAGAGGCCATGATATGTCTTATGGCTAAAGAACAAGATCAACCAGACCAAGAAGATGAGGTACAGTCTAACTCATCTAATTCAGATTCAAGTGATAGTGATTGTGATACACACACTTCATCACCCACTGATATTTATGATTCATTAGGCAAAATGATGAAAGATTTTGAGCATATTAAATCCTCACACACACTTCAAAATGAGGAAAATAGCCAACTCAAAATCCAAAACTCAATGTTGACTAAGGAGCTGAGTACTCTAAGTCACATAGCTAATGAGAACACAACGATGACGACTGAGAATGCCAAAATGATAGCAGAGATAGCTGCTATAGAAAAGAGGAAAAAAGACCTCAAAAATGTGATTGCCTCATTTACAAAGGCATCCAAATCATTGGATGATCTTATCATGAGTCAAAAAGAATGTGGAGATAAGCAGGTCATAGGATTCAATTCCTTTGTGCACAGTCAAACTCCAAGAGTGATTTTGGGATCTTCAAGCAATGAAGCATCTCAAAAATCCAAAACACCAAATGTTGCACCCACATTCACTCCTAAGCACAATCGCAAACAAACTGGCCTTGGATATAAAGGGAAAGGAAAACAACCAGTTGAGTATGCTGAGAGGACAACTCAGAAGAAATCCAGCATAGTTCCTTAGCAAACTCCAAACAGAAAATACTCTGTGAAAAGCAAACAGAGCTACCAGAAACCCCAGAAATTTCATCAGAGGAATACATATGATGGGAATGGTAGAAACTATCCAAATCAAGCTGATTGGAACAATGTGAAATATGAGCAAAGACCAATGGAATACAAGCCTAAATGGCAAAGACATAAACCTCAGCAAAGGTCATTCCAAAGGCAAAAGAGCTATTATCAGCACACACCCAGGCACTACACTCAGAAATATCACAACTATCCCAAGAAAGCAATTGCTGAAACACACACACAGGCATACAGACAAAAGAGACAGCTGTATGAACCTAAAACCCCCAAGCAATTTGCCAATGTGCATTATCATTATGGCATCGATAGATGGCAACCTCTTGAGTCAAGTCATTTGGCTATAGGTTGGTTGGATCATCTTATAGCATTAACCCCTCTCAGGACCAGGCAAGTATGGGTACCTAAAAAGCGATTTTCTTGATTGTAGGTTCAAAGAAATTTGAGTGCCAATGAACCTGGTACATGGATAGTGGTTGTTCGGACATATGACGGGGAAACAAGAAAAATGTCAAGATTCAAGGAGATTAGAGGTGCAAAAGTCATATTTGGAGGAAATGAAGCTCAGGGGAAATCAAAGGCACGGGATCTATCGAGGAAGAATGGATTGGAAATCACATATGTTGCTTATGTTGAAGGCCTCAACTTCAACTTTGTTAAGCATCACCAACTCTGTGACAAGGGCTACAATGTTGGATTCAATATGGGAGTGTGCGGATCAAAGATGTTGAATCAAATGAAATAGTCTTTGCAAAGGATCAAGACAGAAGAATATGTATGTGGTAGATTAGTCTCTTTGCACCAAGCACATGTCTATTAGCAAAGAGCACAACCGAATCAAGTTGGTCGGTGGCACAAGAAAGGGAGTCATCGAATTTCAAGACAATCAACAAGCTTGCAAGAAGTCATCTTGTGGAAGGATTGCGGACTCATTGTACAAGAAAGAAAGTGTATGTGATGCATGCGGATGGGAAAGCAATTAAAATCTTCATTCAAGGACAAGCAAGTCCTTCTTCAACAAGGATTTTACATCATTTGCATATGGATCTATTTGGTCGATTGAACGGCCAAACATAAGTGGAAAGAAATACACCTTAGTGGTGGTAGATGATTATTCAAGATATACATGGACAATCTTCATGTGCAAAAATAAGGAAACTTTGCGAAGTTACCTCGGTGATGAAAAGAGTTCAAAATGAAAAAGCCAAACTATTATAAAAATAAGGTCCGATAGAGGAACCTAGAGTTTGTCAATGGGATAATTACTCAAGTATTGGGTTGAAAATGGTATTGCTCATGAGTTATCTCATAGAACAAGAACTCCACTGAGAATGGAGTAGGTGAAAGAAGGAACATAACTCTCAAGGAAGCTGCAAGGACCATGTTAGTCAAGTCGGGTTACTAAGAGATTTTGGTGAAACCATTAACACAACATGCTATACTCAAAATAGATGCATGATAAGCAAAGTAATTAACCAAGACTCCCTATGAGATTTGGATAGGGAGAAAGCCAAATGTTGGATACTTCATGATATTTGGTTGCAAATGCTTCATCCATAACAATGGCAAGGATAATTTGAGGGCTTTTGATGCTAAAGTGATGAAGGTATCTTTTGGGATACTCACCAAAAGCAAAGCCTATAGAGTGTTGAACAAGGGGACTATGGTCACGAGAAAAGTCTATCCATGTGGTTTTTATGAACCTAATGTGAATGGAGAAGATATTGAAGAGTTAGCGACAAGATGAATCAACAATGTGCGAGAAGAGTCCTTATGTTGAAGTCAAGTAAGAGCAATCAACCGGATGAAGATGAGATAGCCTGCATCTCAAAGACACTTGGAAAGTCTGGTGAATGAAGATGAAAGAGTTGTTCAAGACAACTTAGTCAGCGACACGGCCGAATCCAATGAGACTTGCTCCAACCTTATGTGAGATGGCCGAGAGACCATCCACCGAGTTAGTTATTGGAGATGTAACAAATGGCATAAGAACCAGATCGAACACAACATGAAGCAATGTTTACTTGTTTTATTTCCCAATAGAGCCTATAGATGTATCTCAAGTATTGTAGGATACACATTGGATACAAGCCATGCAAGAAGAGCTGAATCAATTTGAAAGAAACAAGGTATGAGAATTGGTGCAGAGACCAACCCATCAAAATGTTATTGGCACAAAATGGGTTTTCAGGAAGAGGGTATTGCCAAGAAGAGGGTATATATTTGATGAAACCTTTGCTCCTGTTGCAAGATTGGAAACAATAAGGATGTTTCTTGCCTATGCTGCACATAAGAACTTCACTGTGTATCAAATGGATGTGAAGAGTGCATTTCTAAATGGACTGCTAGAGGAAAAAGTCTATGTTGAACAACCTACAGGTTTTGAGCAGAAGACTATTGGAGATGAGTACATGCTCAAGAAAGCATTATATAGATTAAAACAAGCACTAAGAGCTTGGTATGATACATTGTCCTAATTTCTAACTAACAATGGATTTACCAAAGGCAAAGTGGATAGAACTCTCTTCATAATTCAAGATGGAGAAAGTATACTGCTTGTTCAAATATATGTGGATGATATAATTTTTGGATCCACAAACAAGGAGCTGTGTGATAAGTTCTCAAACCTCATGCAAGGTAAATTTGAGATGAGCATGATGGGAGAGTTGACTTTCTTTCTAGGACTTCAAGTCAGCAATTGAAGGATGGAACCTTCATAAGCCAAACAAAATACACAGGAGAGAATTAATGAAGAAATTTGGTATGGAAGAGAAGTCTTACGTGAAAATACCAATGAACACATCGGTCAAGATGGACATAGATGCGGATGGCAAGGTTGTAGATCAAACCGGATATAGAGCACTTATTGGATCATTGCTACTTAACGACCCAGCGAGGCCGGACATCACCTTTTGCGGCGGTGTATGTGCAAGATTTCAATCTGCCCAAAGGAGAGTCACATGACTGCGGCTAAGAGAATCTAAGGTATTTGAAGGGATGCCAGGAAGTTGGCTTATGGTATCCAAAGAAAGGTGGATTCAAGCTTATTGGTTACTCGACTCGGACTATGTTGGATGTAGAGTTGACAGAAAGTACTTGGTACATGTCAAATGCTTGGAAATAGATTGGTTTCTGGTTTACCAAGAAGCAAAACTCGATAGCCACATCCACGGTGAGAGAGTACATAGTCTGGCATTGTTGCCCAAGTCTTATGGATGAGACAAACGGCTAAGAGACTATGAGATTGAAGAGAAAGAGATTCCAATTGTGTGTGATAATACTAGTCTTTATTGCAATCACTCGAATCCATGTTGCATTCAAGAACAAAGCACATTGATGTCGATATCATTTTATAAGAGATCATGTTGAAAAGAAAGACATCACTTTGGAATATATCTCAATCGATAAGTAGTTAGGCGACATATTCACTAAGCCTCTATGTAAATTAAGATTTGAAGAGCTTAAGAATGAGCTAGAGTTAATTGAGTGAGTTAACACTTAGAAAACTCAATCAACGAGAGATAAATGATGAGAAAATGAGAAAGAGCAAGTTTCACACATCGGCCAAGTGAAATAGCCATATCGGAAAGTCGGTTGTATCGAGTTAGGAGTGGTGAGTGACTTAATGAAAAGGGAGAAGCGAGTTAAGTCATATTTGATATGTTTCGAAGTCATTTATGAACTAAGTGACAAAAAACGATCATTTTAAATGAGCGGGAATATTCTTAAGGATGATGTCAACGTAATGATGATATGAAACCCCTCAAATATAGGTCAAATTATTCTGCATCCATCCCGAGCAAACTCGTAACCCTACCCATTGAGCACTGTTGTGCGATGTCGAGAAAAGAAAAATCATTGAAGTAGGGATTGAGGAGTTTTTTAAAAGAGATGCCCGCTGCGCGTTGAAGTCTTGAACAGTATGGTGGTCTTCGGTTGGAAAAGATCGAGGATGCGATTCGACAATGGATCTCGAGCCTAGATCGGTTGAAGAATTCAAAACGCTTGAATCAAGGCTATTTCCAGGAATGACACTAGCCCAAGCCACGGGATCCGCATCGGGAGAAAGGTCTTGCATTGTGTGAAGAAGTTGAAAAGCAGCAGACTTCCAGCAGTCACTCAGTTGGTAAGCAGAAGACTCCCGTGCAGTACACACCCATAGGAAGAGGAAGAAGTGGTGGTGGAAGAGGCTCCCAACCTCGACCAAAACCCAAGAATGTTGAATATGTAGATCAATAAAAGAAAGGGATGATCTACTGGGCTAGGTATGATGAATTGGCCAATCTGGAAGTGGCAAGAAAGAACGCGGAGACAGTAAGAACACAAGAAGAGGAGAACCAAAGGCAAACACAGTAATGGTTCAATAGGAAGCGAAGGGATGATGCCTCTAAACAAGCTTATGAAAAGAAGAAAGCGAGGAAGAAGAAGAAAGAAAAAGAAGTAGAGTTGATGACTTCGAAAGAGCTGACGAAGAAAGAAAGATGCAGCGAAGGCGTTGAGGTGTTGCTGCGAACCCCTTCATGTATATTACTTATGTAAATATATTTTTGTAAGTCATCTGTAATACTTAGTGATTTTCCTTGTAATTTTTCACTTTGTATTTACTCTTGTATCTTAGCATAGATATGTGTTTTGCTTTGAAAAAGAATGTTATGATACCAAATGTAAACAACAATGTAAAGGACAAGAATGTTATGATCAATAAAGCGATCTATTTCAAGCATACATTCTTTGTTCGCATTATTCGTATGTATCTTTGTTGTTTATATTTTTGTTGAATGTTTTTAAGTTTTGGCATCATCAAAAAGGGAAATTGTTAGAAATTTATTTTTGTAGATTTTGATGATACCATTTAAACTTAAACTAGAAAGTTGGCACCCTATTTTCCTTGTAATTTGTATTGAAATAGATAAATTTTGAAAAGATGAGTCAAGTCCCTATACCTAGAAATACAAGAAGTCAATCAAGACTCACGCAAGAAAGTGAGTATGGCAAAGAAGAAAATTCAAGAACAAGATCGAAGGTGTATCTCGTGAAATAGTCCGTGGAGAGTCGGTCAGTCAACTTAAGAATCCAAGTCTCAAGTTGAAGTAGATGATGAGTCATCCAAAGATTGGAAGCTAACTCAAGTCATTGGGAAATAAAAGACTACAAATAAGTCAAGACAATCGAGCGAGATCTGTTGATGAAAGTCAAGAATGTTACTCATAATGGTAACATGTTAAAGTTGTCGAGATAAAGTGATAGTTCCAGTTGTGTGCAAAAGGAACAAACCAATGGGAAGCTTTCTGCATGATGTCGTAAACACCGCAATACCGCAAAGCATTAAATATGAGGAAATGTCAACATCAAGGACTGCAACAAGACAAGCCAATGAACACAAGTGACTTTTGAAATTATCCTATCTCTTCAACGGGCAAAATTTCAAAAGTGCACTATAAAAAAGGCAAGGAATTTTCGAGAAAAGTTACCTTGCACACCTGAGAAATCAAGCATTATTCAAGCTATTAACTTGAAATATTCTCAAGTATAATCAAGCAAATCCTCAAGCCTGAAACTCGAAGGAAATCGATCCAACACAAGCTGTGAAGGAAAGACAACTTCAAATCTGTTGAAGAGAAACTTTTGAAGAATCAAAAGGGGTCTACTCTCCAAGGAGGATTGTAGGAAGGTTCAAGGTCGAACCAGTATCAAGTGATTGGAGGCTTCGTGATCAAATCCAAGAGCTTGATAAAGTGAGTGAAGCGAGAGGCAAATGGGCTTCGTGAAGAAGCCGAGTCAAAAAGAAGCTAGTTGTGTGACCAAGAAGTTCTAGATTGTTCACCATGTTGTAAATCGATCTACATAGTGGATTCCTCCAGAGTTCGAGAAGAAGAGGATTAGAAGAATTACCCGTCTTGAACCTCTATAAAAATTAATCGTGTCATTTATTTTTCAGACATTTATATTTCTCGCATATTTATATCATATCTGGCGATAAACTTATATTTGCTATCCAACTCGATTAATAACCAAGTGCTAAAATCAAGTGTTAAAAAAGCTTAGAACAATTCAAAGGGTGTTAGGTCTTCCACGATAAAACCAACGTGACCAAGTTAAAGTTCGAGGTTAAAAAGCCGAGTTATTCTATCAATAGCTCTATCGAGTGCATTTGAGTGGCTAACTTAGTCAATAACCAACTTAGTTGTCCTCAAGGACACAGGTTGTTTGAAAGTTAACTCATTATAATTTTAAAAGGACTAAAATCAAAAGAATGGTAAGGTTTATTCAACCCCCTTCTAAACCTTACTCACACCCTTGGGACCTACAACTAACCTAGTGATCGCATGGATGAGCAAAAGAGAAAACAACTTAAAGTGATGGTCGAACATTTGGCCGAGAAACATAGGGCGAGAGAATAAATTATCGATGGCAAGCACAAACCGCTACTGGGACCAAAAAAGCTCTATAGCAAAGGAGGATGGCCCAGGGATTTCTATCTCGGGACCGATGCTCCTCCAACACCTTCCTCCACGTCCATCTCCTTATCATGTCAAACAACATGATCGCCCGTCTTTTCCCAATGATCGGGAGGAAAGTTCATTACATGTCGCCTAACCCCAAATAGAAAGATCCATGCGAGGCCATGATCGGAAGCAAGTCGATGGTTTCTTGAGTATGTTAAATGATTAACGCCGATTGAGAAACTTATCGCTACTATTCCTTGGCCAAGATGGAAGCGTCGCAGTGTCTGCATGGGCTTGGACTAGGCGTAGAAGAACCACCCATACATCGGACCTGGTGAGAAGGTTCAAGACTGATGTTGGGTTGATCGGCAAGGCGATGGCGATGATAATGCACGTCGTGTGAGCTTGGAGCTTCGACTTTATCAAAGATTTCAACCTTAAAGAAGCTCACACAATCTGCAGGGTATGGCGGCATCCCTCCGGAGGAGGTGAAAAAGGCTCAACATAGAGCATATGAAGGCGCCAGGAGGCAATATAGGTGGCGAAGTTGCTCAAGAGAAAGCTCAGAAGACATAGAAGGTCTTGCAGGCCGAAAACCAGAGTAGAGACTTTGATGATGAGCGTAAGACGAGGAAGAAGTCCCTTCGCTAAGGCCACAAAAATAGCCCGAGTTGAGGACTCAATGAGGGGAGTTGGTTTTCCGAGCTTCTTCCCAATGGCCTTACTTATTTGGTCGCTTTCGCTATTGTCTGGCCTAATAAGGTTTATCAATGACGACGTATATCGAGAAGACGCTGGCCGATTTTTGAGGCTGATCGGGACAAGTGCAATGAGGAATTGGTCCCCCTACGAGAGGATGGAAAAGAAGGGGAAGGACTACCAACGATAAGCCGACGATGAGGCTGCCTCAAATTAGCAAAATCCTTCAAGTAGGTAGATTTAGATTTTTTTGTTTTTCTTTTGTAACCGACTTCGTGCCCATTGTTATGTTGGTTTTATACCAATGTACCGAGTGCTCCGTACCAGGATTTTGCATTGTTTTTGGGTATTTTAGTGTCGTTTGAGTCGAGTTTGTGTCATTTGTTGTCGTTCGAGAATCTGGATTGATCTTGATAGCCAAAATTGTTCAAAACGATAAAAAACGTGTTCGAAAGGTGAAAAGCGCATTTTAGAAGTTGAAAAATGGAAAAATATCAAGTGAGAATGAGCGCCGCTGCGGCGCGGGGGTTGAAAACGGTACAGGGGCAGAGTTTCGGTGAGCTGGCATATCACTAAAGATGCAAATCAGGTGTGATAATCAGTGTATTTTGGGCTGAGGACGATAAAGTTGCGGCCTGCTGGCCAACACAATGACAGCAAAGATGGGAGATCAGTAGTACGCAGTGCATGCCAGCCCGATCGAAGAAAGAATGTCTAGTAGCGATGACGACTTCGCTATTCGCGGGAGAGATCAGCACAAGGCCCGGGACCGAAAACAGGGCTAAACATGGTCTATTTTATTTTTGGGCCTTTTTAACGGATTTTCGAGGGCTGCGACTTATAAATACACCACAAAATTTACAACAATGTAAATATCAATATAGCCAAAATAGTCAAATTCAATTGCAAGTACAAACTCTAATAGTATAACATATCTTTCTAAAAATTTGTGAAATTTAAAAAAACTATATTAGTTTTTAGTTTATTATGTATAACTTTTAAAAACATAAGTGAAATGCAAAAAGAAATTCAAGCATAAAAGTTAATTAGTATTATATTTAATTATTGAAAATTGACATGTGAAAATTGTTAACTTAATTTTTCTTTCATAAGGCTGTCTTTGGTTTTATTATTTATTATATAAAGATATTTTGTATGCAATTGAATAGAGTTTCAAAACTGTTTTGACTTATCACTTTTTTCATAGTTTTATTTAATACCGACTCTCGATGAAAATAATGGATTTTTTTTTATATATTAGGTTAATATTTATTATTTTTAAGACACTAGAAATAGGAGGACTACAAACTTTAAGTTTAAGTGTTAATGATAAAATATTGACTTTGTTACTAGAATTAAAATAATATATGAATATTTTTACATATATATATATATATTATATTATTTTGTTTTTTACATTTCTTTAATCGAAGAACTGAGATAGAATACAAGAAGCACATGAAGTATAAGAATTTAACCAGCCTTTATTTTATTTTATTTTAATTGAATAATAATAACAAATAAAATGATGATATTATGATGGATTTTGGTATAATATTTAATTAATTATTTTTTAATAATGCGATAACTTGCATGTGATTTATTAATCAGTTGCTTATGATTTATAAGCTAAATTATTTGTCTGATTATGTAAAATGCATCCAATGCTAAAAGACCGATGAATGTGATTGTAAGTTAATATAAAACTTATTTTGTTGTTATACTAATTGTAAATTTTTTGTTGGATTGAGTTCTTTAAAATGATTATTTAACAATTCATATCGATCTATAATTAAAGTAAAGCAAAATATATATTAAATATTGTGTAATATTTAGATTTAGTTATTTTTATTTCACATTGTAATATTAATCAATAAAATTATTAAATAATAAAAATTATTTTAGTAAAGTCATGTGGATCACATACGACCACGTGTTTCTTACTAATTATATAAAAATGAGCAATATTAATAAAATACATAATATATATTATTATTCTTTTATATTAGTAGGCCATAAAAAGCTACTTCTATTATGCTTGAAAGGCTTTTTTAAGGCTCGAGTCCGCCTACTTACATAAACAGGTTTGCTAAAGGATTTGATCGACTCATTTAATAAATAGGCTATAGGCCAGGATAGACCGAACGTAGGCGGTCGTAGGCCCTAACCGGTAGTCTAGCCTATTTCGCAAATCACAAGGAAGCTAATCACAAGAAATCTCAATTTCCATGCAAATCACAAGGAAGCTAATCACAAGAAATCTCTATTTCCATGCTAACAATAAGGATCCCTATGCACAAATAATAAAACAAGTTAGATCTACTATTACAACTTATCTATCAATTAAGTTTCTCAATTTTAACAATGTCTCAAATACTGTCAAGTGTTAGCTCTCAATCTCAACCGATTTTCACTTCTTTTTAGCAGTTTAAACTTCTTTCATATAATATTTTAACAAATACTTCCATTCTTAATTGAAGTTTCAAGATTACTAGAATTAAGCTTTGAATTTTGATTTACGATTGCAACTTTTGAAACAAATGATCGTTTGCTTCATTTGATTAGGTGGATAAATTGAGTGTTCTAAAAAGCGCTAAGCGCTTGTCGAGCGGGGCGCGAGTTGGGGTCTAGCGTCCAGGTTCGGTTAGCGGGCCTAATTGAAAAAAACTATAGACGGACAATGAGGGCTTAGCGCTGGCGGGGAGTAATCGAGGTTAGTGGGATTTTTAGAAGAGTATAAATTATATATTCAACTTAGTCACATGTTTACTTTTAATGGTGCATTTCATGATAAAATTCCAAGTTCGACATGATATGTAAATATTGTTGGATTATTAACTCATCCCACCTCATAGATGAGATAAATAATACCACTCTTTTCATTAAAAAAATTAGAATATTATTTTTTACCATATGACCTATTATGTTATATCTTGTACTATAATTTAAAATCAAAATTAATTTATTAGAAACTTTTAAATTTAAGAATAAATTATACAAGACAAATAATCCATACACATTACATAAATTTTTTAACTAATATATCATTCTTCAAAAAATCATATGACGTACACATTAAATTAGTAAGACAATATAATCAAACGAAATAAATGAGCTATTGTAAAGATTTTTTTTTTCCAAAAAATTAGCATGACATAAAGAAATAATTGGCTCAAAAGAATTTAAGAAAGACTTGAATTGAATTAATCTCAATTGAGTACATAACTATTTATACATAAAAATACAACGGCTATAATTCTAATAATTGACAATGGAGATATCATTGATATGATTAGCCTTGATTGTTGCTAACGGCTCTTTCCTTGTAATACTACAATTGATGCTTTGATTTTGTCGTAGGATCTTTATCATCCCCCCTCAAGGTTGGTAGTGGTAAAGACCAAACACCAAGCTTGTATCTAAAGGTGACGAAGGTGTCTTTAGAAAGAGCTTTCGTAAAGATATCAACAACTCGTAGTGGTTGATAAGTATCGAAGATGAAGAGCACCATTAGTGACTTTTTCTCGAATAAAATGGTAACGATTTCAATGTGTTTTGTTCTAGCATGGAACACCGGATTATGAGACATGTGAATGGCACTTTGATTGTCACATAAAAGGAGAGGGCGTCAGCAAGAGGAATTCCAAGATCATGGAAAAGATATTGGAGCCAAGTAAGTTCAGCGGCGGTGGTGGCAAGGATCGATATTCAACCTCCACTAGACCGTGAAACCGTAGGTTGTTTCTTTGAGGCCCAAGATACACAATTGGCGCCAAGAAAATGCAATATCCATTTGTGCTGCTGGTCTGTAAATGGGCAACCACCAACTGCATCATAAAAAGCATTAAGAGTAAGAGAAGTTTGGGATAAGTAATGAAGACCATAATTTGAGTTCCACTAATGTATCGCAAAATTCGTTTGACTCGCACGTAAATCTTTCATAGTTGATTTTGAAAATGTTGACACACAAGATTTGACATGTGTAAGATCAGTCGAGTAAAAGTCGATATTGTAAGGAGCCACATAATGGCGATATGTAGTAAGATCATGTGGGTTCAAGATCATCAAGGTTGAGGATTTATTTTAGAAGCGATAGGTCAGGTATTAATTTTAGAAGCATCAAGCATTTTGGTTTTGCAAGAAGGACACGAGCATATTTAGTTTGTGAAAGAGATAGCCCACCATCAAAATACTTAACTTCAAGTCAAGAAAAAAAATTTAGTGTACCTAAATCTTTTAGAGCGAAATCCTTGTGAATGCGAGAAATGAGTTGAGAAATAAAAAAGAAGGACAATTTCAGAAGAACAACATCATCAACATAAACAAGTAGTAAAATAAATGTAGTGTTATGACAATAAATAAATAGAGATGAATCGCCAGATGATACATGTAAAGCCAATAGAATTAAGAGTATGTGATAATTTTTCAAACCAAGCACGTGGTGCTTGTTTTAAACCATACGAGGGATTTGTGTAGTAAACAAATATAATTAGAGAATTAACGGTTCACAAAACCAGGTGGTTGTTCCATAAAAAATTTTCTGTGGGACGCCATTTAAAAAGCATTTTGACATCTAATTGTTTTCAAGGCCATTTAAAGTAGACCGCAAGAGAGGATAACGCCAATTGTTGTAGGTTTATGACATGACTAAATGTTTCGCCAAAGTCAATTCCTAGAATTTGAGTGTATCCTTTGGCAACTAATCGAACTTTAAAACGATCTATTGTACCATCTTCTTTATATTTTATACGATATACCCATTTAGATCCAATGACATTAGCATTAGTTGGACGAGGAACTAGTGACCAAGTGTGGTTATTGTGTAAGGCATTAATTTCTTCTTGCATTGCTTTGTTGCCAATTACTAAACTTTAAGGCCGATTTTAAACTTGTTGGTTCATTAAGAGAAACAGAAGTGCGGTATGGGAGGCATTTGAAAGTGATGGGCATACATAATCTTTTAAATAAGTAGGAGGATGTTTAACTCGAATGGGGCGAGAAGAATTTTGGTTATCATGTGAAAAATTAGTCGGATGGGGAGGTGAAATGGGTGTGAGAATTTGTTGGGGAGAAGAGTTTTCCGAATCGGTGAAATGGAAGGTGTAGAAGGATGTATGGTGCTTTCTTGAAGTTGTTGGTTTTGATCATGACTTTGTAATGTAGAATCCGTGGTAAAAAGTCAAAATATTTTCAAGGGTTCATAGGAGTGTTATACGAGGAAGAAGACCGAGGAAAAGAAGTCTGTTTGGAAATTTTGATAAATGATGAATCAATTGATTTGTCTTTAGAAACCCATTCATCCAGTTGGGGAAAATTAGTAATAACTAAGTCATCAGATTTTGCTAGAGTTACTTTGTCTTTTAAAGCATATGGAAAGTAGTTTTCATTAAAACAACATGACGCGATATATAAACTCGACATTACTACGGATCAAGACATCTCGTAACCTTTATGGAGAGGACTATAACCTAAAAATACGCACTTAATAGTTTTTTTTTAAAAATTTATGTACCAGAGTTTTCAAATATGGAAAACATTGAGAACCAAAAATGCGTAAACCAGAGTAATCAAGACATTCTTACCAAAAATATTAAAATATGGAGTTTCCTTACCAACAAGAGATAAAGTCTATTGATTAAGTATACTACTGTTAAAAATGCATCTACCAGTGTTTTAGAGGCATGTTGCTATGAAATAATAAAGTCAAACCGGTTTCGACAATATATCGATGATTCGAAGTTAAGCCCATTCTATTCAGTGTATAAGGCATGAAATTTGTGGGTAATTCCACAACGAGCCAAATGATTAGTGAACTTGGATGAAATAAATTCTCCACCTCCATCGCATTGAAAGATTTTTATTTTCCTGTCACAAAATAATTCTCAACCAAAGCTTGAAATTTTAGAAAACAATCAAAGAAGTCAAATTTATTTTTAAAGGATATAACCACGTATAACGAGTAACGAGATCAACAAAAATTACGTAATATCTAAATTTTTGAACAGATTGAAGTGGATCAGTCCCCATAAATCACTATGAATTTTTCTAAAGGAAATCTTGAAATAGATGTTGAATTATTGAAAGAGAGCTTACAACGCTTTTTCAATTGACAACTAGTACATAGAACATCTTTTTCTCAACCATTTTGAAATATTGAGAATTTCTTTTTTTCTAGAGTTTGCAATAATTTAAAATTAGTGGCCTAATCGCATGCCATATTTCGATAATGCTTTGGAGTTTGAACAATAACAGATAGCAGTTTTAATTTTCCTTCATCGAGTGCATATAAGTTTCCTCTCATACATCCTTTGGCTTAATATGTTGCTTCTAATCCTTAATAACAAAACCATTAGAGTTAAACTCAAAAGACAAGAATTATCATCAATAAGTTGCTCACGTAAAAAGTAAATTTTTATATTTTTGCACAACTAAGACATTATTTAATTCAAGCTTACCATGTGGGGTTCTAAGTGAAGCTTTTTCCCAGATGTGGGTATTAGGTAGAGCTTGCCCATTACCAACTAATATAGAGTGATTACCAAAATATGGTTTTAAAAATTTTAAATTACCTCCTTTGTTGATCATGTGAGAAGAGCTAGAGTCAAGATAGAATTTTTTATCATCACCATTATTGAGTGATGATGGTAATGCGAAGCTTCTTGGGTGTTTTTTTTCTTCATAAAGATAATCATACCTATAATAACATTTGACAAAGATGATTTGTTCGACCACAAATTCCGCAAGCACCGATTTGAGTTTTGTTTGTTCGTTGCCATGTCCGGGTTGTTTCCATCGTTGCTTTGTCGAGACCCGGGATATTGATTTTTTTTTGCAAGTGATTTTCGAGTAGTTTGAGCCTTCCTTTAAAATTATCTTTCCTCCCCCGATGATTTTTTTCTCTACCTCTTGTCCAAAGAATGCTTGATTATGATCAATGGACTCGTTGTTGTTGTTGTTCTTCTACGAGATAAACCTGTTCAAAAAATTTTTAGAGACATAATAAATTAATTATATGAATGAAACGGGGTTTAGATAAAACGGCAATTCGAAATTCCTTATATTTGATGCAAGTCCTTTTGAGACTATCCAAACTTTGTCAACATCTCGAGACAGACTTTTCCAATAGCAAGAAGCTTGTCACAAATTTTTTGAATTTTCGAAGATATTCATCGAGTGAAGATGTCCCTGGGATAAAGCATATGTTGTTCTTCATTTGAAGCTTCATTGTCTTGATTTAATGCAATAGCTTGTCTTGAATAGTTGTCCAAATTTCATAAGTTGTACGCCACCATAAATTATGCAAGAACTTCTTCATTCATATTTCCTAGCTACCATGAGACAAGAAGACCATCATTATTGATCCAAGTATCAAATTCGGATTTTTGATTTTCTTTCGAGAATCAATAACTCATCTCATGTTTTTGAAAATTGTTGATATGATGCTCTAATCCAAGACTACGAATCAATGGGAATATTTGGGATTTCCAAAGAAGAAAAATTTGTAATGTATAGTTTGATAGAAACTAGGCTAGAGCATTGATATGATTAGCCTTGATTGTTGCTAACGGCTTTTCCTTGTAATGCTACAATTGATGCTTTGATTTTGTCATAGGATCTTGATAAGACACTCCTAAATTTTTTGTAAGCTTTTAAACTACTAAATTATTTAATATATGCAAGAAATGATGCTGGCAAAACATAATCATACATACCAATGAATTTACTTGCTGAATTCATCGGGACAATATTAAATTTTTCGATTGGCGTCAACAAAATAATTGTATTAGAAGAAAATATTATACTTATGTTTCTCCATTTCTATCCAAACCATCATATAATTGTGCTATAATTTCATCACAACTTGTATAGTAGTAAAGTTACTATGTCAACAAGACTCATAACGCCAAGTTGAACCAAACAAGGAAACAAACGACCAAACATCATAATGGCTCGGGACCAAAAACTTTTAATTCAACATCTCAACTGCAATTGATCTCACATGCAATCTAAAAGATATTCTTTGTTCCTTTTACGTTGTGTGTTGAATCACACTAATAACACATAATAAACTTAAGACATTTTAAGGAGTCAATCTGTCTTTATTATATATTATAAGATCCTTAGCACACAAGATGATCATGCTAAGGAAAGATCTTAGATCGAGTCGACAATGTAATTAATTAGTATTACAATTTTGTTTTACTTATTCTTAACTCACAAGTCACAAAAGATCTTCTATTTCAAGTTATACAAGTATCATCAGTATATATGCCAAGTATGTGAATGACATCAGAATGCAAGTAATGCATATTTTATATGTACTGGTGAAATTTGAAATAAAAGATGAAACTAGCTCACAATGAAATAGAAGATGCAAACTATTCTTAACAACCAATCAGCATTGACATTAATGGATTACCATTCCAAGTATTATGGGTGGCAATTGTGTTATCGCAGGTGGTTTCGTCGGCTCGACACGAGCAAAACGCACACAATAAGCGACACACGAACACTTACACGATAAGAGATCTACTGGCTACCTAACACGAAGCAAGAAAAATTTGAACTCTCGACACGACACAACACGATAAGTCAAAAACAAAAAATAATTTATATGTTAATACACGATAACAAATTACATGATATTACACGATAATACACAATATAAACATACAAAATATCGGGTTTATCGCAGTACAATGAGCGAACGGTCATTATCGCGCTTCGTGCCGGGTCATTATCATGTTACTAAAGTAAACTAACATTATCGGTGGTTCCTTATCGCGGTTCGTGGTCGTGGTCATTATCGTGCTCACTATCGCGGTTCGCGGTTCTTATCGTAAACACGCAAAAACACGAACACCTATGAAATTTTCGCGGTCCTTATCGCGGTTGACACGATAAAGACACGAACACGAGCAAGCGCTTAAACACTAACCCGCTATTTTCGTGATCATTTTCGTGGTCGCAGATCGTGAAATTGGCCAAAAATCACCCCTACCAAGTATATATATAATATATATATATCATGGACCTACACCTCGCAAAAGATCCATTAATGTATTCGACATAAACAAATTAATTCAACAATACTACATATATTCGATTATATCCCATTCGTTCACCATCTAAGCCACCAAATACATATGCAATGAGTATAACATTTATTTCAACACCGAACTTTCTCATGTTAAATTGACTAGTACAAAGTAAAAGTGTAACAAATTGGGCCCTATTGAACCATTGTCACAAGTTAAAAGGAAAAAAGTAGAAGGAAACCATTTATAACTTGAATATCAAGTGGAGACAAACCTATATTAGACGAAGAGGGGAAAGCAAGTGTACTTACAAAATTTGGGAGGTCAAGTGATTACCCTAAAATGCCCCTGGTCAAAAAAAGCTCGAAATACCAAATTTGCCCTCGACCACCCTTTTACTTCCCCTCTTTCATCAACCACTGCTAGTTAGTCCGTACACATATATCAATGAAGTGGAGACCGGTGAGGTGTGCCCTTCCTCCGGTTCATCATGCACTCTGAAATTTCAGAAACCGGTCCACAAGCCGGTCTAAAACCCTGTCGAGCAACCTGGTAGATTGCTTCTTTTCTTCTTCACGACTTCTGTCGTCGCTGTGCAGATGAGATTCGGGCATTCGATTAACCCGGCTGGGACACCACTACTGGAGCCGGACTCAGTCCTCATAGAACCGGCCGGTTCTAGCACCGAGTCAGGTGTCATTTGTCCATCATCTAAACCTTGTTCAGGCAAAGCAAGAAATTCACACTTACGAAGATACTTCGAAAAAGCTTGCACCCAGTTCTGAGTACGTGTTGAAGCTGCGGTAAAAACAAACAAAAAAAAGAAGAAGAAAAAATCAACGACAACCCAGATGAGAAAATTGAAATATATACAAATACGTCGAAATTACTTTCTTGTAAACATTATAAAATTGAATTTTCTATAGAAAAGAAAATGGAAATGATAAATTCAGTTTAGATATTAATCAGCAATTAATAATTCTGTTTAAAGCATTAAAAATTAAAGAGAAATTTAAGGTTAATTGAAAAATGCATGCACCTTGCAAGAGAGAGAGCAGAAGAGAGATGATTCTTGCAGGTTTCTGTCACAGGTGATGCAGAGGCTGCCGGAAGCTCTGGGTGGCCTTGTCTGAGGCCTCTGGTTTAAGAATACTACTTTTTGCACTGTTAGTAGTATAACACTGCAGAAAATCAAAGAATATGCAAATTTTAGAAACCCCAATTGAAAAGATATTGATGCTTCTTGAAAATGGCATAAATGGAAAAAGCAAATAATCAACAAAAAGAAGAATTTTCCCATTTAGAATATGAAATTTCAATTCACTAGATTTTTGCAGCTTCTTTCAACTTACTTGCACTTGAGCACAGTCCATTAATTTATCCGCATCCACCAGCCTTATAACATCATGATACACATACCTTCTTATCTGAATCATAAATGAAACGAAAACCATGAAAAACAATTTTTCTTCAAAACAAGGCTTAAATTGTTTTTATTTCTTCAATGAAAATTTGCAGACCTGTAGAAGACGCAGAGAACGGTGATTAGCTAAGCAATGAGGGCAAATACCCACAACAATCCATACAAAAAACATTTTTTCATTTTTCTTTGCGTCTTCATGAACTATGCAGGCATTGAAAACTTCTCCGACAAGAGGGCTGAAAGCCACCCGGGAACTTCAGAAGTATCAAACTACAAATAAAAATAATAATTATCAATGAGTGAATGAATAATATTCACTGCAACAGAAAAAATTATAGAGAGAGAGAGAGAAAAGAGACCCTACCATGTCTAATGTTTTTGCTGGGTTAGAAATTTTGGGTAGAATCTAAATTATAAAGATAGTGGTAGAAAAGGCCTCATCAGAATATCAAGGAGAAAGAAATATATCTGTATTAATTTCTATATGTATTTGTATGTATAGAGAGAGGGTGGGTGATATATAGGGTATAAGAAAAGAGAACGGCGCCTGCAAACTGAGAGTGGTGTTACTGTTACCAATGAAGGAACAGGAGTGGAGGAGTTGGCCTCATTTAATGTTTTGGGGCTGGTGGTGGTGGTGGAAAATGGAATGGCGTGTGTATTTTGTAGTGCTTTCTGTAATATTAGTATTCTGTCCTGCTGTCTATTAATTTGTACCACCATTTTGCTCTGCTCTTTTGTCTTTCATAGTACTAGTAATATTAATTGCTACGTGAGAAAATTTAATCATCCAGATTTGTATTTTAATTACAAATTAGTTCCTTGTCAGCAGAGGTGTTAAAATGCATCCTGACCCCATGGGCTGGCGGATGGATACGTGAGCTATCTAGATACCTGCACTCCGCCTGCCTTGTTCTATTAGTATGATAGCAAAATGATCCACTCTCATTCCGTGATCACGTGTCTCGTATCACCTCCGTCTCACATACCCCATCATGCCCGTACTATTTTTTTCTATTTTTTAATATATTTAATGTATATTTTACATGTATATTATATGAAATAATATATTTTTATATATTTAATATTATATTTAACATATATAATGACAAAATTTTATAAAAATATGTATTTATAATATAAAAATAATAATATTAAAAAATTATCAATAATATAAAATATAAGAAAAAATTAAAAAATTCAACACGGCGATTTCTGTCTCCGCTCCGCCTGGGGGATGGAAGGTTCACTGAGATACCCACCCGCCCCATTGCCATTCCTATCTATTAGTTCCTTGTCGCCAGAGGTGTCAAAATACATCCGACTCAGGGATGACAACGGGCAAAGCGGGATCGTATTTAGACCACTGGGCGTAGCATGTCCGGGTATCGAGATACCCAAATTTCGTCCCGCCTAGTCGTTTATTCCTATCAATTAGTTCCTTGTGAACAGAGGTGTCAAAATACATCCCGACCTACATGTAGATTTACAAAAGCAGGCCGGGCCTGTGATTCAGATAGCCATGCCCGCCCCGCCCCTGCACGTGGGACGGGGCGAGCCGATCCGCCTTATCTTAACTTGTATTACCGCATCATAATCAAAAAAAGCCAGGCATATGAATCGCTGCAGTAATCAAGATCGATCGTAAACCAACCTTTACCGGGGCCGAGGATTCAAATCGACACTGAACGACTCCACATTAAATAAAAGTAAATAGAAAATGAAAAAGTAATAAAATATTTATTTTAATATATTTACTATAATCTCTTTAAAAAATTATTATTTTCAATTTATAAATGTTACATATAATATTAAAAGATAAAAAATATATTATAATATATATGCAAAATAAATTAAATATATTAAAATATATACCCACATATAGAAGTGATACCCGCAGTCGCCCGCCCCCATCGCGCAAGGTCGGGCATGCTGGCGACCCAAACGAGGCGGTGTACTCGTGTGTCGGGTCAAAATTGTCACCTCTATCCCGACTCTGCATAAAAGGTTTTCTCATGGCTCAAAAAAAATTGGGGGCATATTTGGTACAACCCGGAGACAGTCCGATCCGATATTTTGTACACAAACGTATACACTTGCCACAGCTATGTTTATCGCTCTTGTGGTTGATCTACCCAACCCACTTTTGCTATTAACCATCGGCTGGGCCGCCTGCGCCGGGATTTTATCACCAATCAATGCGCAGACGCATGGCATATGCTCAACTCCATCCTGCCCCCTTTATTATTTTGAAAAATTTAAAGGAGATTTTTTTAAGAAATAAGAGTAAGCTTATAGATTTTTTGTTCGCTCTCTCTCCGCTTTCATTTATCGACCCACCCCATATATATTTTCCTTT